>JANRMT010028174.1:48221121-48260725 GCA_026402145.1 Polypterus bichir lapradei | reverse complement strand
GTAGGCTAGATTAAGCTAGGAGCATGGCGGCACGCAGCGGCTCAGGGCTCTCCTTTTCAGTGCACTTTTTTGTTGTTTTTGTACTTTTTTTTTTTTTCTTGTTTGTGCATGATCGGTTCGGCGAACATCCGCTACACCTATCAGAACCTTATAGACATCGGTCTCCAGAGCCAGACATCTGTTTCGAGTGTTTTTCATCACACGCACAACATCCCAGACAACATAGCGAGACCAGCGGGCTCTCCGTGGATTGTTGTCGGGTCTAGGAGACGATGCAGACGGAGGAGGGAAAGAAAGCCGAAGGGGGGCCACAGATCCGGCGTTATGCTAAGGCTAAAAAAACAACCATACAAGCCCTATAAAGAACTTTTTTTCTGCACTGAAGGAGCTGCTTTTAATCTCATTGTAGATGTGTATAGTGACAATAAAAGGCATTCTATTCTATTCTAGAAACAGCAATTTCATACTGTACTCACCATTTAATTTGACATCTTTGGGCTGCAGGGAGGAGGAGGAGAATGCAAATCTTTTCTTTGTAAAATTGTCGAGATGGTGGATTTCGACATGCTGTACATATTAGCGAGATCGGTCACACGAACAGCACTCTCATATTTCCACACAATTTCCATCTTCATTTCAATTGTGATCGCTTTCTTTACCTTCTCTTTCTTCCTTAGCAATTATGTGTCTTGCTTGCATGGTCTTAGTGAATTATATATATAGGTAAATCACTGCAATGACCGAAATTACATCCACAAACACATGTATCTGGGCTCCAACTGACGCTACTAACGCTCTCGGTTGTTTGTTTACAATCGCGCAAGCGGATACACGTGACCGCATTCGGGTCGTAACGCAAGATGTTCATCGTAAATCAAAAGAAAAATTTTTATTTTAAACTTCCCGATAATTTATTATAAATTTTATTAATAAATCAACAACTAAAACACTTTTTTGAATAAATTCTTTATTTAATTTAAAGTACCGGCATGCAAAGTTACTTCATCTGAAAGATGGCTCTGTGGTTTCGTCATTGTTTACTTCCGTATTGATCGGCAAAACCGGCATTGCGCTGGAAATCTTGAATCTGAAAATATGCTCGTTGTATAAACCGATCCCCAAACTCCAAGCCAAAAATCTAGGATGAAATTCTCGGCTTATATTCCGGGATCTATGGTAGGCATGGAGAGCAAGAGAATAAAAAGTATATTTTTATATTATGGGTGGCTCCAAAATACAAATACAGCAACCCAAATTATATTTTCAATATTATACAACACATATAAAAAGGTATATTTTTACCCACTATTAGTCTTGATTTGTGAGATGGTTGCATAACTGCAAGTAAAATATCCATATGTATTTATGAAAAATAAGTCAAAATTTGCAAAATGTTTGTATTTCCACTATTAAAAATAAGCAGGGAACTGATAAAACTGAACAGTTTTAAGGCACCCATGAGCAAATGCGCCTAATCAGCTCTCAAAGTTCTGAAAAGACCACTTATAAGAGAAGCATGATGGCAAGAACTGGCAAAATGTATCATTGCACATATCTTTGATCTAACATATGGGAAGTGTGTGTAAGTGCTCACTTCTCACTCAGTCTTCTAGTCTGAAAATGTACATTATTTAAAAAGGCCTGAACACCACAGGTCTCTTAAAGTATTGTTATAGAAATGACTATTGATTTGGGCGGTGGCTTACGCTGCCACCTGTATTCTTTCTGAAGTACTAGTATTAAATATACTATACTTTACATTAATGTTACAAAATATCTTACCAGTTTCTAAACCCACCACTTCCAGTCACAAATCAATGTTTCCTCTCCCTATTGTAAGAGGCACAAAACAATGGTCACTAGAACAATGCACACTGGCCAATTTTACCGTCACCAGTCAAACTGACTGTATGTCTTGAATGGGGAAGATATGAAAATCTGGGGGTGCCCTTTGCAGGAATCACACTGAGGGTTGTGAACTGTGCAGCACCTTTACTAAAGTTAAGGGGAGCTAAAAATTTGCTTTCATTAATCCAGCCATCTATTACCCTGGTCTGAAGCCAAAAGTCCTCTGTACAAAAAAATTATTCACTTTTATCACCTTTTAGATTTATGTATGCTGAGCCCATTTCTGAAATTGGAATTCTTCTACCACAGACATTTCTGTGAGATATTAGATTCAGTGAAAAATGGCATTTAAAAAAAAATAAAAATAAGTTACTTTTGTTTAATAGTATAAGTATTTTTTGTTCTAAAATATTATTTTGAGCTGATGCCATTGTTTCTCATTCTTAATGTTAGTTGAGGTGGAAAATGAATTATTTGCTGCACATTATTTTTCTCTCCTTCAGTACCCCCCTGACCATTCCTTCAGAATAGCTAGGAATGTATCTTTAGAAGGTTAACAAATACATTTTTATTGTCCACAAGTTTCTTTAGGTAAAAAAAACCTCAAAATAGACGCATATTTTATTTGTAACAGGAAAACTGAATTTAAATATAAATTAAAAACACTAATTATAACAGCCATCCTAACAACATATTGTGGCGTGTCTTGCCATTGCATGGGCTGTAGGGAGTGGAAGCAGTGTTGGGGCAGAGTCTTGGGGGAACACTTTTTGTAAGGGTTTGGGGCACCTCCTTAGAGAATTAGTTGAGTGAAAGGGATCCGGGTTAATTAACGGTGCGGAGCGAAAGGAAGACAGCATCAAGTGGTAAAGAGAGCAAACGGTTAAAGAGGTAGATAGGACGAAGGTGAATTGTTTTTGTTATTTTGGAGGTGTCCCCGTGACTCAGACAACAGGCGGCGGTAGGGCACTATTTATATTGCGGCATATTCAATAAAAAGCCAGTCAGCATTTGGAAGACTCCCCCGGACAAGTGGCTCCTGAGTATTTTTATTTGACGGGACATCACAATATCTTTAGACTGGGATGATGCAGGGAACTTCTACCCAGAAGGTTTAGACTGAATTTTATGCACTGGGGGACCTATTTATTGAAGTGGTTCACTTCTAAGGTATTGCATCCATTTTTAAATCTTACAAGAATTTCCCCATGATCATACACAAAATTGAAGGAAAAAAATGGAAAGACACCAAACATCACCATTAGTGATCTTATATTGACTGTGGTCGGATTAAAGTATGGTGAATTAAAGGGCTAGATGGAGATTACGGACATATGAGAGGACAATAGTATCAAATAATGTGAATTGAAAGGTATTATTTTGTTTATTCTTGAAGCTTCCTAAGTCAGGAATCTGTACCCACTTTATAAGACAGGCTGTATCCTAACTCTAACATTGGACATCAGGAGAGAACCACTACTCAATGGGACTACAGTAATAAGGCACAATCCACCCGCTATGCACCCGTAGCAACACCAGGATTTCACAAAAGGTGCACCTACATTTTTCAAAAGTGGGCCAAATTTTATTATATAAATGCAAAGAATTATTATTATTATTATTATTATAGATAAATATATTGTATATTTGTTTAAAACAATGTAGAAGTATTGTCATACCAACATTAATTTGCATGTCTATTCTAAATGATTTTTGTTAATATTAATTAAAATGTACTTACAAATGGAGAAAATCAACTGACTGTTTATCTTGTGATAACTCATCCAGCCCAAACACAAATAGCTAAATGATATCTATTATAATTTAGGGTTTCCAGTCTCTTTATCTGCAAGTAAATTTGTCCTCAAATAGATTATCACCAAAATGCCATAATCGCATCATTCGAAATCCCGTGAAAATCCCGTAATCCGACTGTGTACTATTATCTGTTCCATCAATGAGCCATAAAAATGCACGCCTTCTGGCTGTAACAGAAGTTAGAAACTTTAATACTGACTGAGTTGGTGGCTTGTGAATATCAGGCAAATTCATGATTTCGCTGGTCCCTTGACATTTGACAGTGGAGTAGTTGTAGAGTTTCCAGCAAACTGGATAGTTGGGTGGGTAGCAAACCCATCACTAAAGTTACTACAGCTACCGATGCAGTTTTCTCTTATCATTGGGGCATTGACAAAATTCTCAGCATCAACATCTAACTAAAATCATTATCCATATAAAAGCTTTACAGATATTTTGAGTTAAATTAAGAGAGGAGGTTAACATTATTTTTTTCTGTGCAAGTTTATAATTTATTGACATTTTAATTAATTGAGATGTGTATTAAAATGCGTGTGTACAGTATATGCTAATTGTCATTTGAGATTAAAAAATTAAAAAAATTAAGCTACAGAACAAGTTTGGCCAATGATAAAAGTGAGTGGGCATAGGCCTACCTGGGGCCCTATACTGTTACCATGCCTGCTGTACACCATCACTACAGTATGGTGTAATGGTGCAAACCCTCCTTTTACAACTGATAATGTTTGTAAGCCACATTGAATGACAGAATAACAGAGTGCCATTGTGAAATTACTAGTGTGGTAGACAGGTACACTGTTGACATTTACTGTCAATAAAATATCTGTGTTAGATTGTAAAAATGAGCATCCCAGAAGATAAATGTTGCTGCCTGACAGTTTATGTGTATCGGATTCAAATCCTAAATGGTATGCCACCTATGTCCTGTTTACTGCTACCTTAAGGCAATTTCTGGAATTGGATCAGGTCTCCGTGATCTTGATTGAGATAAACAAACAAGCTTGTCAAAAATTGAATGGATGTCTTAAATAAAAAATAACATATTTGTCAGATTTGCTATTCTTTCTTTTTCATATTGAAGCAATATATTATAAAGTAGTCTATAATTAATCCTACTAGCATTCAATATCTTAACTATTAGAAGAAATATCTGAAGTTGTTATTGGATCCTGTCTGGTTCCAATCAAACATACTGGTCTAATAACTAAGCATTTTTTCCAGATCATGTTTTATGAAAGCTGTTTATAACGTGTTTCTTTTTTGGTAATAATGTTTTGTGATGGACGGTCGCAGCTTATCCCGGCCGACACATCCAAGAAGCTAGATGGCGTCTTCCCTGCAGCATGGAGGTGCCCCGGATTCCCGCAGGGCACCATGGAAGGTGGAGTTCAGCTTCACTCTGGGTGCCGTGGGTGCCATCGTGGAACGCTGCAGGGAGACACGGGGGTTTCTATTTTCCTGGTAGCCCGGAAGTACTCTCACGAGGACGGAGAAACAGAAGTACATCCGGGCTGAAGAAAAACACAAGTCTTCATTTGACCCAGAAGTGCTAGGGAATCACATGGATAGAAGAACAGGAGCACTTCCGGGTCAAGGAATATTTAAAGGACTGGTTGCAACACTTCAAGATGAGCCGGAGTTGGGAGGGAGTGTGACAGAGCTGCTGGGAGTGGAGGATTGGTTATTTGGGATTTATTAATTATTGATTTATTGCTTATGGTGGTGGAGGTGCTTTTGGATACTTTATTGGAGAATATTAAAATACTTCTGGGTGCTTTTAAACCAGTGTCTGCATCTGTCTGTTGGGTTTCACCGTGCAATAGCGCCACCAAGCGTCTATTAACTTGCAGTTTGTATTTCTCTTCCAACTCCTTTTGTGGCCATTTCATCAATTGTTAATATGTGTCTTAATATGGTACACTCAAAATAACAAAATAAAGAGTACTTCATAGCTATGAATTTTTGCCTTTGCTTTAATGTCTTGAATTGTATATTTTCAAGTAATTTATCCATCCATCTATGTATTATCAAACCTGTTTAATCCAATTCAGGATTGTGTAGGCCAAAGTGTTTCCCAGCAAAATTAGGTGCAAAGGAGAAGTCAACCCTGCATGAGATGCCAGTCCGTCACACAGCAAGCTCATGGACATACCCACACAGACTCCAACCAGGCCAATTCAGAGTGGCCCTAATCAAAAAAATACCACAGTCCATGGTTACTTGATCACGCACCTTGGTAACACTATGGAATTATCGTTTACTGGGTCACATGGGCTACATGGCGTTGAGAATCCACAGCATGTCCTCAATAATGTTCTGGGCTTTCCTTAATGCCATTTACTTATAGTAAAGAAAACTATTTCTCCCTCTTGATAAGGCATAGGCAAGTTTCTGACCAATAACCCACCAGGCTACGCACAAGTTGAAAAATACATTTGTACATTATTATAAGTCTTCTAACTCTGTATACCCCAAACAGGAGTTTTGATTATGCTAAAAGAATTTCAAGGGGATTGGTCTCGTCCAATGCAAGAGATGGACATCTGAAGTGGAGCTCCACTAGAAGCGGTGTTATTTTTCATATTATTTGCTTATTATCCTGAGATATCCTGTATCTATTCAACCCAAGGAGACTGCTACAGTATATATGTAAGCATATATAAACATGGCCAGCAAGAAAGGGGGTCCGAAAGAATCGAAAACTAAAGCTGCACCCAAGCTAAGATCAGCAAGCCCTGGCTCAAGATACAGCCTTTCAGAGAGAGACCTGGATCAGCTGGGAGAAAGTACAGACTCTTCGGGACCAAGGTCCGCTACATCGTCGCCGGCTGAGAGTGAAAAGGGGAACGAATGTATGACCGTGAGTGCAGATCTCGATAGCTCACCGATCGGAGAAGAACACCTGAAACTGGAAAAGGCCTTACAGTCCACGATCTCAATTACTCCACGCGAGCTGGGAATAGCGGGGGCACCGGCTACAGTAGAGCCTGACGCTTCACCTACGTTACAAGAAAGCACAATTGAAATGTCTAAACTGCAGGTGATGTTCGCTGAGCTCATACAAGATATAAAGAAAACCGAGAAGACAAATGAGAAAGCAAGGGCAAAGGCACATGAGAGGCTGAAAGAAGACTTGCTGGAATTGAAACAGGAATGGCAGCAAGCAAACGAAGCGCAGCGGCAGGAGTTGAAACAAGCAAATGAAACGCAGCGGCTGATGCAGCAACAGGCAAATGAAAGGCAGCAACAGGAAAATGAAAGGCTGCGACAAGAAATCCAAGTGGAGATGCAACAGATGCTGGGTAAAATTGAAATGCTTACTGATCAATTGGAGGATCTCAAGGAGACATTTACGACTAGGATTGAATGAGCCGAAAATTTAGCTACCAGTGCTGAAGAAAAACCAGAAAATGTCAGCTCCGAATGCAAAAAACTCGGAGACAGACTGGCTGCTTTAGAAGATGGTAGTCGAAGGTATAATATCAGAATTGAAAGTCTGCCTGAGAATCGAGAAAGTTCAAACCCAGTGAAATTAGCAGCTGAACTTTTTCCTAAATTAATCAGGGACGACTTTAAAGCAGAATCTAAGATAGCAGCGGCTTACCGTGTACGCGGATCAAACACCGTTAGACCCAGACCAAGGTCTTTTATAGTCCGTTTTGAACGATTATCATTTAAGCTAGAGGTGATGGCACTCTCCTCAGAAACAAGGAAGATATTACATTTGAAAATAACCACATTCGTATCTTCCCTGACTTCTCTCCAGCAACAGCTACTAAACGCGCAGCCTTCTACAACATCAAACAGCGGTTACGGCAAGCCAGCGTCAAATACAGCATCTTGTATCCGGCAAAACTTAAGGTGGAATGGCAGGGTCAATTCTATGTCTTCGCTAGCAAGGAAGAAGCAGAAAAAGAATTAAAAAATCTGATCCCGGGACTATTCTGATACATAATAGTGAGTCAAGGCGGTTAATGATTAAAGCAAGGATTAATAATCTACTGTCTGATCTATTCGTTTTAAAATGCGGGTCTTTATCAGCATATATTCTCATATATTCTCATTATTACTTAGTATTACTAGGGTGCTATCTGTTTATGTTTTATTGTGCTTAATTACTTTTTCTCTCTTTTTTTTTATTTCATCTCTACCCTAAACGAGACTGTTCAACATCATACCCTTGGTTTATTGTTATTGCTATTACTGCATTAAGACTTGTTATGCTTATTCTGGACACATCTTTAATACCATCACCCGGGTATTATTATCTGGGTGTATCATCTTAATGCACTAAAATTGTTGAAGACTATATATATATTTTAAGTGCAAAATTCTTTTTTTTTTCTTTTTTAAAAGACTGTATTGGTAATAGATATCTCTATCTTTTAACCCTAAAACGCCGCTGCATTGGGGCTTGTTTTGCTTTGGACGTGCTCTGTCTCTGGGTATGTCAGAGGACTGGGACTGTGTGAAGTGGGTTTTATCCTCACTTGGGAAGGCAAAAAAGGAGGGTGGGGGGTTAAGGGGGGGAGAGAAAGAGAGCAGACTTAATCTATACCTAATCTATCCTATTAATCTTTATAATTATAACTACCAAGGTAATAATAATCTACATGGCAACAACTCTAGGGGAAATAGGAAATTAAGGCCAAAGCTATCTCACTTCCAGTTAAGACTATAAAATGACATCAAAAACTCAGAATCAGTGTCTCCATGATTGGACAGTTAACTTCGTAAGCTGGAATGTTAAAGGCCTGAATCACGAATTAAAGAGAAAGAAAGTACTCTCTCACCTAACAGGTCTAAATACTAAAATAGTATTTTTACAGGAGACCCACTTATTAAGCAAGGATCAGTTCCGGCTGCAAAAAGACTGGACTGGCCAAATGTTCCATTCTAGTTTTACGAAGAAAACTAGAGGTGTGGGAATTCTCATACACAGAACAGTACCATTTGTAGCATCAGATGTAGTATTAGATCCTGAAGGGAGATATGTAATGGTCATGGGAGACTTATCTAACTGTAAAATGATCTTGATAAATGTTTATGCACCTAATGTTGATGATAAGGAATTTATACAAAATTTATTTGCATCCATTCCCAATCTGAACACTCATAAAGTTATAATGGCTGGGGACTTTAATTGTGTTCTAAATCCACTTTTAGATAGGACTTCCTCCACAGGGGGAATGGCATCTAACACCGCAAGGATAATTACAAAGTTTATAACTGATCACAACTTATCAGACCCCTGGAGGTTTTTAAACCCAAATTCAAGAACATATTTTTTCTACTCACCAGTACATCATTGCTACTCAAGGATTGATTACTTCTTTATAGACAATAACTTCTTGCCTATGATTAAATCTTGCAAATACGATGCTATTGCTATTTTGGACAATGCACCTATGATCTTGGAGCTAAAATTACTAAGCCCCATACACTCACCCCGCAGATGGCGCCTCGACCCGCTTCTATTATCTGACGAGAACTGTACGGAATTTATATCCAAACAAATCAAATTCTTTCTAGAGACAAATACATCACCCGAGATCTCTGCAGGAATACTCTCGGAAACTCTTAAGGCCTTCTTAAGAGGACAGATTATCTCATATCTTTCCCACAGAAATAAATCCGAAGCCAAGAAAGTAGCAGAGATAAAAAGCGAAATTTCTAAAATAGATGAAGAGCACGCCAGACTACCAAGCGAGAGTCTACATAGGTGGAGGCAGGCTCTACATTTGGAATTAAACCTCTTGACAACTAAAGAAACTGAACAACTAATCTACAAATCCAGACATCATTATTATGAACATGGAGAGAAAGCTAATAAGCTTTTAGCTCAACAAATTCACAAGCAAGAAGTGCGCAACACAATCTCGGTAATCACCAACACGAACAGAGATAAAATCGTCGAACACAAAAATATAATGCACACTTTCAGAGACTACTATAAATCCCTATATACTACTGAGTTTAAAACAATACACAATCTAATACATTTCTGGATACATTACAGATACCACAAATAGACGCTGTTAGTGCGGAGGAACTTGATAAACCTCTGGCGTTATCAGAATTACTAGATGCTATAAAGTCACTCCAAGGCGGGAAAGCAGCAGGCCCTGATGGCTACCCTGCAGAATTTTACAAGAAATTCTCCGCTCAGCTAGCTCCCCTCCTATTAGCAACATTTACAGAAGCCAGAGATAACCAAACTCTTCCTCAAACCTTTCGCCAAGCACTAATCACTGTTTTTCCAAAACAAAATAAGGACTTATCACAATGTGCATCATACAGACCAATTTCACTTCTGAATAACGACGTTAAAATACTCTCTAAAATCATATCTAGAAGGATGGAGAAAGTGCTCCCCTCCGTAATATCACAAGACCAAACTGGATTTATTAGGGGCCGACACTTATCTTCAAATCTTCGACGCCTGTTTAATGTAATATACTCACCAACTTAATCAAACACCCCAGAAATATTATTATCATTGGATGCAGAAAAAGCATTCAACATGATTGAATGGAAATACCTTTTAACTACATTGGAGAAGTTTGGGTTTGGCCCAAACATTTGTGCATGGATTAAATTACTGTATACTAACCCAGAAGCTTCAGTTTGCATCAACATTTGCTCAGACTACTTTAAACTAGAACGTGGCACTAGACAAGGATGCACCTTGTCACCGCTGCTGTTTGCGATTGCCATTGAACCACTGGCAATACATTGTCGAAATACTGATCAGATAAAGGGGATTAGCAGAGAAGGACTGGAACAGAAAATCTCATTATGTGCAGATGATATGATATTGTATATATCGGACCCAGAAAATTCTGCGCCTGCAGTCTTAACAGCACTCACAAAATTTCAAAAGATATCTGGTCTCAGAATTAATCTGAATAAAAGTGTACTCTTTCCAGTGAATTCTCAAGCATATATTAGATTAGATACCCTACCTTTTATCATTGCAGAACAGTTTAAATACCTAGGGGTAAACATCACAAGTAAACATAAAGCTCTATATCAACAAAACTTCGCCATCTGCATGGAAAAAATTAAACAAGACTTGCATAGATGGTCAACCCTTCATCTCACTCTAGCTGGAAGAATTAACACTGTTAAGATGAATATTCTTCCTAAGCTCTTTTTTTATTTCAAAACATTCCAATATACATTAATAAATCATTTTTTAGGCAATTAGATTCAATAATAACCTCATTTATTTGGAATTCAAAACATCCACACATCAAAAGAGCGACCCTACAAAGACAAAAGGCAGAAGGCGGCATGGCTCTACCTAACTTCCAGTTTTATTACTGGGCAGCAAATATACAGGCGATAAGGACCTGGACACAAATAGAAGAAGATACACAGGCATGGACCACAATAGAAGTAAAATCCTGCAGTACTTCTCTGTATTCCTTGCTCTGTGCTCCAATAAATACACATTATTGGCAATATACAAATAACCCAATTGTGCTCCACTCACTTAGAATCTGGAACCAATGTAGAAAGCATTTTAAGACGGAGAAGCTTCTATCTGTGGCACCTCTGCAAGAGAACCACCTCTTTCAACCTTCACAAACCTATGCAGTTTTTAATATCTGGAAAAAATTTGGAATTAACTTGCTTAGAGATCTTTATATAGACAACGTCTTTGCATCCTATGAACAATTACATTCCAAATTTAACATTCCAACTACACATTTCTTTCACTATCTTCAAATCAGGAACTTTGTTAAACAGAACCTTCCAGATTTTCCTCATCTTGCACCCTCATCCATGCTGGAAAAAATATTGCTCAATCTCAAGGACTCCATTTCTACAATATATAAAATCATTTTACAATCCCTCCCTTTCAAAGATCCAAGAGGACACTGGGAAAAAGATCTCTCAATTAATATATCAGAAAAGGAGTGGAAAGTAGCAATGCAGAGAATTCACTCAAGCTCCATATGCGCAAAGCACGCAATTAAACAACTTAAAATTATTTATCGAGCACATCTGTCTCGACTAAAACTCTCCAAAATGTTTCCAGGGCATGATCCAACCTGCGAACGTTGCAATCAAGTCCCAGCCTCACTGGGTCACATGTTCTGGGCCTGCACCAAATTAGCATTATTCTGGACAAAAATTTTTAATTACCTCTCAGACAGTGTTGGACTCACAATCCCTCCTAACCCATTAACAGATGTATTTGGGGTTCTTCCAGAGTGGCTTAAAGTGGAGAAAGACAAACAAATTGTGATTGCATTCACTACACTTTTGGCACGTAGACTTATTCTGATAAACTAGAAGAACCCAAACTCTCCTCTTTTAAGTCAGTGGGAAACCGATGTGTTATACTATTTGAAATTGGAAAAAATCAAATACTCAGTTAGAGGATCCATACAGACTTTTTCAAAACATGGCAGGATCTAATCAGTAAAATTTTAAAATAAGTTCATGAAGCACAGAGAATTTATTAATTTAGGTATATTTAAAAGCCGTAAAATTTTTACGCCGTTTGGCCTGCTCTCTCTCAAGGGTGGGGAATGATCTGTTCTTAACTCAATTTTTCTTTTTGTAAAAACTTAATTGCTTTGAATGGATTGCAATAAAATTAATAAAAAAAAAAAAAAAAAGAATTTCAAAAACTTTAGACAGCACTTTATTCACATTAGATATGTTTAACATCTGCTACAAACCATACTGAAGCTGTCCACTTGTAGCACCAAATTATTCAATTCAGTTAAATAAAATTGTTTATCTATGTTCTGAAGCTTTTAAACTATTATGCAGGCATTGCTTCTGCATTTGCTCTATGAGTAGGGACGCTTGTAAAAATAGATTGTTTTTAAAATAAATGGAAAAAATCAGAGACTGTTTAGCCCTCCAGTTCTTAATTACCTAATATTTACAAACTGGAGTTTTGACAGTCTTCAAAGTGCTACTATTTATTAAGTTACATGGAAATTTTTTACGTACCCATTTGTGCATAATTTACTTTGTCAAAGATATGGGCTTTGTGAGTGTCCTACAGGGACCATATTAATGGGAAGCTTGAGGAACTATAGAGGGGGTTTCACTGTTTTTAACTCTTCCTTTCATTTCCATTCAAAGGACAGAGGAAGTCCCACCCACAGAATGAGATCACCTCTGGTTTCACCAAGGTCTACCTCTTCTGCCTCAGGAGACACCTCATATCAAGCAGAACAGCATTAGAAGGCAGAGGTTAGACAGTGCAGTGACTTTTTCAAAAGATCTCTTTTTTGACCACTAAGTCAAAATACTTTCAACTTTTAAGGGTTTTCTCAGCTGAGATTTCAACTCTTTACAATAATCTTTCTGTTTCTGATTAAAACCCTTATTCAGTTTCCATCTGTGCTTTTGTCTTAGATAGATAGATAGATAGAGATAGATAGAATTAACTTTATTTGTCACCAGGAGGGAAATTTCATTTTTTTCATGTTCTTTAGATAGATAAATAAATGGATCTACACAAACCACGGTCTAAACGTACACTAGAATGAAGAAAAAAAATAAATAAATAAATAAAAAGTAAGATAAGGAAAAACTTCTGACTTGGCTATCCCAGATAGATAGATAGATATTGTAATGAAACAACAGAAACAAAGAAGAAGGTTTGGGGGTTCCACTCTGTATATTGTCAGGAACAACACAACAAGCAGAGTAATTATAAAAGACTGAGTCAAAACTATGACTGGAGAGGAGAGTGGAGTATTCGGAACTTATAGGTGCAGGGCAGGAAGAGGCGGGTTCCTAGTTGGAAGTGAGGTTAGCAGGAGGGCGTGGTTTGACAGAGGAAGTTCTTTTTGGGAGAAAAGGCATCAACCCCTGACTCTGTGTCACACGCTCAATTAAGGCCTTAGACCACCTCCCATGAGTGCGTGTGTGACAACATATATATATATATAGTAAGGTGTGGTTTAGAGGGTACAGAGATGGCAACAAGATGGTTTGACCTACCCAGATGTACATTTCAAGCCATGTACAGCAGGTCCAGCTTGTTGTGTCAAAAAAATGAACATGCCATTACAAGTTTGCTCAGAATGATTTCAGGTGGCAAAATTCAAAATAAACATTAACAGGACGAATTCTGTCATGCAATTCAAAGTCTGCATGAAACGAATCAACTTTAATTGCAATGTGCTTGCATCTTACATTTCTCATTTATGCACATCTCCAGACCCTCTCCTGCTTTTCTACTCCATCTGGTCATATCAGATGAAACCTGTCGAGCCTTAAATAGCATCTGAAATAGGAGGTTTAACCTTCTTTGCCACAGTAAAGAAAATGCCACAGTATGTGAACTTGCTGTAATTCACCATTAGATGTGACAGTTCCTTCAGCTGAAAAAGCGATCAGACATTCCTTGTTATAAGGAAGTTGGCCAGTTTTTAATCCTTTCCACCTTACATTTATCCTTATTGCTGGAGCTTCACACACTGCGTTCTCCAACGAACTGCTCCTCTGATAAGATGTGAGAGAGCCCCTTTGGTGATAATGATCAGAGTGCTACCAGCCGAATATGAGAATATTTAATATATTCCATTTTACACTCCTCGGAATCTCTTACACACTTATGTTTTGTAAATCCACTGTGCTCACCCTATGACATCTGTCAAGTTCGCAGCTCATCTGAAAAGGCAGTTGACATAAGCCGAAGCTTCAGTCTGCAATGACAGCAGCATATCTTCAATTCAATTTAAAAATTCATTTAAAAAATATAAAAATGAGTAACAAGCCAGAGGGAAAATCTTTACACTATTAATTAAATACATTCATAAAAAAAATGAAAACTCATCAAAACATTTATCCAAAAAAAAAAAAAGACAAGATAGAGAGAGAGAGCTTCTGTGAGACTGCCACATAATGCTGAAGAATTAAATTTAAAACAGCAGCTGGAAACTGCTTTACGAATTGGTTTCTTAATTGTGAACACTTATATCATGTCTCCTGATAACGTCCATTTACTTAAATTGAAAAGATTCAGTTTTCCATTCTTTCCTCAGAGCTCATACCCCTTAGACCCAGAGTCAGTTAAACTTGTCCTTCTCAGGCATTTATTGAGTGCTGTTTTACTGTGTTTATTTTGTAGTACAGACCCCAAAACTACACATTATATTCACATAAGACCTCCCTAGTGTAATGCATAGCTTAAGAATAACCGCCCTTGATTTGTGTTTGACGCATGGTGCTACATATGTATCCTTAGCATTGTTAATTGCCTAGAGTGCCATCTGTCAATGGATAGTGATGTGTCCACTATGAATCCTATGTTCCTATCCTATGTTCTTTTTATAAGATCTCAGCGGCCCCTGCAATGATCTGCAGTATTTGAGACATCACTTTTAACACAGCATAGCATAAAGTAAGTTCTACTCACCATAACCTTTCTCTGTCTGAACTAAATTCCTAGAGTCTGCTTACTAGAAAAGCTGAGCTCACCTTTTATATTGCGAGACAACGCTTCCTAGATGCATTCAAAGAAAAATATGGGTTAATGATTTGTATACAGTATGTAACCACTACCTTTCTGGAGAACTCTAAAATAAATGTTATCCAGTCTGAGTGATTTTTTTTTTTATTTCAGCCACTTCAATCCTAGTAGCACTTATCTCTCTCTGCTACTATCATAGTCCCTTTAGCTACAGGGAGGTTATCAGCATCTTCACAAATGAAAATATCAAAGAAATACGTATTTGGAGCACTTGCCATTTCAAATTCGCTACATTTAGTTTCAGCCTTACTACTTCTTTGGAGATTATTTTACTGATAAAATAACAAAAGAATCTTTTTGTTTTAACTTTTGCATTTTCTGCAACATTCCTGTCTAACTGCCTTCCAAATTATTTCGAACATAACAGTTCTGTTCAATAGAATACAGTGCAACTTATTTTTGGTATAGCACTGTTTACTGAGTGCAGGCGCAGAGCACTGTGAACAATTCTCAGTTAAAATACAAGATTATACTACTGTAATATGCTAAATGCAGAACTGGTACACATAAAATGTAGATTTGTTAAAACACATAAAGAATGAGGTACAAACTAATTGAAGATAAATATAAGTGCTATAACTTCTAACCACTGAATTCTTTCCTGATTACCACAAAATTATAAATCCTGGCATGCTTCTCCTCTTGTTGGTGAGGTAGCAAACAGTCGCTGATTACATCTAAAAACTTCAGTTCTCTGTTGTGGGGCTTACCTAGTTAAAATGTGGCTATTTAAAGACCCCCACTACTGTAACATCCTCTATAAATTTGTTTTTTGGTATTATTAAATTAAATATTCATGCATATGATAAGAAATTACCAAGTGCTTAAGAAAAACAATTAAATTATCAAAGTGCCCAACTATTGTTAAATAAGTTGATAGTTAAACAACAAAAAAAAAACTAGAAAACTTTATAGTGTAATTAGTAGTACTAGAGTGTTGTACCGTGTTGTACCATTATGAATGTAGTAAAAAGTCAAGCAAAATGACACCCTTTATCAGCTTAGCTGAAAAGATTAAGATATGCAAGCTTTCGAGGCCTGAGTTGCCTTGACTAGTGTAATTAGTAAAAATGAAGACTAAAACAACAACAAAAAATAATTCCTATTCAAGTAGTGTAATGTAGAAATGATGAGCTGATATTTTAAAAATTCCAAGGCAAAATTAGAAAAGAGAATCTGTATGAAAAATTATTTTTGCAAAATTTGTATGAGATTTTCACACACTCGCGTTAAAAAGCATAACTAACTGTTGGGTGCAACCTGGTTCGTTTCTGATCTTTAAATATTTTGTGCCATTTCTGTTCTGGTTCTCTTTGCTTCAATTGTGGTTTTTACTTTCTTACTAGCTGTTCTCGCTGTCTAAGAGATTGAAATCTAAATCAACGTTAACCTCAGTGTTAATGATTGCAGTGCACCATGCAATGCTAAAGTCTCTGTTGTATGCAATTCGTTATCAGATTCATAACAGCAGTATTAATGTTTGTGAAGTGCCATCTGTTAGAATGACTACTACTTGAAAAAATCTTTGTGATACACATTTTGAATGACAAAAACATATCAACCGAATGGACACACAGACACTTGTCCTTTTATGAAGATGATTTTTTTATTGCCTTAAGAGTTGGTAATGAATTCAAACAAAAGTTAGGTTCTTTAATTTTTAACTGTTACTACTTTCATTCCATTGCCTTGTCATATCCAGGACACTACCTCAGAAGACACACCCATAACAACCATCATGTGTCCTAACATTGGATGCCCAGCAGCAAAGCGTATATGCACAATTGCCCATAAAAGAGTAATTCCTAACAATTAGCTTCTTTTTATCCTTTATTAGGGGTTTTGAGGACTGTCATTTAAGAATACCCGATTAGATTTTGCAACTAAGCCTTAATTTTATTTTGTTATTTTCTTTTTACCATTGTCATCACCTGGTTGTTGAGGTTAAAAGTCACTTGGAAAGGTCATTTCCCTATCTGATCCGATGGATTTCAAATCGAACCATATTCCTAGTGCTTTTTAAATACTTTTTAGTTCTCAGTTTTTTTAATGCTTGTCTGTATTTTTTGACTTTGATATTTGTCTTGTGTTTTGGCTTTGATAACAGTGCTGTTGACTTTTTGGATTTTGATCCTTATTTTTTGGTTTTGACTATGCTTCTTGTCCTGGGGCTTCATTTATAATGTTGTACATAGAAGTCACACTAAAATATTGTGTACAGACAAAAGTGGAAATGTGCATATGCACAAAAAAATTCAGATGCACAAAACCATGCGTAAACCAACTTCATCTTACTTCTGCTCCATAAATCCCAGTCAGCATGAAATTTAACACACGTGCATGTGCCTGCCACCCCACCCCAACTCGCCCCAGAATTACTCTCCTTTTAGTATACAAATCAATATAAATAGCCCCTTACATTAAGCATTTTGTGAAAAGACAATGGCAAAAGCACAAGGAAAAAGAAAATCTTCAGCAAATGCAAAATAGAGGTCCTGCTAAGCGAAGTGGAGGCAAAGAAAAAAATACTATTTGGTGGCTTAAGCAGTAGAATAAGCAATAAAAGGAAATTGATGGAGTGGCATAGTGTGGCAGATACACTTAAAAGTTCGGGGTCATAAAATCTCACTGTGCCCAAAATAAAAAGGAAATGGTAAGACATCAAATTCACCCTGAAAAGGAGAGTCGCAGTCTACCATCTGAATGTCAACACCACTGGAGGAGGTAACAAACTCCTGGGGTTCACGTCATTTGAGCAGCGAGTTTCTGCAATTATAGGAGACACACTTGTTACCGGCATTCTACCAACACAGGAGGAAGATTCTAATATCATCACGGGTGACGATGAGTTGTAATTTCTTTTTGCTTACTGTTATTCATACTCATGTAAATAATTTGGATGTGTAATAAGACAAACAAGCAGGCAGCAGATGCAGTATAAATTACTGTCTATTTAGTTCCTGACAATATTACAAAAGCTGACCCCCATGCCCAGGATGTAGCTCCACATCTACGGGTGCTTGCTGCACACACACCCCTGTCTTGGAAACCGCTGGGCAATCATCTGGCCGTGTGCTGACAGATGCTGTTCTAGAATCACAAAAAGCATTAATGTATGCAATAAGCGATGTGGCCAATGAACTATAGAATATAAAGTCAGTACTGTGTGATTTTGACCACAAGTTAAATTAATTGCTTAAAAAATAAACAATGCTTCTTCTTACCTGTTTTTCCATTCTGTTAATACAGTCGATCGAATCTGAATCGCTGTTCAATGTGGCTGATCATTTGGTGGTTCAGGGTCAGGTTCATCATACCGCATCTCTTCGGGTATGGACAAGCGACGAATGTGTGCCCCATTATGCAGCACGTTACATGCTTGCACAATGCAACATTCTTTCTGTGGACTACAGAGCAGCACTCCACCAGTCTAATCCAGGCAGCGTCAATGGCCCTTACGCTACCTTATAGTATGTTTTACCATCACCCGAGTTGGTGGAGGGGAGGGGTAATATTAAATGTTTTAAATTACTGAGAAGCCAGCCATCACACACAGCACCATTTTCAAGTTTGTTTCCAACACTGCTATTTCTCAGGATGAATGAATAATGAGTTGAGCCAGGCCATTCTTGTGACAACATTAGTGAGGCGCATTTTCGCATCACAAATGATTTGCACATTAATAGAGTGAAAATGCTTTCTATTTACAAATTAATTCTGTGAAGGTGTCTTTATGGCAATGTATGTGCAATCGACTGCTTCAATTACATTGGGAACACCAGACATTGCTGAAAATTGCACTTTGATATTTGCCTGTTCAACCACAGTGTACAGAAATCTTATATATCTGTTTGTCAAGCGGATAATACCATCCCATATAGCTGGCATGGCACGACTCAGTGATGACTGAGAAATGCATGATCAGTCAGCCAGTTCACCCTGAAAAGCTCCTATGGCTAAACACCCGAGAGTGGACAAGACTTGCAATGGAAGAGGTAGAGTATAATTCCTCACAGTCTGCTTTTGTAAAACTGGCTCCAGTTCAGCACACAGCTCAAAGAGGAAATCTAAAACGACTTAGAAGCGGGTCTTTATCATGTGCCAAGAAATCAGCATGATCTCTAAATACACGTTCTCTTCTAATTTGTCCATTTGCGATGTTCTCTAACAATGCTAGTTGGAATGCTTTGGCTATTCTGTTGCCCATTATATTGTTACAGATTGATTACAAGCAGGTGCCTTAAATTTATAAACAATATGCGGTTAATTTCGGTGTATTTAATTGAGCCGGAGTACTGGGATATGAATCTAAAAAAGAAAGGGAGACTACGCAGAAACAGTAGCACTGCTTTGACTCTGGGTGCCGCCAGTTTGCAAAACCGAGCAGAAACGTGCGTACGCCTGGTGGGAGGCTGCCATGAGAATGTGTGTGGCTTTATATCAAGTTTAGTTTTTATACATCGCGATGTAAAGTTGGTAAAGGGTGTATGCAACATTTTTTATTATTTTATTTTATACACTGGTTACTATTTCAGACCTTTTTGCTAGTTTACTAACATAACATAAATGACATTAAAATATCAAGAGGTTGTGAGAAGCGCTGAAAGAAAAATTGACCATAATCTAAAGAGTGAAAAGTAGAAGTGCCAGGGCTACATGTGACAGTTGTCTGGTTACACTTAAAGGTAATCTAAACTAAACACAGTTAAAATATCTGACTACGCAACCCAGATTTATTAAGAGACTGGGAACTCTTGAACTTTAAAGATAGCACGCAGGTTTCTTTAAATTGGGTGGTGAGTAAACACACAATGAAAGACACAACAGCAATTTCAAGAAAAACAATAGCAACTTGTATTACACTAGATAATATCAAATGTACCAATACCAAGAAGATAAAAGTACTTAAGAATCTTAAAATATCAGGAGCAAAAACCTTTTAAAATGAGAGCACACAGTCCACACTCTAAAAGTCTGTTAAAACATAATAGTGGAGGAAGCAACCTTTGGTGGTGTGAAGTCCAAGTTGGGTGCTATGTTATCAAAACAATTAATTTTCCAGCTGTCCCACCAAAACATTCTGGGGGGTATTTTTCGTACGTGGATTACTTGTTTAGCCGGATGTAATTGTTGATGATTTGGTATGATCCGGGATCTGTCAGTTTTTCAAAAATCTTGCTAGATGTGTTGTCATAACAGCACATCCAAATCCTCAAACCTGCTCGGAGCAGGTTTGTTCTATGTAAACAAGGATTAGCTCACACACTTAATCAGTGTCCGTGCGTGGAATTCATTCAGTCATTGCTGCACCGTTGCTGAATGAGCGACCAATTGATATCGGTACACAAATTACAAGAGAATTGCATATAGAGAGGGTTTTGTGCGATCGCCAAGATCCTTTATTGCTCCTGGAGGAAATTCTTTTCGAAAGATACCACTTTAGCCCAGTATTGTACCTCAAAGATTTATTAGCATCTTATATTCAAAGTCAAACTAGGTGAAGTCGGGCTCTCACAACCACACAGGCAGTATGCATTGCTTTGAGGTTTTTTGCAAGCGGTACTGTAGGCGATGCGGAAACTCTATCTAAAAGTGCAGTTTGCCAGGCAATTCGTAAAGTCTGTTTGGCTCTGAAATATTTCCTTCGGGTTTTCATAGTGTTTCCTGGACACCTGTGTGTGCAGACAATAAAAGAGGCGTTTCATGCCATTGCAGGTAGTACAGGCAAAAACACCCACAGTTCCATAAAGAATCTCACATTCAGCCTAACATTCTCATTACCCCGGATTTCCAAATGTGAATGGGGCACATGGGACTGATCAGAGTGGAGTCTGATGAAACATTATTTGGAAAATGTACCTCTCCTCCTGATGAATAATCAGACACAGTGTATTCATCAAATATTTGACCTTCGTCAATATCTCGTTGGTCAGACACAAGTTCTAGGGATATGACATTCCCTGCAACTGACCCAACAAAAAAAAAGAGGGCTATATGGAACATACCTATAGCACAAATTGAGGACAAATATATGCAATGACTATCCTTTACCTGAAATGGAGTGACCACTGAATCCTGCCACTGGTTCTGAGGAGGAGCTTCCCCCTGGAATGCCCTCAGAAACAGTGCGATGGGCATTTTGCTGGAGAGCCAACTCTTCTGCAGGGGTTATGCCTGGACCGCGTGGACCTCCACCTGTTTTTTGCTTGTCTGCCTTCTTATAAGCTTTAAAATTTATATTTTTTATATTATATATGATTCTTCATGTCAACAATTCTTTAATTATATACCAATATTTAATAGTTTAAAGTATATTCTTGTACTTCACCTTAACCTGTTCCCATGTTCTCCTTGTGCTCATGTTTGATCTGGAATTAAGACATACTAAGTAATAATTAATCTGACACATAGGCAATGAAATGCTGCATTCAGTAAGTACAATGCACACTACTTAGCATTCAATTTGTCCGCCACTTTTTGCCAGCCGTCTTTTCTGGTTTGGGCTGCTTTTGCAGTTTTACCCCTTGTGCATATTAAATCTTAAAATTCTTCATAATCTTCGAGTAAAAGGTCCTGCTCCGCTTGTGGAAATAAAAAAATGCGCCCGTTCTTTCGTCATTTTGTTGCAGCCTATCAAGACTTGCTGATCATGTTTTCTACACTCAATATATGTGGGCTTTTCAATCAGTGCGGGCATGCGTATTCATCTCGGATGATTAGATCCAGCTAGACTAATCTACTACACGGGTGCGTCTGAAAAACTGACTTATCCCGGATAAGTTTCAAAGGCATTAACTCATCCAAGATGAGGCATCTGATTTCGGATGATTTAAGCGACGTACGGAAAATACCCCCCTGTTCTCCGAATGCTTGTTTTCAAACAAAAGTCTTACTTGTTGTCCACTGGCTTTGCTTGGTCCTCTCGTGTGTCTTCTCTTTCTCGCTGTCTCTTCCTCCCTGGAGGTACAGTAGGTGTCACCATCCATGTGCCTTACACCCTGTGAGGCACGTACCTTCATCTTCCTGCGATGCTTGTGCTCAATGCAAGTAATCTTGACAGTGTTCTTGGTGGACTGTCTGCCCTACACCACCCACTGCCAAGAATGGATCAATGTAACAATCGATTAAACAATGGTGCATACCAATTTCCTTTCATTATAAATATTGTAAACATATTTACATTGGTAAAAAAAATGTATTATTGTCAGCTTTCAAGACGAACAAGTTAATTTTCAAACCAGGTAAATACAAACATTTTCCAAGGAAGTAAGCAGTTCTGTTATCACAATCTTAACCCAGATTCTTGATGAGATACAAAGCAGTTTAATATTCAAAACATGTGACTGTTTTGCAGGACAGGTACATATCTCAACCTGTAGACAGTCATCACAATAACAATAACAGAATTATTCAGGAAATTTGCCTTTTTACTTATTACCCAATCTCAGCAAAGGGTGCCTAGTGCCCCTTCATCTATTGGCTTTACATTTATTATTACCTGTTTTTTGCCTAAGAGAAAAAGTAAGCCACCTATTATACAAAAATGTTCTCCCTCTAACATTCATACTGGTGAGTACTGGTTGATTTTAAATACTGCCAGTGTGCTGAAAAAGCTTACAGTACTTCTAACAGTGAAATGTAGCACCAGTACAGAATGTTGGTGACTACCAGCCCACTTCAATCATTGGGTAAAATACAGATTACAAATTTGATATTACAACACATAGAGACAATAAATTTCTGATTGATTAACATTACTGTATCCTAACAACTTATGTCCATTAATGATCAGAATATTGAGTTTAATAAATGCATAGATGACATTATCATTGTTTTCTTTATTTTAAAAGAATGGCAGCTATCTTCCTGATAAGCCATCTTTTAACCAGTTTATTGTAGGCTCTGCCTGGAGACATAAACTGATACTGATTGTGGAGTAGCCTACTGCTGAAAAAAGTGGATGGAAATGCAGTTGGAACTTGCGGAAACATAATTCATCTAGTTTTTATAACAGCTATTCAATGAGGAAACAGTGCTTAGTTCTTCTGTGTCACAGCTTGGAGGGATTAAGTTAAAATACTGGCCTGGTCAGTGCTGTATAACTTCTGCTTTTCTGGGTTTTTCTATAGACACTCTGGTTTTTGTCTTGCATCCAAAATGCTCAGTGATTAGATTAATTTGTAGTTTTAAATGTATTTGCCTCAAATCACTCAGTGTGAATGTAAAAGTGATTGTAACCTGCTATGGATTTTCACCTTGGATCCTACCCAGACCGTTTAACCCTTAAATGGAGTAGATAGGCTGGAAAATGTTTCAATAAATAAACAGATGCCAATTTCTGTTTATATTCTTGGGAAGCCCTAGAATTCTGGCACCATTTAAAAAACAGCATTACAAACAGGACACCAAGCACCTCATCGTTTTTTAACCTAATCAAATAAAGGGAAGGGACATCATGATAGTACAGGGTGTAGCTTTGTTGCCTAATGGATCCAGTGTCCTGAGTTCAATTCATGCACCTGGTAGAGTTGGCACCCTTTGGGTACTGTGGTTCTCTTAACACATTTTCCAGATAAGCGCTGGTTTGATTATTTGACAGCTCAATCTAGACTTGTGCAATTGTGTACTGTATGTGAGTGGGCCCTATTATGAACTGGTGTCCTGTCTATGATTTTTTCCTTGCACCCAATGCTGATGATTTGGCTCTGGTACTTTACAACAACAATTCAGATTAAATAGGTTTGATTATTTTATGTTATGTATTAAAAATGGGGAGTATAATAACTAACTTAGGTAATGTATTTGTCTACAGTGCCTTCAAGTATTCAGTAAATTTTACTTTTTTCATATTTTGTGATGCTGAACCCTTGTGCTAAAATCATTGAAATTAATTTTTCCCTCATCAAGCAACATTCAATACCCTAGAATGACAAAGTGAAAATCAAGATTTTTAGAAATTTTATAAATTAATGTTCATTGTCCTGTTGGAAGGTAATCATTTGCCCCAGTCTGAGGTCTCCAGCCCAGTGGAGCAGTGGCAGCTGTCTAGTCTCCCCTGTCCCTTGCCAATGAAAAACAATCCAAAAATATGATGCTACCACCACCCTACTTCACCTTTGGAATTATATTGTTAAGGTAAAGAACTGTGCCTTGTTTCCTCCAGACATGACGATAAGCTAGGTTTTACCAGACCAGAGAACTTCTTACCATCTGAGATTACTTTAGGTGTCATTTTTTTAAGCTCCAAGCTGGCTTCCATCTGCCTTTTACTGAGGACAGGCTTCTGTCTGGCCTCTCTTCATAAAGCCAATATTGGTGTGTTGCAGTGATGGCTGTCCTGGAAGTTTCTCCAGTCTCCGCTCTGGTTTTATGGAGCGCAGCCAGAGTGAATATTCACACAGCCATCTCTGTGAACCATTGGGTTTTAGTCAACTCTCTTATCAAGGCCCTTTGACCCAGATTGCTCAGGTTTGGTGGGGTGGCCAGCTCTTCGAAGAGTTGTGGTTGTTCCAAACTTCTTCCATTTCTGAATTATGGTGCTCTGGGGAACCTTGAATACTGAAGGATTTCTGTAGCCTTTTTCAGATCTGTACCATAACACAATCCTGTCTATATACTATGCAGGGAGTTCCTTCAATCTCGTGGCTTGGTTTTTGCTCTGACAAACACTGTCTACTGTGGGACCTTCTAAAGATGGACGTGTGTCTTTCCTTATAATGTCCAGTCAACTGCACTGACCACAGGTAATCTTCAAATAAGGTGTAGAATGATATCAATGATGATAAATAGAATGGGATGCCAGATTTCAAGTGTCACAGCACACTGTCTGAGTAGTTGAGTCAATGTGAAATTTCTGTTTTTTTATTTTTAATAAATATGCAAAAATTTCTCAAATTCTGGTTTTTCACTTAGTCGTTCTGAGGTATTAAGTGTTGCTTGACGTGAGAAATAATGAATGTAAATGATTTTAGCACAAGATAACAAAATGTGAAAAAAGTGAGTAAGTTTGAATATTTTCTGAATCCACTGTATGTCATTCCTTTCAGATTTTCTGTTTAGAAAAATGGCACTCTAGCTTAACTGACAAGTATCTGCTATGATCACGATATGCTTCTCATCCTACACATTTTTAGACCTCTGTGGTGTCTTAGACTTTCACCACTGTGTTCTTGAGCTTTTGCCTAATATATTTCTAAATACAATTCCAAAGAGTGTTAATTTATTAAGCAGCTTGTGACAGCCTATTAAAATTAAAGCATACATGTTCTTTGTAATTGTACTGAAGTGCAAATCATTTTTCTCACCTTTGGGACATAAATAGCATCATCCTCTGGAAATAAAAATTAAACAGTATTTGGTTAAAAAATGCTGCTCGATTCATAAAATTAGATGAGGCAGTTAACCTTGAGATAGGCCCTGCATCTCTTTATAAAAAAGTGTTCACTTCGTCCATTTTTAAATGGCTTTTGGCAGTGAGCTTTATGGATTTATTAGGCACAACCAAAGTTTCTTTATTTTTCTTTTACTTTTTTTTCTTCAACCTATTTTTGCACAAGTCAGTCAGGGAGTTGTTATTTATAAACTGTTGTTTTAAAATGGACACAATTGCAAAGCTTTTCATTATGCACATTAACTGTTTTTCTTCCATGTACCTTATACAGTGAAAGTTGTCAAAAAAAGATTTCATAACACAGTAATTTTCTGGTTTTATGGTGACACAAGTGTATTCAAATAAATATATAGTACCAATAAAAAAAATATTCACCCCATGTAATTTTTCACATTTTATTATTATAAAACATTGAATCATTGTGAATATGAATTGGCTTTTTGACACTGATCAACAGAAAAATACTCTGTAATGTCAAAGTGAAAACAGATTTCTGGAAAGTAGTCTAAATTTATTACAAATAAAAAACAAAATCATTGATCTCATAAGTATTCATAAGTTAAGTCAGTATTTAGTAGATTTTCCTTTGGTGGCCATGAAAGCCTTAAGTCCTTTGTCCAAGCCCCTTCTTATCCGATTACTCAGTTTGACTGGACAGCCAACTTTCATGAAGAGTCCTGGTGGTGCCACACTTCTTCTTTTCACTTATTGAACCCACTGTGCTCTGGGAGACAGGCAAAGGGTTTAGAATACGTTTTAAACCCTTGCCTTTATCTATGATTCACCAGATGTAATCACAGAGGTCTACAGAAAGTTCTCCTTGGATTTCACGGCTTTGTTCTTGTGCTCACACGCAGTTTGACTTTGGGGCTTTATGTAAGTGTGTGCCTTTCTAAACGATCTCCAGTCAATTCATTTTGCCACAGATGGACTCCAATCATATTTTAGACACATCTCTAGGATAATTAAAGCAAACGGGATGCACCTAAGCAAAATTTGGAATGCCATAGCAAAGGGTCTGAATACTTATATACACGAAATGAGGTTTCTGTTTTTGATTTTCAATAAATATGAAACTTCAGAAAACATGTTTTTCTGTTTATCATTATGGATTATTGAGTTTACACTGATGGGCAAAAATGTCAAGTCAATCCATGTAAAATTAAATCTTCCACATAATAAATTCTGCAGAAAGTAATGTGGTGTGAATACATTTTGAATCCACTGTGTATTGTATAATGTCTTATAACATGTGGTTGAAATTAAACATCTTATTAAGGAAAGAAGCATCCTCTAACAAGACAAGTCAGTAATCAGGCAAGAGAAAAGCTGTTCATTGTATCTTTATTAATTACTCCTCAGCAAAATGCCTTGGAGGGAGCATTCATCAAAAGCAGTCCGTTACAGCATGGTCAGCGTGGTCAGAGGAACAAAGAATAGAGGTTTATTTTATAAATTGTTGAATTTACCTAACAGTGTCAATCAATGCATACATTTTACTCTGGTTGGTTCGTTGGTTTACACCCAAACGATTTATATAAAATGAAAGTCATTATATTCTGGTTTTTTTTATACCTTTGAGTTGCGCCACCACACTTGAAATGTCTGTGCATATAACAGTTGTCCATTCTCATTTATAGAACATTTTTTGATTTCTTAGTCATCCTTCAGTACCTTTTGTATATTGCATCAACCTTTCTTCTGGTTCTTTATTTACTTGACCATCTCAGTATTTTTCCTAAACCAAATCTTATATTTCAGTGTACATTTTGTTGTTCACTTGACCTTTATTTGGTTTCCCACATTTATTAATCATTTATCATTTATGTTATTTCTTTAAGATGAATGCTATGTTACCCTAAAATTATTCTTCCTCAAACATAAAAAAAAAGATGAGCCCGATAAACAGTTCTCTTTTCATAATTAAAATGGGTTATCTCTGATGCAGGGATCCTGCTACAGATTTAGGGCCCCATGACAGGATATCACATTGGGCTCTTCATCCTAACCAAGCTAACCCCGTATTTTACCACAACAACCCACCCCTGCTGAAATACAATCAAAGTTTTTGATGAGTTTACCTATGCAGGCTTGTAGAGCTCTAATTAATACTTTTTAGGGCTGACAAAAAATAAGGTTTGAATATTCAAATTAGAAATAATGATATAGTTGCTTATTTTAGAATTTAGAATTTAGGTGTTACTTGTACAAGTTATTATTACGTTTACAGCGACATGGACAACAAAAGCCAGCAGAAAAAAAATAATGATACTCAGGAAACTGTTATTTAAATATACCAGGATATTGGAACAACTTAGCTATTAGCAAAAAAAATGGGCTTGATGGACACAATGGTCTCTTCTAGTTTGTCAGACATCTTGTGTTCCTACATACTCGCCACGTTCCACTTAAAGATGACAGTCTCCCGCTCTCCACCCACTAGACGGAGCAGTGCCCCTCATTGTTAGCATAATAAACTGCTTCCTCAGAAAGCGCACTGCTCAGCAAGTGTCCAGTCACCCCACTTGCCTAGACCCCATCCTGGTCATTATAGTATGTATAATCAGAAAGTGTGATAGAAGGGCCGTGTCACCAAAGACAGAAATATAAGAAACGGTCAAGGTGTAATTTGAAACTGAAACATAAAGAGTATTAGAAGCAGAACATTTCAGCTGTAAAACTGTGCCAAGTGACATGGAGGTACAAAAGATTAATAAAACTGAAACATTCAAAATATTGTGTGCCTAATGGTTTTAATTGAGGAAACCTTCCCATTTTTTGTTTTTAACATTTTTTAACATAGTATAAACTCTGAACTGTGAAAGAACAGCTCCTTACCTGAATTTTGCAAATACATTTTTTTCTGGGCTTATGTTTTATTGCCATTATTACTAGCTATGTAAAATTTATCAAAATCTAAACTATTCATACATGATGTTTATGAATTTAACAAAGGAAAATTATAAGAAGGCAAATAATTGTCCAGATGATATTTTTTAACTATATTTTGCCATCTGGTCTTCCAAGGACAGATAAAAGGGTCCATGTGAAGTGACCATCTCATAATCAAATTACCACCACCTCTTCAGGTGCAGTTTATACAAGGCAATTTATTATTTCTGTCCAATTTATGGGCAATGCAGTTTATAGGCAAAATGTAACAGCTTGTAAAGTCTCCTTGTTTTAAAGATGCAAGAACTGAAGATATTAATAAAGGGTATTATTTATTACCAGTAATGAATAAATTTGACTTGAGCATTCATAGTTTTCATCCTCTTTCACTGTACATTTAGCATTCATTTTCTCAGAGGTTGATATGCTTGCTGCTTCCTGAGCAGCTCTTCTTTTCTCCACCCTAGCGGCCTGCTTCTTCTCTTATTTTGTCGGCATCTTTTCACGTTAAAACTGATTAAGTCAGTGTTTGTGTTGCAATACGTTTTCCTTAATTTTTCACTTAAGCTGGCACTTAAGTCTTCAATCTGCTTCAAGAATGATTTAAGATATGAAGAGGTAGGGGGAGTGACGGCGATGGTGGTAGGGATCAGAACGGCACCCGTATGCATGCGCCGCATGGCCGCCCTGTTTGCCGAGTTGATTCTGCAATTAAATAAAATAAAAAGATGAATAACCTTGGAGATCAATCATCACCCACAAAGTGGATAGCAGACATCACGTAGTATATGTGTACCACATTTTAGATCAATATGTCAAACGGTTTGTGAGCTACAGGTGATTTAATATCCTGGACAGACAAATGGACGGCCAATGTAGTGTATTATATAAGAAGAAGATTCTATGACTAGCACAGTATTCTTAGATCTCAATTTTTCTTTCAGCTCAAAACATGAGACAAAATCTATAATTTCTTGTCATAACAATGCCAGCGTTATAAAATTCTTCCATGAAATTCATACATATAAAACATCAATTCAGACAAGTCACATTAAGACAACAGCAAAACTGCTTATAGTGAATTAAACCAAAACACTTAGACATCCATAAAATTACTGCAGTTGACTCTAAGGTTAAGACATTACAGTAAAACATCTAAGTTGTGTGTATTATCATAAAACATGTTATTCCTGTGCTACAACACCCAATTGGATTTCATGCAAAACAAACTGAAGACTGCTTCCCAAATGCTGTCCAATGTAACTCATGGATTTGGCTGGTTTAGAAATCCTGAAAAGAATGTTATTAGACAGAAAAGACCAGCTTTAGTCTTAAACTTTTGGTATGCCTTGAAGCAGCGTCATAGAAACCTCACTGAGTCTGGAGCTCAGGAGTGTGACAGGGTCCACAACAGTGAATACGGACAAAAATCAGAATGAAGAGGCTGTAGGGTTAAGGAGACAGGAAAGTGATTGATTAACAAACAAGGCACCCACCTTTATTTGGACTAGTCAGAAGGCTTCTGAAAGATAGTGTTACTGTGACAATTACATACGGAGACTCAAAAATACAAAACACACTTAAAAAATAATTACATAAAAAGTGCTAACATCATATAAATGTAAGATCCTGTTTTAAAGAAAGTATGGATTAAGTAAGTTTATAACTAAATGGATGTATGGCTGGATGAACTAGGAGTAAACTATTTCACTCTGATAGAAGCGGTGTCACCATTATTTAAATAAAGAACAAAAAATGTTTTTTTACAGAACATTCAATATCTACCAATGAAACCATCCTGTCACCCAAAGCTTGAATGATCTGACATTGCCCTTCTAGGGCAAAACAGAATTTTCCTTTAATACTAGTGGTATATTCCCCCGGTTTGTCCATTACACCCTTACAGAAGAAGGCTAAAGCCTCTCCACTCCAGTCGCTCCGTGTAAGCCATACTCTGAATTCTTTACTGAATACAATGGCCAGCAACCATTTGAAAATACAGCCAATTCTTAAATCACACCACCTTTCCAGAAGCGTTCCAAATGAATTATCAAAATTCAGCAATAGTTCTGATTGGCAAAATTTTCAAAGGCATTTTTCACATGCTCCTCCTCCAGACCACGAGGGGGCAACCACCCTGGTGGCTTTAGGGACCATGGGAACAGAGCTTAGAAGCTCAACCCTATAAGGGCCAGTGGTCATCGGGTGTGGCAGAAGTGCTGGGGGGAAGAAGACCAGGGACACCCGGAGTGCTTCCGGGTGCACAGCCAGCACTTCCGCCACACCTGGGAGGGCCGGCAGAAGGTTATCTGGTGGCACCTGGAGCACATTTGGATGAGCATAAAAGGGGTCTCCTCCCTCCATTCAATGGCTGGAGTCGGGTGGAAGAGGACGGAGCTTGGAGGAGAAGAGTGGAGGCAGTGAAGAGAGGCATTGTTGAGGGCCTGGACTGAGGGTGATTGGTGCTGCGGCACTGAGGTGTGTATGTGCACTTGTAAATAATAGTGTAAATAAATGTGTGTGGTGCATTTAAACGATTTCTACCTGTCTGTGTCCAGGCTGTTCCTCACAACAGACACAGTCCCTGCTGTCTCAGCTGTTATAAATTTTAATGATTTTCCTCACTTTAAGCTCCCAATTTGAGAAGACATATTATGTCCAAATCTTACTGAAGAATTTCATCACCAAGGATTATCAACAGAAAAAATGAGTACACGGGCAGTCCTAGCACCGAGAAATGATGAAGTCAAACAAATTGATGCAAAAAATGTTGATCGGTTACACGGCAAATTGGTTAAATGCATATCAATAGACTATGCTGAAACAGTTGGTGGTGATTGTGCGGAACATGAAAACATAAACTTATCAATATCCCGAAGACTATTTACAACCGTTAACATCATCCGGTCTTCCTCCACACGAATTACTGTAGAAAGAAGGATGTATCCAAGAAAGGCAATGTAGTAAATCTTCCACAGATTACGTTTGGTTGTCACGATGAAAGTCCAAACACAGAATCAAAACTCAATGTGATAAAAGTTTTACAGTTAAAGTGTAAATTTAAAAAGTATTTGCATGTTAATTTTAAAGGCAAACAGAATAAAATCGTATTACACAATGAATAACTTTAACGCAACATATAATTTAATTTACTTTCAAATTATTATATTTTACTATTTTTTAATATGGTTAATTACTTGTTATAATGTTAAATAGTTCTATTTTGCATATGTAACAATTCCCATGAAAATAAAAATTGGTTTAAATTGTACGTCCGCATCCCCATATGTGAGTGGCAGAACCACAAATAGGTCAGCGCATAGCTCAGGCCCGGGGGTTGGTGAGCAAAGTGAGCAGGGGGCCAAACCCCCTAGTTTATGTAAAAAAAGAAAAATAAATCTCAACGTTGCTTTTGTCACATAATCCACATGACTTGTATACAGTTACTAGCGTAAAACATGCCAAATAAATTCCTTTCTATGCTAAAATGTTATTATATAATCATTTGCTGAATTATCAGGGGCAATGTAAGCAATAACTCACAAGATTCATAGGAAGGACTTTCTGAATTGACGAGAGGACTTTTGACCACTGAACGACAGGGAGAACGACTGTTACTCTGCTTTAAGTCACTGTATAGCATATTGATAAACAGATGGAAAGACAGATAAGAATTGGTTGTCTTCTAATAACTAAGGAAGGAACCAAACCAAACGCTAAAAAATAGGTAAAAACTGCAAAAAGAGAAGAAAAAGGATGGCCAGATCTAAGTTTCTAAGCATGCCTTTGCCAAAATTTTATTACCCATATTTCTTGGACCTATCACAATGTATTTATAAATAAAATTCGTTTTATGCAAGATGTCCTAACCCATAGGAATCAATCATTGAGAGTAACTGTTGAGTTGTTCCCTAAATATTCCAAGCAAAATCCTCACAAAAATGTATTTAAAATAACAAATTATGCCTGTATATTGTAGTGTCTAACTCTAATCTGAAGTGAACTGATGCATGGTTTTATTTAGTCAATTTTAATATTTTAAAACAAATTAGAATCTCACACAGCAAGGAATTAAACCAATTAATGATTCAGTAACAGCAAATACAATTTCCTTAATGAAGTCAACAACCAGATTGTATCATATTTCAAATCTGTTATCTTTGTATTTTTTTCCCCTTATAACAGAAGTTGTAGAAAATAACATGCACATCTGTAATAAAATATAATTGAGAGGACAACACTTTTCTGTCAATTAAATGTGCAAAGATTAACTGAGCTTAACATTTTTAATTGTCTGACTCATCTGTACCCGTGTCATGTCCATTGACAGTCCTAATTACAAAAAACACCATGTTTTCTAGAAATTAACATACATCTTAATTATCCAACTATGACTATGTCATTATAATGAAAATATTAGTTTTGAACAAAAAACAAAACTGGCAGTTAGCTAAAACTTATAATTTAATGTGATTAATTACAGATTAGTTATTATTTACATGCTAGAAGATAGAAATGCACCAAAACAGTGATTTCTGTCATTGTGTGCACTGTTTTAGAAATCTGAATTTAAAAATATAGGAAAATTAGAAATTTTATTGCATTTTCACATATTATTAGCAGAGTAACTGTGGAGCTCCTCGAAATCAAAGGCTATCATGTTTCTAGTTTTTGTGTTTTTTTTTTTTCTTTTTTCATTTGGTAAAATACTTATCACACAATGATTAGCTCCTTTGGATTTAAAACAGTCAGTCTTAAATACTTTTTTTTTTTTATATTTATTAATTTTATTACAATCCATACAAAGCAATCATGTTTTTAGAAAAAGAAAAATTGAGTTAAGAACAGATCAATCCCCACCCCTGAGAGAGAGAGCAAGCCAAGCCGCGTTAAATTTTAAGGCTTGTAAACACACCTAAATTAATAAATTCTCTGTGCTTTATGAACTTATTTTAAAATATTACTGATTAGATCCTGCCATGTTTTGAAAAAAGTCTGTATGGATCCTCTAACTGAGTATTTGATTTTTTCCTATTTCAAATAATATAAAACATCGGTTTCCCACTGACTTAAAAGAGGAGAGTTTGGGTTCTTCCAGTTTATCAGAATGAGTCTGCGTGCCAAAAGTGTAGTGAATGCAATCACAATTTGTTTGTCTTTCTCCACTTTAAGCCCCTCTCGAAGAACCCCAAACACAGCTGTTAATGGGTTAGGAGGGATTGTGAGTCCAAGGCTATCTGAAAGGTAACTAAAAATTTTTGTCCAGAATAATGTTAATTTGGTGCAGGCCCAGAACATGTGACCTAGTGAGGCTGGGGCTTGGTTGCAAAGTTTGCAGGTTGGATCATGCCCTGGAATCAGTCTTAAATACTGATACTTTCATCCATACACTACATTCTTTGAAGACTGTCCTTACATGACAACATTACAGGAAAAGAGAACTCTACGAACATCAGAGACAAGTCAAACTGGACGGAACACCAGTCAACCTCAGGTAAAACATTGAATATATACATTATATGTGGTCAAACGGTGGTAAGAATCAGAACCAAAAGAAATGTTGGGACAAGAAACCAGGTCGGCTTGTTTAGTTTGACACATAAAATAAAACCAAACACATAATGGCGCCAAATAACCGAAATACAGGCTATAGCCTTCTCTTAATTCGTTATTGCTGCTTGGTTTAGTGGGTTTGACTTTGTGAAGCTCTGTCTTCCGGTGTCACTCGAATCAAAGTGAAATGTTTCCTTCCAGGGATGTTCGGCTTTACAGGACGTGTCCTGGGAGGGGCGTAGTCAGTGGACCTCACTGGGTATCTTCTCAGAGCTGTGGAGGCAGAAACAGGTGAAAATGATAGCGACAGTGCCCCTCTTTTGTTCCAGAGTGGTATCACATACCTCTGATTAGCCCATGAGTAAATCTACACATTAAGTTAGCGGTAGTGCTTCACTTGTGCCTGATAGAGAGGTGTATCAAAATGTCAGAAAGCAACCAGAAGGTTTATTTTCTTAGATGGGAGATTTGTTTACGTTTACTTAGTGTAATAACTGCAATTGAGTAAAACTAACATCCTTTTTGTGATTTAAATGGTTTTTAAAATGAAATTTTTACATCATTGCACTATTGACACGTAGACTAATCTTACTCAACTGGATAAATCCTAACTCTCCTATTCTAAGTCAGTGAGTAACTGATGTTATATACTATATGAAACTGGAAAAAATCAAATCCGCACTTAGAGGATCTGTACAAAACTTTTTCAAAACCTGGCAGGATCTGATTAATAACATTTTAGAATAAGCATTTAAATTGAGGAAGCAGGTTCTCTCCCCTCTTTTACTCCATTTATCTTTATTCATTTATTAATTTATCTATTTACTTACTTTTACTAGCTTAAAGTTTTACTCTGTTGACCTAGTTCTCTTTCTCAAGGGTGGGGGTTGATTTATTTCAAAGCTTTTTTTGTAAAACTTGAGTTATTTGCATGTAATGTTATTTGATTTTAAAAAAATCAAAAAAAAAAAAAGGAAATTTTTGCATATCATTATTTTGTACTAATGCTAAGAGAGAAATAAAATTCTAAATGCACTCAAAATGTTATGCAAACATTATTTCATTAGTTATACATATCTGTTTTTGTTTAATATAGTATTATTGAGGGATGTTTGAAAATTGGTTAGTCCATTACTGATTAATACATTACGTTAAATGTTAGAGTATCATGTGTTTGGAAAATGTCTGTCCTACCTATGTCTCAGAAGTCACTTCACCCCATAGCTGTTAATAATAACAAATACAGAGGTTTAATATCTGGAGGGCCCTGCAGCACACTGGCATGAAGTCATTTATTGACTGCAAGAGAAGACATTGACCCTCATTTCTCTGCCTGTTGAGAAAAGATTGTATTCTGCTGTCGTTCCGTGATATGCAGCAGATTTAATCTTTTCTAGTCTACTTACAACTTGATTGTCAGTTTATATAAAAAAACCAAGCAAGATCTCCTATGTCTACAGAAAATTGCATCTATTGCTCTGCATTGTCTCTGTATAGCTCATGTATTGCTTTCACCTCCATCTGATACTAAGTGCATCTTTATAGCATTTACAAAATAAACATCTTTTGCAATCTCCATGTCTGTTCATTTGATCATTCATTTAGTATCTGTGGAATCAATTACCAATGTCAATAACTATTTTTGTGAAACTATTTTTGAATGTCCAAATTTTTATTTCTACACAAAATTAATTGATACAGATGTCATAAAAAAATCACTTCAGCACTATGCAGTGCTTCACATATAGCAGACCTACCGAGATATGGAGATGCCAGGTTCATTCATAAATGTTGTGCATTTGTTTGTTTATTTATTTATTTTGACATCAGGGGTCTGTTCTAGAAAGAGAGATTAGATAATCCTGGATTGGAAAACTAATTCTGTCTAGATATAGCGCAATTTCACATCAGTGGATTTCAATCAGCTCACAAAATACCGGATAGGTTGATCCGGGTTAACGTGTGTTAATGGCAAAATTTATAAGCCCTTATTAGTCGAGCACTGAACAGCTGATGGACTAAAAGTCTGTCTTTACGTGAACATTGTTGCTGTGTATAGATTTTTTTGTTAATATTGGTGTAACGATGTCAGAATATTCAGCCTGCAAACTGTTGTGATCTGCTAAGAAGCAAAGTATGCTTAGCATACTTCAACAGGAAAGGCACATTACCATGATACAGTGCATTTGGGTTGAAGGCAGGACTCCTGACCAATGAATGAGGTGCTAAGACGGGTTATTAATTTTTCTGTTTATGCTGTGCACTGCCACTCCTGGATGTAACTATTAACAATATTTTAGTTAAACATGTGGGGATTTTACACATTTTGAGTATACAACTGGATAACGGACCTGTGGACTATGGATCTTGAGTATTTTTTAAATGCTGCTACTTATTATTTATAGGAAGATTTGCTCACATTAGTGAATACCTGAGGTCTCCTATTTTTTGTTTCACAATAAACAGGCAAAATTTGAACAAATAATAGGAAACCATGCTTGCAAAACTACAAAACACGATCCAGATCTTTGTTTGGTCTTTTTCAGATGCCGGTCATGAATGCTTAAGCAACTTCTCCCCATTTTTGCACGTTGCATTGTACACTACAGAGAACATAATGTGTCCTAAATCAGAGCTGGACAAACAGCATACATCAAAGAGAGTAGCAACTCACTCCTGTGAATGACATTCGGCTGAGAATCTCTAGTATGTTGGTATAAAGCAAGCAGGTCTTGATGAGAATGATACTACAGCAGCAAAGGAATGCCTAGTAATTCAGAACAGAGTAGAATAGAAATCTTTATTTGTCATTATACTTTGACAAGTATAAGCCATGAGATTGAAGGTTTTAGAGACAGGAATTGTGTCGAGGTATAGATCTGGGGAAGGCTACAAAAATTCCTGCAGCATTGAAGGATCCCAATAGCACAGCAGCCTCCATAATCTTAAATGTAGGCTGGGAACAACCGTGAGTTTTCATAGATCTGGCCACATGGACAAACTGAACAATCATAGGAGAGGGGCCTTGGTAAGAGAGGTGACCAAGGACCCGATGGACACTTTGGCTGAGCTCCAGAGAACCAGTGTGAAGATGGGAGAAACTTCCAGTAGGACATTCATCACTGCAACACTCCATTGATCTGGTCTTTATGACCGATGGGCCAGACAGAAGCTTCTATTCAGTAAAAGACATGGACGTCAGTTTAGAGTTTGAAAAAAGGCACCTAAGGAACTCTCAGACTGTGAGAAACAAGATTCTCTGATCTGATACAACAAAGATTATCGTCATGTCTGGAAGAAACCAGGCACTGCTTATCACCTGTGCAATACCGTTTCAAGAGTGATGCATGGTGATGACAGCATCATGGTGTGGGGTTGTTTTTTAGTGGCAGGGACTAGGAGACTAGACAGGGTTAAGGGAAAGATGAATGGAGCTAACTACAGAGATACCCTTAAAGCAGACATCCTCCAGGGAGCTCTGGGCCTCAGAATGGGCTGAAGGTTCACCTTCCCACAGGACAATGACTCTAAGCACAAAGCAAAGACAACACAGGAGTTTCGCAACAACTCTGGAAATCTCACTGAGTGGCCCAGCCAGAGCCCAGATATGAACTCAATTAAAAACATCTCTGGACAGACCTGAAATTAGCTGTCCACCGACAGCCTCCATCCAACCTGACATACCATCAGGAAATCTGCTGAGAAGAATGGCAGAAAATCCTGATATCCAGGGGCATCATGCATAAATGGTGCGTATGCACAGAAATGTTGCGTAAGAACTTTCCACATTCAAATCGCGATGTATAAAACCTACACTAGGCATAAAGCCACGCACTTTTCCACAATACCTCATACCCTGTCGTATGCAAGTTCTCTGCTCGGTTTTGCAGACTGGCGGCACACAGCGTCAAAGCAGTGCTACTGTTCCTGTGTGGTTACTCTTTATTTCTTGGATGCACATTCCTGCCACGGCTTTATAAATACACTGAAACTAACTGCATATTGTTTATTAGTGTAATGCATCTGATTGTAATTAACTTGTAACAATATAATGGTCCAGGGAATAGCCATAGTATTCCAAATACCATAACTGCTTTAGCGTTGTTACTCTCACTGCACCTTTTTTTCTTCTTTCAGCTGCTCCCATTAAGGGTTGCCACAGCAGATCATCTTTTTCCATATTACTCTCACTACACCACTCGGAGTATTTATATCACTGTATCTGAATGGAGAATCACAGCAGCAGCTGATCGGAAAGAGAATTATCGGTATACAGAATCAAGCACACGCTGCCTCAGCCACGGCAAAATGCTTCAGAGACTTTCCTGTATGGACCTCGCGGTTCAGAAACAGTTTCATCCCAAGAACTTTAAATCAGTCCATCAAATGCTCCTTGTAGAACTGTTTGTACTTATAAGTACAATCACTTCACTGTAAACTTGCACAACAGTTATAATATTGCACAACCTGCCCCACTTTATAAAGTGCGTATTTACATATGATGATGATATCATTTTTAAGATGAAATGAAGCAAAATATATTGATTATATTATATAGATAAAACTTTAACTTCATTTAAAAAATCTGTATTGTTAATAATTAAACATGTGAGGACACGGTTCCGCAGCGCTAGCTAGTTCATGGATTGATCCTACCTTGTGCTGTATTCTTTCTGGGGCTGACGCAACCCTGGAAGGATAGATAGATAGAATAATTAAACATGTACTACAAAGATATTTCAATGTTCCTTAAAGGTTTTGAAGAATCGTTGTTGTAAGCTTACAGATGGCTTAACATCTATTACAGAGCTGATTGTGTGGCGATTGGGTATTTGGAAAAAGAAAAGTAAACACAGGAATTGGAGGTTAGTATGTTTGCAAGAGACAGCACTACTACAATAATTTAATCGAAGGTCGCGCACAATCACGCACCGTGTTCCCCTGTTTAATAACATGCTTTAACTCCTATCATCATGAAAAAGATATCACGTATACATCTCAGTATTTTAATTATTCAGAGAGCTGTAATATCACAAATGTAATGGATTCTGTGTCCTGTCGGTGTAAGAGAAAGCGGAAGCATGTAGTGGTTCACACACATAGAACATAAGATCAAATCTATACTAATAAAAGACAAAGCCCTCACTCACTCACTCACTCACTCACTCACTCACTCACTCATTCACTCACTCACTCACTCACTCACTCACTCACTCACTCACTCATCACTAATTCTCCAACTTCCCGTGTGGGTAGAAGGCTGAAATTTGGCAGGCTCATTCCTTACAGCTTACTTACAAAAGTTGGGCAGGTTTCATTTCGAAATTCTACGCATAATGGTCATAACTAGAAGCTATTTTTCTCCATTTACTGTAATGGAGTTCAGCTCGAGGGGCGGAGTTTCGTGTGACATCATCACGCCTCTCACGTAATCACGCATTACGTAGAAAACCAGGAAGAGCTACAAAACGCGCTGAAGAAAACATGCATTATATAATTAAGAAGGCAGCAAAACAATTAGAAGCGAGCGAGTGACATATAAAACCATATTCAGCGGCTCACGTGAACTGACGCAGTGCGCAGACAAAAAG
>JANRMT010028174.1:48122727-48211121 GCA_026402145.1 Polypterus bichir lapradei | reverse complement strand
CCGAAGATTACCCAACAAACACATTTCATAAATAAGCAGGATAGGCTAAAAAATAGATAAAGTAACAGTAGTGAACATCTTGCATATAAATTAAACAAACCCACAGTATTTTGTTTTCACACATAACTTTTTATATCCATTACCCAACTTCATTTGGAATTCATACATGATGCTTTACCTTGACAGGTCCTTTTTATAAAAAATTGAAGCTAAGGCTTGTAACAGTGAATGTGACCAGAAATTGTTATGATCTGGCTGGGTAAATAAAAAAAAAACATTTAGACTAGGAACTGCAGTGAGTCAGTCAGTCATTTTCTAACCCACTTTGTCCTGAACAGGGTCACAGGGGTGCTGGAGCCTACCCCACCTAGCATAGGGCGCAAGGCAGGAACAATCCCTGAACAGGGAGCCAGTCCATTGCTGTGTGAACACACACACACAAAGACACCTCCCAACTACACACTACGGTCAGTTTAGTAATGCCAATCCACCTAGCCTGCATGTCATTGGAATGTGGGAGGGAACCCATGCAGACACGGGGAGAACATGTAAACTCCATGAAGTGAGAACCCGGGACATGAACCCTGGTCTCCTTACTGTGAGGCAGCAGTGCTACCACTGTACCAACTGCAAACCGAATATTTTTTAAATTATTTACCAATATAAAGACACAAACTCTGGATCAGAAGTAGAAATCACAATACTAAGGAGAACCATAGAAATCAAAATTAAGAAATATACTATGGTCTGAATTAGAATGTGCTTTTTTGTGCAGATGAATGTTCACAAGTGGTAGTAGGAAACAATGTAGATATTGGCAGAGGTGGAGTAGGTGAAAGACATAGGTGGCTTCTGTCAAGCTGTGGTGTGAACAGCTACACAGAGCAGATAGACAGACAAGAAAAAGGGTGCTCATGGTCAGCCGTGATAAGTACCTACTGACAGTCCCATCTGGTACAAACCAACAGAAGGGATACTGTGGCACAAATCATAGGCAATTTAGGTTATTATGGGAGTAATGTGTCACAACATACACTGCATTGAACCCTGATGCATATGGCACTTTGTAGCTGCATGCCAACCTTTATCCAGTGTTGAAACAGCCTACATTGGGTATCTCAGCATTGGAAGTGAACCTTTGATCAGTGTAAGAAGGTTGCCAGTCATATGAATACAATTTTCTATTGCAGCATTTAGAAGGCCAGGTACATGTGCATTGTTTCCCTAAGGAAGAAATGGTATCAGGTTGCACTGTGGGCAGAAGATAAGTCAGTGGAGGGCAATGTTCTGCTGGGAATCCCTGAGTCTGGGCATTGGTGTGGACGTTCATTTGACACATTCCAGATGGAAATGGCATCTTTTAGCAGGATAATGTGTCCTGCCACACTGCACAAACTGTTCAGGAACAGTATAAGGAACATGATGAAGAGCTCAAGGTTTTGCATGGCCTCCAGATTCCCCAGATCTCAATTCAATCGAGCAACTGTGGGATGTATCGGAGTAGCAAGTCGGATGTGCAGAGGATCCACCTTGTTACTTACAGGAGTTAGAGGATCTGCTGCTCACATCCTGGTTCCAGATACCACAGTACATCTTCGGTGATGTGTTGGCAGATTGGGGCTGTTTTGGTGGCATATGGAGTAGCAACAGCACGTTAGGCAGGTGGTCATAATGTTTTGCGTCTCAGTGTATTTTCCATCTGTCCTGTTTAGTAATTGTTGCTGTCGGTATTCTGAGCAGTTGGTGGTGCTTAGCTAGTTTTACAATGCAGGTCAGGTGACCATTCCATTTGTTTGTAAACATGTTGCTTTTGACTACAGAAGTCATGGCAGTAATTCAGTTCTTTTACTATCAAAATCCATTCCAGTTTATAGATACATTTCTGCAGTTGGATTATAATCTAATTTTTTGCGTAATTTGTCATTTTAGGCTTAATGAAAAGTCTTGAAAAACAAGGTATCTGCGGCACAGAGATGAGTGTTTTTAAACCAGGGTAAAAAAGGCCAAAGGAAATAACCACTGTTAGTCAGAAATACAGGCAGGGTCAGAAAACCAAGAGATTAAAATATACAAGCCAAATGCAAAGGCAAAGATCAAAAAGGAAAGTCAAGAAAGCAGCAAACCAAAAAAAGCCAAACTCTAAGATTTTAAATAAAAATATAGCACAAAAGATACTTTTATTAATCTCCCAAAGCTAGGATGCCAGAAGCTGCACATTGCGTAATAATGAAATACAACACATTAATGTCTGTGTAATGTGAACAGCAATGGGCACAGAAAATGTTAGTAATATAACAGCAGCCATGACAGAAAAAGGCACAAAATGGTGGTGAGTGCAGCCAAAAGTGAAAACAGAATGATGGCATGAAACATAAGAACAACTGAAGAATTATAAAATTTAAAAGGATGTACAAAAATGAGTCTGTAGCCTTAAAATTGACAGATTATGTTGCCTGATTTTCCAAAATTGTGCAAATAGTCATCTCAAAAAACAGAAATGAATGGATAAAATATTGTTTTGTGAAATGTTGCAGTATAATAAGTTGTGTTTTAAAATATCTTCGAAAAGTAATGCACTGATAGTAAAGTTTATTTACAGCCATGAATTAGCCAGTGATTAATAGATTGCTATAAAAGTGTACACCTGCTGTAACCATTCAGGAATGAACTCCTCCATCCTTGAAGAATATATTCGAAATGTGTGCATCTGCCTGCCTCTTCATCAACTGTCTGTATAAAAGTCATATTATGTGAAATGATTTACATAATAATGGAGCTCTTGCATCTGTTCAATTGTTTCTTTTTCTTTTTTTTACATCATGTAAGGTGATAAAGTAATATTATACATACACAGACGCACATTGTTTTTTTTTCAGTAGCTTTTATCCCACTCATTTTTACTCAACTTAAAAGTTCACAGATCAGTGCCTATTTATTTGATAAAGCCATTGTAATTAAAACCACAGACTGTTTTAATGTACATTATTCTGCAGTTTAGTTATTCCTGCAGTTTTAACACTGTTAGGGTAAATGACTTTGATCTGGGAACATAAATGGCTTGCTTTAACAATTAATATTAATACAGTGTAATTTGAACAGTGATAATCATAGCAATAAAAAATCCAGTTATTCTGTTTTCTGTGGCTAATGATAAACCTTATGTTTAGTTAATATTTTTGTTATACCATTTTGGAAGCTATAACAGTATTACTATTGTGCAAACTACATTACAATAATATTAATTCAGACAATGTGGTCATTTTCTTTATTGACTAAAGTGAGGTCTCGAAATTCTCTATTTACGAATCAATTCTGAATTATTAGGGTACTGGAAGGAAGATTCTGTAAGGTCAACTTGGGAGGCAATAAAAATATATAACAATAATAATAATAATAATAATAATAATAACCTACATGCTGAATAGATAAAGCATTGGATTTGAAGTCAGCAATAACAGCAAAGTAAGTCACCTATTCTATGTGGATGACATGAAGCTGCCTACAAAAGATAAGGCCTATTTAAGACAAGGTTATTTATAAATTGCTCAAATAAATTAAAGGAACACTTTGAAAACACATCATATCTCAATGGGAAAAAAAATCATGCTGGATATCTACACTGATATGGACTGGGTAATGTGTTAGGAATGAAAGGATGCCACATCATTTAATGGAAATTAAAATTATCAGCATACAAAGGGCTGAATTCAAAGACACCCCGAAAATCAAGGTGAAAAAATGATGCGACCGTCCATTTTGCCGAAATTTCATTGCAGCAACTCCAAATCGTACTCAGTAGTTTGTATGGCCCACACATACTTGTATGCATGCCTGAAAACATTGGAGAATGCTCCTAAAGAGACGATGGATGGTGTCCTTGGGGATTTCCTCTCAGATCTGGACCAGGGCATCACTGAGCTCCTGGACAGTCTGCGGTGCATCCTGGTGGCGTCGGATGGACCGAAACATAATGTCCCAGAGGTGTTCTATTAGATTTAGGTCAGGTGAGCGTAGGGGCTAGTCAATGATATCAATTCCTTCATCCTCTAGGAACTGCCTGCATACTCTCGCCACATGAGGCTGGGCATTGTCATGCACCAGGAGGAACCCAGGACCCACTGCACCACCATAGGGTCTGACAATGGGTCCAAGAATTTCATCTTGATACCTAATGGCAGTCAAGGTGCTGTTGTCTAGCCTGTAGAGGTCTGTGCATCCCTCCATGGGTATGCCTCCCCAGACCATCACTGACCCACCACCAAACTGGTCATGCTGAACAATGTTACAGGCAGCATAACGTTCTCCATGGCTTCTCCTGACCCTTTCACATGCTCAGGGTGAACCTGCTCTCATCTGTGAAAAGCACAGGTTGCCAGCGGTGGACCTGCCAATTCTGGTATTCTATGGCAAATGCCAATCGAGCTCCATGGTGCCGGGCAGTGAGCACAGGGCCCACTACAGGACTTCGGGCCCTCAGGCCCCTCTCAAGAAATCTATTTCTCATTGTTTGGTTAGAGACATTCACACCAGTGGCCTGCTGTAGGTCATTTTGTAGGGCTCTGGCAGTGCTCATCCTGTTCCTCCTTGCCCAAAGGAGCAGATACCGGTCCTGCTGATGGGTTAAGGACCTTCTACGGCCCTGTCCCGCTCTCCTAGAGTAACTATTAAACAAAAGGGAAAGGACTGAGTGTAACTCAAAGGCTAACTAAATGTAACTTATAGCTGAAAGTGCAAGAGGTCTCTGCCGCATCTTAGAGAAACTACCAACATCCTTTTCCAAGGTTTGAATGAGGCAAATGAGTAACAAACACCCCTCCAGAAAGAGGGGATAAACTGATGGAAAGCCCATACACCCCACCTACAAAATCCACTAAATGCCCATCTTTTTGGGATAATCAACATAAGTCAGAAATTACTGGTTGCGTTAGTTGATTGGAAGAACCGATAAGGTTCTGCATATTAAGAGTGAGATGAAGTGATGTATTAGATGAGGTGATGTAATCAGAAAAAAAGTAGATGAATTGTTTAATTGATTGCTCACTCCCACTGGTTGAGAACTGATATTGAAAAAATAGATTGAAAGACAAAAAGCTTTTGACAACATGAGACATACATCACCCGAAGGCTGATGTCAAAAGATGTTATATTAAGACATGTGATGGTGATGACGGACTATTCAAACTTGAGTCCTCTCAAAACTCATCTGTCATCTGCCTAAGAGATTACATCAAGATAGGCAAGGATAAGATCATACAAGTAGTTAGAGATCATGATGCTGCCAAAAGTTATTCTCTTTAGAAAGAAGATTAAAAGATAAAAGAGAAATTAGCTGAAGGTAGCTCAGAAGCAAGCTTAGAATGTCAAAACATACTATAACTGGAGAACAGTTTTGAGAAAGTGAAAATAGAACTACTCAAGAGCAAGCCATTACATAGACAGTTCTATTGAGACTTGGGAAGATCATGTGTTGATGGAGAATTGTCTGTACGATGGCTATGCAGTTTTGTTCTTAATTGAGAGACAGAGTACTTGATAATCATAGCTCAGGATCAGGCTCTCAACACCAGATACAACCAGAGAAACATCTTGAAACAACCAGAAGACAGTAAATATAGATTATGAAACAAGGCAGAAGAACACATAAGTCATATTGTTGCAGGCTGTACAACACAAGTACATACACAGACATAATAAAGTGACCAGCTATGTTCACTGAACTATGTTCAAGCATCTGGGGGTTCAAGATAAATACTATGAACATGAGTGTGACAAGGTCACTAGCATCAATGATAGCATCATCAAGTGGGACATACTAATAATTACTGACAGAACCATTTTAGCTAATCATTCTAACATTGTGCTGACCTGCCTGTTGATCAGTATAGCCATTTTAGATGATTCAAAACATCATTAAAAAAAATGAAACACTCAGTAAATACAAGGACCTGAAAATGGACGTCAGCAGGATGTGGAACTCTAAAACAATAGTTGTGCCAGTTGCAGGTACTGTACTGTACTGTGATGGAACAGGTTAGCACCATACTCCCCGGTTGCTTTTGGGAGCGTTTCGAACCCAGCACTGTTGATAGTCATAGACCAAGATGAGCCAGGCATTTAGGACACACTTATGTAGCAAGGGCTAGTGCAAATGTGTTCAAATGCTTTTTTTTTTAAAAACCATCACAAAAAATAATCTTCAAAAAGTGCAGTGCAGTTTTTGAAATCTTCAATAAATACATAATTCATAATATTAGTGAAACTTTGTGGAGGTTAAAAATCCAATGCTTTCATCTAAATCACCAATGCTTTCATCTTAAATTGACATTTCCTCTGCTTATTCTGCCTGAGCTTTTGCAGCCAGAAGAGATGTCCTTCCGACAGGTGCAGTCAACCAGTACCTGGCTCAGGTCCCCATTGTCTTGACCTCGGCATTCATGGGGTGTCACGCCGCACCGTACTTTGTACCCTGCCACCATTTCTTTGGCATCTGTGGGAGACACCGCATGTTAGGTTGTTTCTACACCTAGACAATGCTCAGTAGGAGTACCCCTTCTTTAGCCTCATGCTCCCACAGCCCCGAGGCCCCCACCCTACCACCTGCCTCCATTCTCAACAGCAGGGCTGTCCCCGACCCTGCCTCACAATCTTTCTGATGTTAACCTCCATTCATTTTCCTTTTTCTTCTCACATTCTCACTGTTTCTTTCTGTTCCATCTTTGTCTCTATTCCATTTCATTTTCCCATTCCGTCTTCTGTCCCCTGTCTCTACTGTGCAGGCTCTGTATAGTTCCTCGATTGGGTGCAAGTGTGATATGCCGCTCCTCTGAGGTAAGCATGAGACACCTAACTGATGCTCCGATGTTCGCATTCACACATGTATGAGTGATCAGCCAGACACCCCAACCATCGCTGGAGCAGAGCATGCTCATGCACACCCACACTTAATTCTGAGCCTGCACGTTCTGGGCGTGATTGTTTATTTAAAATTTGCAGAACACTACGGACCATTTCTCACGCATACATTAAACTGATTTTATTACAAATGTCCCTTAAGAAATCAGAACTGTTGACATCTCCGTCCTACAGTGTTCTTTACAAAGTTCACGTCTAAATTTTCTACCGAGTGATTATTTATCTGGGAGTTTAATATTATAACTCTGGCCCATAAATATGCCATTAATATTACAGTGTGCTATACATTTTTCAGGTACTAAACATATTTTCACTGTGTTTTTCACTCCTATGGAAAAAAGAAATGGCTTGGAAAATGCAACCCTTAATCAGAAAATTCAACACTGATAAGATTAAAATAAATAATGAATTATATGGAATGAAATGGAATGGATAGGTAATAAAATAGAATTAAAATGTAAGATTTTAACTGCCCTGTGGTGAGCTGGCGCCCTGCCCGGGGTTTGTTTCCTGCCTTGCGACCTGTGTTGGCTGGGATTAGCTCCAGCAGACCCCCGTGACCCTGTAGTTAGGATATAGCGGGTTGGTTAATGGATGGATGGATGGATTTTAACTGCCTCTTATAAATGCAAAGTGCCCATTCACACTTGTGTGTTGTAAATTTCCAGTGTTGGGCAATTTTCTAGTATTTTAAAGGTGTTTAATTGTGTTTTTGTGTATTTTTCAGATAATTTTCATGCATTTTTCAAGCATTTTTAAAGAAGTGTTTTAACAGGGAAAACAGCTTTGATATTTCCAGTCATCATTTTCAGGGATATGAAGTATTCTAGCATTGTGTCCCCAGAATCTCTTTTTTGACTTTCTGCTATTAATCCTGGTGATCACATTATTACAGAGTATTACAGTGTTGTGAGCACAAATATTGGGTTTACCTCATTCTGCAGCAAAACGCATCTAGAACACAAATCAGGACTCTCTAAGATGAGCTAGGGTAGTGCCTTGAAAAATTCTAGTATTACACATGGATGTCCACAAACATGTACGGTGGGTGATATGTGATTTTTTTATTTATTATATTTATGGAAGAATATTCCTGTCACTTCCAAAAACTTATATTAAAGAGTCAATTATTCTGTTGCTTCATAGAGATATTGCATGTGACAGTCAGTACATCATTGTGCATGTGCCAATTCCGGTCTTGTAGTGACTGCTAATGAGGTAGAGGCTAAGCACATGCATTTCGTGTAATCAAATGAGAAGAACTGAATAGGCATTACAGTCATATACGAGGTGTGGCAGAAAAGTAATGAGACTGATTTTTTATTTACCAAAGTTTTTATTTTTTTCAAACATCAATGTTATCCCTTTCAAAGTAGTTCCCTTGGGCAGCTACACACCGATGGAGACGTTGTTCCCACTGTTGGTAGCAGCGCTGGAAGTCTTCAACCGGTATGGTCTTCAGCATTTCCGTTACACTCTTTTGGATGTTTTCTAAAGTCCCGAAATGACGTCCTTTGAGGACATTTTTCAGTTTAGGAAAAAGGAAAAAGTCACACGGACTGAGGTCAGGTGAATAAGGGGGCTGGGGAACCACAGGAATGCCTTTTGAGGTCAAAAATTCTGTTATGGAGAGGGCAGTGTGACATGGGGCGTTGTCATGATGGAGCATCTATTTGTCTGCAATGTCTGGTCTCACCCGAATGACCCTTTTTCTGAGCCTTTAAAGGACGTCTTTATAAAAAACTTGGTTGACAGTTTGTCCTGGAGGAACAAATTCTTTGTGGACGATTCCCCTTTTGTCAAAAAAACAAATCAGCATTGATTTGATCTTCGATTTGCTCATTCGAGCTTTCTTTGGTCGAGGAGAGTTTGCAGTGTGCCACTCCTGACTTTGCCTCTTGGTCTCAGGATCGTATTCAAAAATCCATGATTCATCACCTGTGATCACACGACTAAAGAAATCTTGCTCATTAGCGATTCTGTCAAGAAGATCAAGACACTTGTTTTTTCGATTGTCCTTCTGCTCAGTTGTGAGGTTTTTCGGCACCATTTTGTCACAGACCTTTCGCATGTGCAAATGTTCAGTCAAAATTTGATGAACGGTAAATCTGTTCAAATTTAATTGTTCACTTAACATTCTTAATGTTAAACGACGGTCTGATCTCACAAGAGTGTTTACGCGTTCGATGTTTTCATTGGTTTTCGAAGTTGAAGGCCTCCCTGAACGGTGTTCATCTTCAACGTGTTTTCTGCCTTCCAAAAATGATTTGTGCCAGCGAAAAACTTGAGCTCGGGATAAAGAATGTTCCCCATAGGCCTGTTTTAACTTTTCAAACGTCACACTTGCCAATTCTCCAAGCTTAACACAAAATTTAATGGCACAACGTTACTCCAAATTCCGCTGTTCCATTTTGCATGACGCACAACTAAAAACACAACTTCGCTAATAGCAGTCACAAAAATCACGTAGTTAACGGAAGGAGTTGAAACTCGCACTGAGCTATGGGAGGGTACTGATACACGTGTTCTATCAAGGACAACAGCGCAGCGTTGCCAGAACGCTTGCAGTGTTGCCAGTCTCATTACTTTTCAGCCACACCTTGTATATTTAATTCTGGTTGTTTTGAGTAGCGTATTTAATTTTTTTTAGTACCACTGGGAACCAGATTATCACAACAGTACTGGTAAGTACAGGTAAGAGGCAAACATGATGGATAGTACATCGGTCCTGTGCAGGGCTCAGTCACACAACGAATCAGAAAGGAGGGTACTGTGTCCAATTCTATAAGTAAAGTATCTGCATAGTTTTAATCCACTTATTATCTATAGATATTTTGAAATGATTTGATCAAGACACAAAACATTGTGAGATTGGGAAAGGATGGAAAAATGGGATGGATGTTACTTCCTTCTCAGTACACAGAGGACTAAATGTATTTTGTTATTTGAGAAGAATTACTGACACATCTCTAGTATTCCATGTTTAAACTGATAATGATCTGCAGTTGATCACAGGTACCAATGAATCTTGAAATAATGGGCAGAACCTGCAAACACCATACAGATCTTGGCTCTGTGAGTGAAGCAGGAATGACATCTCTGCACTACCACTTTGCCTTAAAACATCTGTACCAGATGTACTACACTTTAATTTGTTTAAAACTAAGTGTATGCCTATAATGTCTGTTTTATTCTTATCACTTGATTGTAAGCTACAGGTGTACTTAAGCTCTCGCTCAGTAGCTTTCACTAAATAGGGACATACGAATAGGAAGCAGCTTCATCACTTTTAAATTTTACTCTTGAAACTTTTTAAAGCCCTGAAAAAGAATATCTTAAATAATGATTTAGTATATATTTAGACAGCTATGTAAGGCTCATGATTAGGATAGTCAGTTAACTTTTTGAAAACCATCACCATAATTTTTGGAATATCTGTTCCTCTTATTGTTAATTAAGTTCATATATGCAAACAATTTCTGTTTTCCTTTCTGTATTTTGAAATCACACTGAGGTTGCCCAATTATTTATTGGCTCTGGAGAACAGCTCCTGATGAATAAATTACTTGAGATCAAGAAGTCTTTTTCTTAATGTTTATGAAAAACTTTCCCTGAACAACTTTCCAACTGTGTTCTTGCTGAACTCATTTTAAAGTAACGGTCTTGATCCACTGTACTACTTCCCTCCATAATTTTAAACACTTCAATCACGCTGCCTGTCAATCTCCTTGAACTTAAAAGCCCTTCTCTCTGCTTTAGATGCTCAGCAGTAAAGGAGTGTCTATAAGCCCAAAGACTGATCAAAAGACAACCCCTGGTGGTATGGACTTCGGTTTTACACCATTAGCGCTTTTGTTTATCCAATCCTTAATTAAGTCTTCTGGGGTCCTCCAATAGCAAACAACTTCGAGTCATACACCCTACATCCTCCTCTGATAAGGTACAGTGTCACTATTTCAAATCTCACGTTTGAAATCTTTGTCACACTGGCCGTTCATTCTCCTCTACAGGTAGGTTTCCATGGTGACCTTTCACCTTCTTTCTCTCTTTTAGCGCACCTTTTCTCTCTGCTGGCAACCACTAAATGTCACCTCTCTGCTCTTTCCTTTCCCTTCCTTCCTTCCTTTGGGCACACACCTTGTTTTTGGGCAGCTTCAATTTGAAGTTTCACCTGTGGATAATAAAGTACCATTAGACACACGCCTTGATGTAGTGCTGGTTCAAACCCAGAAAAGCCTTCTTACTTGCAGGCCTTTGAGTCAGTGGATGACTCGGACAGGGCGCTAAACGCCAATGCAGCATTGCCCCACCACTGTGTTCTCACTTGCTGGAACACTAAAAACCATGATAAGCTATAATAACCACTACTTTTAAAGTGTCTGTGGACTCAGCCCTCCACAATGTGTTGCATTGGAAGTGACTGCTGAAGAGAACAACTTAACTGTTTATACCGTGACTAAAACAAAGTTTGCAAAGTATCATTTTGTTTTATTCAATAATGGTACTACACACAAATATCCAAATTCAGAAAATCTTTGCATACTATTTTAGGAATAAACGGTCAAAATTACTAGATGAGATTTGTTGATGAGATTCAGGCAAAGGATGCAGCAGGTAGCAGTGATCTTCTGGATATGCAGTCATGGCCAAGTTTAAATGTAAAAGACGCCAACCTGCAATCACATTATTCCACACTCAAGCAGTAGTCATTTCACCAATGATGATGATGGCTTGTTTTTAAGTATGGTGAGTCATTATTTTCTAATATGACAAGATGTGAGAGTTTATTTCTATCAATGGACACAAGACATACACAAAAAAATACCTTCTTACACACAACCAAGAATCATGTTACAAGTGTAAGCCTGTTATAAACAGTTCATTCCTATTAGTATATAAAATAAGAATCCTTTAAATTTCAAAATAAACTGATGAAGCCATTCACTTGAACCAATTGTGTAATTTGTTACAAAAACAATTATGATTATGTTCGATTTGTTATGCATGCTGTCCTTTAAATATTCTTAATAACTGTTGCAGATAACACTTAATTCAAATCACCATGGCCTTAGAAGTCATATTTTTAAGTGCAGGTGACATTCATGTTATAATTGGGGTAAAAGTAAATATAAGATCAAATGGATGGTGTCAGGCTGATGGTCAGCATTTATCTGCATCTGCCAAGCATACAGCACATTTATTAAATTAAACTGTAATCATTCAAATAGAATTGCTAAAATCAAAAAAATGTAGCAACCTTGAAGCAGAAAATTCATTATGCATGATGAGTGCTTCAATACAGAAAATTTACCTGGAACATATTTTTTTCTGCGTGTCAAGAATCAAAATGTATTCGTTGGGAAATACACAGTTTTCTCAAGTTATGATTTTTTTTACTGGGCAAATGTTTATTCTTTTCCATACAGAATTTTGAAAACCACTTCAATATTTGAATTTCAAACTTGTGTACTTTGCTTACTTGCTGATACTAAAGTAGCCCTGTAGGATTAAATGAGGCTGTCTGTGTGAATGTACTCTATGTTGAATTGGCACCCACAGTTGGTTGTTGCCTTTTGCACATTGCTGTTGGGTCAGGCTCTGGTTTGAAAATGACTTGACAAAATGAGTTAATGACTTTCTACATTATTATCTTTATTTCCAACAGAAATATTAACAGAGTGTCATTCAAAAGATGATATTGGATTAAAGAGATCCTGATATTTTATCTAACTCTATGTGTCACGTCCTATTCAAACTTTAGGTAAAATCTAAACAATTTTTCAAGTGCTTTATTTGTAGTTCTTTCTGGTTATTCTCAGTGTTGTATAGGTTCTTCAAGACTCTAATATCAGTTTCCAGTTTGGTCATTGGATTCTTGGTTTTGAATTCTGCTAGTCCTTTCGTATAAGAATAAGACTCACTTGTGTGTTGTCAGTTACATCCATTAACTTTAGTAGAAGGTTTAGCAGCCAATTTTTTTAAAGATAGTGGTCTGAAACTCAGGAAAGTGAGAACACTAGTTTAACAAAAAAAAAATTTTCCACTCCTATTCAAAATGTTTAGGTGTATTTTATAGACTTGAAGGTGTTGAATCCAAATCTGGCAACAGAATTGCTGTATTGCATCCAATTTTCAAGAGAAATTGTAAAAAAATTAAAATGGTAAAAAACATTTTTACACAAAAATACAACTGCAAATCAGAAAAAGTTGGGAAGATATGGTTTAATGCAAATAAAAAAAATGCAGCGATTCTTACAATTACTTTGACTTTTATTTTATTTATTTAGTATGAACCCAAGATATTTCATGTTTTCTCCTGCTTTGCAGGCCTGCAACACATTCCAAAAAAAAGTGAGACGGTGGCAAATTAGGGCCAGTAATAAGGTAAAATAATTTAATAATGATGTGATTTCAAACAGGTGATGTAAGTGTAATCATGATATGGCACAAGAGAAGTATCCACGAAAGGCTGAGTCTTTGAGGAGCAAAGATGGGCAGAGGATCTCCAGTTTGTCAACAAATGCATGACAAAATTATTGAAATGTTTCAAAACAATGTTCCTGAAAGAAAGATTGAAATGTATTTGCATATTTCTCCCTCCACAGTGCATAATACTATTAAATGATTCAAGGAATCTGGGTGAATTTCAGTGCAAAAAGGGCAAGGGAGCAAGCCTAAGTCAAACAACCATGATCTCCGATCCCTCAGATGATACTGCATCAAGAACTGTCACTCATCGATAGCTGATATAAGTACTTGGGCAAGGTCTGATTACTTTGACAAATCTTTATGTTAACAATGTCCATTAGTGTCTTTGATTTCTCTGGGCTCGGGGGCATCTGGGATGGACCATCACATACACAGTGGAACTGTGTATTGTAGTCAGTTGAATCAGTATTTTCGATCTTTTTTAGAAGAAATGGATGCCATGTGCGTCAGACCAAAGATGAAAAGAACAATCCAGACTGTTATAAGCAACAAATCCAAAAGGCAGGGTCTGTCATGGCATGGAGTTGTGTCAGTGCCCTTGGTAAAGATAATTTATACTTCTGTAATGGCAGCACAATAATGCGGAAATGTATATCAAGATTATAGAGCAACATATGCTCCCTTCAAGACGACATCTTTTTCAGGGATGTCCATGCATTTTTCAACGAGACAATTCAAAACTGCATTCTGCATATGTTACAAAGACATGGCTGCGGAAGAACAGAGTTTGGGTACTGTACTGGACTGGTCTGTCTGCAGTCCTAACCTGTCCCCAATAGAGAATGTGTAGAAAATTTTGAATGGAAAAATGCAACAATGACGACCCTGTAGCACACCTTAAGATGTGTTTGCAGGGAGAAGGGGACAAAATAACACCTGATACGCTTCATCGCTTGGTATTCTTAGTCCAAAAATGTGTTGTGAGAAGTAATGGTGATATGACGATGTGGTGAACGCATTACCGTCCCAACTTTTTTTCATATATATATTAACAAGTGAAGTGAAGTTGACCAGACAATACAGGAAATGTCTTTTGGTTAATACTGTCTGCAATGAAGTAAAAGTCAAAGCAAATGTGATAATCACTAGATTTTGTTTATTTTTATTTTCCATTCTATCCCAACATTTTCTGATTTGGGGTTGTATATTTTTAACTTTAATTATTTAGACTTGGAAACGTACACATTTCACAAATACGTGTTTTAAATACAATAATCACCTACAAGTCACTTGGTAGTGTTTTTTTTGTAAGCTTGTGAAGATGTTTCATGGTGGAATGACCAACAGATCTTTGCTAACATACTCACTCCACCTCCATGATTCATCAGAGGCCAGTCCCATGTTCTTTGGGAAGAACCCAAAGGAGAGTGCAGGAAATGGATTTTCAAAGACATGTTACCACCAAGTGCTTGGTAGGAGGAGAGAAGCTCCTCAACTAGTTACTCATAGTTTGCCTCCTTTGCATTCCCAAAAAATGTGGAGCATATTTTTTTTTTCAGTAATATAATGCAATGTAACGTGTAATTGTTTCTAATTTACTTACATGTTACCTGTCAAGACAACCCGAACTTGTAAAAACCATTTAAACAACAACTTGTTCTCTTTTTAACAATAAAAAGGATTTTTTTAAACCTTCTAAATATAAATTCCTGGCTATTTTGTAGAAATAAGAGGAGAGAAAAGAATACTCATTGAGTGCAAAAAATGTGTAGCCAACACTTGATTTTGGGTGGTTTCCACCTCAACTAACACTAAGAATGAGGATGACTGCCATTTTTCAGTTCAAAATATACATCAAATAATATGCTGTCCATGAAAAATACTGACACTATAAAAGGGTAACTTATTTTTTAAGAAAATCAACATTTTTTTAAGAAGGTATTTTTTTCACTGAATTTGATACCTTGTGGAAATGGTTTGCGGAAGAGAAATTCAATTTTCACAAATGAATCAGCACACCTAAATCTATGAAATACACTGATTTTTTTGCGCAGGAGGATTCTGGTGCAGATCAGTGTAATTGCTGTGTTAAATCTGTGGTTTAAATAGTGAGAGAACATTCAGCATTTTAAAATGAAACACTTCCAGTTTTTTAGGCGGTATTAATGATTCCCAAATAAGACATCAAGTTTAATGGTCTTCTATACAACTTAGAGGATCTCTGATTGACCAAGGTCCAGAAGAATGGCTGAAACCTGATGAGATTCCATGGGTCCTGTCTAATTACATCACGTTCAATCTTACCAGCAAGAAATTTGTGTGTAAAAATGTACTCTTTTTCAGTTTTTAACTTACCCTTATCTTTTTGTATATGACCATTTTATAAGAATCAGGTAATGCTAAAACTACTTAATCCATTCAAAATGTATTCATTTTTTTCTGAAGTCTATTTTTAATGTTTGGTTATGCTAGCAAAAAATACCTTCATAAATTTTCTTCATACATACCTAACAGACCTGGGAAAAGTCTCTAACATTCTTCTTGTCCTTGTTATGTACAGACCAAAGTGAAACTGTCCTCTGAATGTGCTCTCACAAGGGTATCATTTTCCAGTACTCATATTAATAAATGTGCAGGTTCATACTGGCTCAAAATATACAAATGCCCTGCTAAAGATCCATGTTGCTGCCAGAGGCGGAATGGGACTGTCTTCCATAATTGGCTTTGTGATAACTACTTGCAGTTGAACTTGGGGGAGAAAAACTGAGATTCTAATTGTTGCTCCCCCTAACCTTCACTCTGAGGTTAATCTCAAGATGGCTTCTGTCTCCCAATTGCCAAGTCAAACTTTTCTAATCTGGGGGTTATTTTCAATCAGCCTTTAAATTCACATGTAAGGTCTGTTAGCCACTCCTGTTTCTTTCATTTAAGAATCCTTTCTAAATTGAGGTCTGTAGTCCCAAGACCAGAAGTGGAGATGCTTGTACATGCTTCTATCTCCTCGTGTCGTGACTACTGTAATGCCCTGTATATAGGGTGGTCCAGATCTAATTATGCAATTTTCATTACGCTATAACTTATTAAGTTTGTTACATAGATAATTGACAAAAAAATATTTTTGCTGCCAATAGATGGCAGCACCTGCCCTGAATTCCAAAATGGCAGGGAGATGGCTGTCAGTCGAACAGCGGGTGCGATGTGTTCGCCTTTTCATAATTGCATAATTAGATATGGACCACCCTGTATAGGCCTGGATAAATTCTCCTTTACTTGGCTACAGTTAGTCCAAAATGCAGCTGCTAGGCTTTTAACTTGATCTGGTCAGAGTGCACATATTACTCCCGTTTTGTATGCATTGCACTGACTTCCAGTTTATTACAGAATTAATTTTAAAATTTTGGTGCTTACCTATACAGCTCTCTGCAAACAAGCCCCTGAGTATATTATTGGCCACCTGCACCACATTAAGGGCTGCTGGGCACTTAGGTCTGGGTGACAGGGCCTTGTATTCAGCTTAAGCTATATGGGGACTATGCTTTTCAATACATTGCGTCAAGGCTTTGGAATGGTCTTCTGTTAGTGTCACGCACAGCCAAGTCAGTTGATTCTTTTAGTAAGCAACTTAAGACATTTTTGTTTGAGTAGGCTTATGAAAACAGCTGAGTAGTTTTTGCTTAGACTTTTTGTTTATTTTTAATTTGTTCTTTTTCTTTTTATTTCTCTTGTTTTATTTGGATGGCACTTTTATGTGTTTTTGTTGTACAGCGCTTTGTGATGTCACGTCTGTGAAAAGTTCTTCATAAATAAATTTTGCTTACTTACTTACTTTCAGCCCTGGAGTGACATGATACAGACCAGCCCACCACCTGTCAAAGGGATGGGATTTTGTGGAGGTGGCTTCAAATTTCTACCTTTGGTAGTTAAGGCCAAGCCTTCCAATCCCTTTTACCACATCAGCAACATGCTCTGTCTTGCTGATTGTTGGAGATCAGAGCAGACAAAAAATATCATGACTTTTGTACTGGGGATGTGCTATATAATCATAGCTTACAGCAGCCTTCCTTACAGTCTTTTCATCTCTTCCTTTAGCCTCCTTAGCTGTTGTTGCCAGTACAACCCTTTCTTTTTTTCACATGGATCCTGGAGTTGAACTAACTTCATTCCTATCCACAGGCCCAGCCTCACGTTTAATAACAAAGAAACAGGTAATCAATAGGACTGCTACAATGTAGTGAGTACTACCATGTACCATAGCGAATTATAACTTTGCAATACATAATACAGGATGTATGTATAGCTATATTATATTACTGTATGTCCTTCTATAGATACTTTCTTCATATCCTGAAGTCATAATTATATTTCACACTGGTCATGTAATTTGTGTAATATTAATAAATACCTGCAAATCTCCATCCTGTCATCAGAGCACAGAACCACATGTTGCACATACAGTACCTGTTGCTGTCTTTTCTTTGCTACCTCCTGTCTCTGCCTCATCAGGTCACTGGACTGACACTCTGTCACTGCTAAAGCAGATGGAGTAGAACGGTGAAGCACAGAGGCACCATTTTGTTCTCCCTGGCCATTCGTAGCAGTAGTGTTTTGGTTGCTTAAAATTAACATCTTAATACTCATTAAACATTTTCTCTTTCTTAACATGTTACAAATTTGCCTTAATTGTAAAACTACCTACAAAAGCTAGGTAGAGACGCTAAGTTACAATTATACTTGGTCACTAAGTCATTTAGTGTCATGTGAAGCACCCCACATCGATGCCAGCTCACAAAAGACAATAATGCTAGAAACTCAGTGCATTGGAGGTAACATGACAGACTGAAGGGCCAATCACATTTGCTATTTTATCTAGCTGGCTACTTTGCTGTCACCTACTGCTACTAAAGTTGTGAACCAATGCAGTGTTGTAAACAAATTACTTTTCTTAGCCATTCTAAATAAAACTGATATTTTCATACATCACATTGCATCCGTGCTTTCTCAACACCATCTTTCTTTTTTCATTTGCCTTTGGTGTCCATTGTAAACGGGTTAAGTGTAGTGAGTGGGTTAAGAAAAAGGATGGATGGTTGGGTAGTTTCGGTTTCACATGTATGGGATTGTACCACCTGGGGATGGGGTCACCTTTTTTTCTCTTAGAAAAGATACCTGCACACAAAGAATTTGAAAGGGTGTGCACTGCAGCTGGACTGGCCCAGAAACATCACCAGCCCAATATGGAATCTCTGTTTTTTCCGATTGCCACTCTGCTCCAGGTTTCTGTCTCTGTTCTTGTGAATCTAACTGAGATGTTGTCTAATGTGGATGTGAAGATGACGAGAGAAATTGTCTTTAAGGATGTCTGTTAATGTTTTGCATTAATGTGTTTACGCATATATGGTCACATCCATAAAGTACTCTTTTCATGGATCTGAGTTCCTGCCTCATTTATTCTGCATTTAGTTACAATTATGCCTATCATGGTAGAAGGCCAGAGAAGAAATATATTTTTCAAGGCCTTAATAAAATAAAAATATTGCTTTATATTAATAAAAACACACAAAGTACGCTACATTTGGATCCAATTTTTCTTTATTTTACTTTCCTTGTAGCTGTATTGTGCCTTACTTTATTGCATAGCTGACAAATAGCATAGCTTTTTAAATACAGTTTAATAAATGTGTTGCGTCCTTGCCCCTTGCAAATTACTTCTGTCAGTATACAGGTTAACGCCTTGAAAGAAAATACTGATTTTTTTTAATGTCTATAATGGGCATATTGCTTTCTGCAGGTGATTTGCATACAGTTATCTGCAGTTTTCTTCTGTCTGTATTGATCATATGCACTTTCCTGAATTGTTCCTAAAGATAGGCAATGAAACCAATTTACTTTGTGACGTACTGTGATATGGTATCTGTTGTTATCTATCTAACCCTAACCCTAACCTTAACCCTATCTATCTGACGGAAAGTATATTATCAAAACCAAAACCTAATCATTAACCATTTAAGAAATACTCCACCAAAAATGATAATTTTTTACATTCTACTTACCCCATGTTGTTTGTTGTGATGGCTGTAATTTTCATGGGACACGGACATAACATTTCTGATAAAACTAAGGACCAATGCTGACCAACAGCAAACAGTATAAAAAATTCTGTAAAAAAGAATCTTCAATTCAAAAGCGGGACCCTGTGTAAAGTCAAATAAAAATCAATCGATTGATTTATTATCTTTTTGATCCCCCGTTGAATTAAATAAAGTTTTGAAAAGCAAATAGGAAGTAAACATAACGCCATAATTTAATACACAATTAAACCAAAAGCACAAAATCAGACACCAATAACTTATCAGATGCAAAAGTAATAACCTACATGCAGTAAAAGAAAAATGCTTTTCTAAAGAAGAGTTTGTTTTTCTGCTGGACAGCAACAGAGCATTGTTCTTCACTAAAGCAGGCGGCAGTCTTTCCAACAGAGTGAAGAAACAAAAATGGGGATGCAACAGAGAATAGAGTAAGCGTCTGTAAATCACGCCCTTAATTTCCTGTTGAAATCTGAAGCCATTAAATACCTTTAGCACAGGTCTATATTGTGTTCCACCATACTGTGAGTCCCATGATGTGTTCTTCTGCCTTCATCTAGGTGCCAACCTACACACCTGCCCCCAACCTCACAGTTTGATGCCTTTTAACATATTGGCAAGGGTAAAGCCATCATGAGTACTGCAAGACCAATTTGCTGCAATATTTTTAAAACGTTTACTGCAAATCACCTTCCTATTCAATGCAGTGAAACTTTACAGCAGTTATAACAAGACTCGGAGTAGGTGTGTGTGAATGGGTACAACCCTAATAATCTAAATTTAATAATATACAGTATCACAATGTTTTATCATGAAAATATTATCATCTAGCAAATTATAACTCATTGAAATGTCAGGACATGAATTTAATAGGATCTATCTGGCAACCACTGTCTGTCATTAAGGCTGACACAAGTTAGCCAGAATAGGAAGTATTTAGCAATTAATGTATCAGCAAAGCAGATATAAATTACGAAGGAATTAAAATGCTAAGTCATTCAATTAAAATGCATAGATTCCTTAAATAATTCCAAAAAAAAACCTCAATTTGATAATTTCTCCAGTTATAGCCATTATCCTACAAACTTTATCCAACTTTTGTATGATGTGTCATTTTCTTTCCATAGTTAAGATGGTTAGAAATTTCACTTTAATGAATCTTTAATGAATGTAATTAATGCATTTTAATTGCATTAAATTAATTATTTTATGGGTACCCCACGATTTTATTTTTAGTCACATATAACCAACAAAATCTTTTAAGCGCATTTTTGAATAAAATTGTTTCACTTAAAAATCATTTTCTATATATTTTTTTTGTATTATTATTTCATAATGGGTGGCACGGTGGCATCCCGGGTCCTCCCTGCATGGAGTTTGCATGTTCTCCCTGTGTCTGTGTGGGTTTCCTCCGGGTACTCCGGTTTCCTGCCACAGTCCAAAGACATGCAGGTTAGGTGCATTGGCAATTCTAAATTGTCCCTAGTGTGTGCTTGGGGTGTGGGTGTGTGTTTGTGTGTGCCCTGCGGTGGCTTGGTGCCCTGCCCAGGGTTTGTTTCCTGCCTTGCGCCCTGTGTTGGCTGGGATTGGCTCCAGCAGACCCCCGTGACCCTGTAGTTTGGATATAGCGGGTTGGATAATGGATGGATGGATGGATATTTCATAATGAAAAAGAAAAATAGTTTCACTTGAAAATACCACCCTTACCAAAGTATTATCTGAGATGATTGCTTTTCACTTTACCCCACGTGCAGATCCTGGTCTATATTATTTCTCCCTAAATCACTATGTAGAATCACTTTGTCCCTGTGAGGGTGCGGGTTAGCTCCACACTGCTGCTTCCTTCCAGGTGCATCTTGAACTCGCCACCCCAATACCGTAACCGAGATGAGTCGGGCAGATGAGGACTCCTACCTCCAAACAAGGGGTAGATACAAAATGACAAAGTGCTTTTATTAAAAACCATTAAACAAATTAAAGTGTCGACATAAATAGTGCAGTCAAATCTTAAATAAATAAATAATCCATAAAAAATCCACATAAACAAGGTTTAAACATGGCAGGAATCTTCTCTTTAAAGTCACAGTGCCCAGTGTTTCTTTTTAAAACATATATTAGATTAGATACCCTACCTTTTATCATTGCAGAACAGTTTAAATACCTAGGGGTAAACATCACAAGTAAACATAAAGCTCTATATCAACAAAATTTCGCCGTTTGCATGGAAAAAATTAAACAAGACTTGCATAGATGGTCAACCCTTCATCTCACACTAGCTGGAAGAATTAACACTGTTAAGATGAATATTCTTCCTAAACTCCTTTTTTTATTTCAAAACATCCCAATATACATTAATAAATTATTTTTTAGGCAATTAGATTCGACAATAACCTCATTTATTTGGAATTCAAAACATCCACGCATCAAAAGAGCGACCCTACAAAGACAAAAGGCAGAAGGCGGCATGGCTCTACCTAACTTCCAGTTTTATTACTGGGCAGCAAATATACAGGCGATAAGAACCTGGACACAAATAGAAGAACATACACAGGCTTGGTCCGCAATAGAATTAAATTCCTGCAGTACTTCTTTGTATTCCTTGCTCTGTGCTCCAATAAACACACGTTATCGGCAATACACTAATAACCCAATTGTGCTCCACTCACTTAGAATCTGGAACCAATGTAGAAAGCATTTTAAGATGGAGAAGCTTCTATCTCTGGCACCCCTGCAAGAGAACCACCTCTTTCAACCTTCACAAACATATGCAGTTTTTAATATTTGGAAAAAATTTGGAATTAACTTGCTTAGAGATCTTTATATAGACAACGTCTTTGCATCCTATGAGCAATTACATTCCAAATTTAACATTCCAGCTACACATTTCTTTCACTATCTTCAAATCAGAAACTTTGTTAAACTAAACCTTCCAGATTTTCCTCATCTTGCACCCTCATCCATGCTGGAAAAAATATTGCTCAATCTCAAGGACTTAGACTCCATCTCTACAATATATAAAATCATTTTACAATCCCTCCCTTTCAAAGATCCAAGAAGACACTGGGAAAAGATCTTTCAATTAATATATCAGAAAAGGAGTGGAAAGTAGCAATGCAGAGAATTCACTCGAGCTCCATATGCGCAAAGCATACAATTATACAACTCAAAATTATATATCAAGCACATCTGTCTCGACTAAAACTCTCCAAAATGTTCCCAGGGCATGATCCAACCTGCGAACGTTGTAACCAAGTCCCAGCCTCACTAGGTCACATGTTCTGGTCCTGCACCAAATTAACATTATTCTGGACAAACATTTTTAATTACCTTTCAGATAGCCTTGGACTCACAATCCCTCCAAACCCATTAACAGCTGTGTTTGGTGTTCTTCCAGATGGGTTTAAAGCGGAGGAAGACAAACAAATTGTGATTGCATTCACTACACTTTTGGCATGTAGACTTATTCTCATAAACTGGAAGAACCCAAACTCTCCTCTTTTAAGTCAGTGGGAAACCGATGTGTTATATTATTTGAAGTTGGAAAAAATCAAATACTCAGTTAGAGGATCCGTACAGACTTTTTTCAAAACATGGCAGGATCTAATCAGTAATATTTTAAAATAAGTTCATAAGGCACAGAGAATTTATTAATTTAGGAATGTTTACAAGCCTTAAATTTAACGCCGTTTGGCTTGCTCTCTCTCTCAGGGGTGGGTATCGATCTGTTCTTAATTTTTCTCTTTGTAAAAACTTGATTGCTTTGTATGGATTGTAATAAAATTAATAAAAAAAAAAAAAATTAAAACTGATGTACCTCCAGCTTACCCTGCTCGGGTCTCACAGCATGGAGAGACATCATCCAACAGGTGCAGACAACCTTCTGATCTGCTCATGTCCCTGCTTCCCATCCCTTGGCGATAAATGGGTCACTGCTGAGCCTCCACCTCTTTGACTCATGCTGCCTTGCGGAGAATCCTCTGGAGTATTTTTGTTGCTTCTGCTCCCATGCTGAACTGGAGCAACCCATAGCGATCTAGAGCACCAGCCACAGACTCCTCTGCCGCGGCTCCATTCCTGTCCACCTCCTTCTTTCTGTCTAGCACTGTCTCTCTCTCTCTCTCTTGCCCTTCTTCTCCATCCTTTAACCTCCATGCTTTCTTTTGTTTCTATTTTTTTTCTTTCCTTCTTGTCTTTTGCCCCTTTTGTGCTGTGCAAGCCCCTCTATGGCACCATTGAGGAACCTGACTGATCCACCCGCTTCTGCGCTGTACCCCAATTAACCGCAGAGTGAAACACATTCAGGTACTCCTGCACCTTCTTCAGGTGTGATTATATAAAATTTACCTGACGCCACAGACCACTTATCACAGTCCAATAACAATGACAAGCAGTAGATTTTAGCTTTTAATCCATATTTGAGAGTCAGTAAGGGTGCAAAAAAACTATGTCTTCTCATTTGAAAGCAAATTTTCTGCTTGTGCTATGGCACTTCTCAAAACTGGTCTTTAGATGAATGCAGATTACTGTTGCCTAAATAAAGCATCACATTTATTCTTAGACTACTTTCCTTTATACCTCTGATCCTCTAAGTTAAAAATAGAGATTCCCATAAGGATTTTTTGATGTGTATGGCTAGAAAATAACTGAAAAGTTTATTTAATGATTTTTTATAAAATACCCTGACATCCAGTATTGTAATAAATCAATATACAAATTGTATTTCACATTTGTGAGTATGGAATGAACATGAGCAACTTTTAATTGAAATGCATGCTTCAATCAGTACTGAGAAGTATATGTTTCCAACAAAATCCCAACAGCACACAGAATAATATAATCAGTGCCTCAGTGAGAAACCCAGATTAAACCATGACTGAACAAAGAGAACATTTTAATCAGACCGTGCATGTTATTTTGCAAGCTAGGGTTGTAAGGATGAGGATTGACTGGGGTCCAGGAATAACATTTCCATTACTGCCTTTTCTGAAACAGAAGTGTCAGTGCAGCTTGAGAAAGAGTTGGCTGATTAGTTTGAAAATGTAATTTTCTAAAAATGAAACACCCTTAGAATTCATATGCACCCTTTCTCTTGCAAGCAGATGATGGACATCAGTGTGTGTATTATTCAAAATCTGCTGCAGATGCTAAACTTCAAGTTTTGCTGACTCTGAACAGCATGTGCATGGAGCTGTTATCAGTTTAGTAATAAAATATCAGAGGCCCCCCTGTACATTAGCAAATACAAAAATGAAAAAGAGACTGCAGATTCTTAAGAATCAGTACATTTTAAGTGTCCTGTATTTTTTTGATAAAACTGAGTTTAAGGAGGCACAGCAGTGCAGCCACTTCACATTACGTGGACCACCTTTTGATTCCTGGATAGACTGCCTTCTAGGTGGAGTTCAGATGCTTCCCTCTTGTTCATGTGCTCTTACACCATTTGTTGGATGCGCTTTAGTTAACTGTTTCTTTTGGGTACAGCAGAGATACAATGAATCAGTGAACGAAGTAACCCTTTTGGCCATAGAATTGGGCCTGGGAGCTTAATACATATGTCTAACCCTTAACATTATTATGTTGTGGAAATAGTGGCATTGTCTGTAATACAATTATGCATTGCAATGCTGTAGGTGTCAGTGACAAGTGTGTTACTTATGGAAAACATCACAGTGTCACAATTTACCATACTTTCATCAAATAAAGAAAGAAAGAAGATGCAACGCTGGTTTCTTATGGTTTGCTGTGGTATTTACCTTGAGCATGAGAATTGTTTTCATATCATTCATTAAACCGGCAACAGTCTTAAACAAGAAATCAAAGATAAGGGAAATGCCTGGCAATCAGCAAGAAAATGCAGCAAAAAACAAAACAGACATCATTTGAAGAGAATAAGGAAAGGGTCTATCCTTTGGATGGTTTTAATCTACTAAAAATCAAGACCACAAAACCCTTCATTAAATACCTAAAGCACACACAAATAATTTTTGGTTCATTAGTTTTCTCATTTTTATTTTACAGCAAAACAATAGACATAGTGGCAGAGCACATCATTTTGCCATTATTAAGAATGTTATGTTTTTTTTTTAATTCTTTTTAGTACAGTGGTACCTTGAGATACGAGTTTACTTCGTTCTGTGACCGAACTCGTAAGTCAAAATGCTCTTATCTCAAATCAATTTTCCCCATTGAAATTAATTGAAATGAGATTAATTCGTGCCAGCCCCCAAAAAATCACACCAATTTTTTGTTAAATGTTTTCAACATAAGAAAAATGTATTTATAATGAACAAATATTGTATACAAACAAAATAAAACCTAATACATAAAAGAGAATCTCAAGAAATAAACAGATGTTGGTGAAGCTGATTAGCGTATTGTAATGTTTTTTTCTTTCAGTTTTGCTTAACTTAATTTTCTTCTTCACTAGTTTTTTTTCTTTTTTGCCACGCTTTCCTCACTTTCATTCTCAAGGCGTTTCAATAGAAACCTGTCCAAGGAGCTTTGTTAAGTCCTCCCCTTTAGAATGTTTCTGAAACGAGTTAGGCAAGTGTCATTAAATAGCGCCACTGCACTATCAGTTGTAACTTTTTCAGGATGTTTCTTTTCAATAAAGTCAAGTGTTAGGCAAGTGTCATTAAATAGCACCACTGCACGACCAGTTGCAATTTTTTTCAGGGTTTCTTTTCAATAAAGTCAAGTGTTAGGCAAGTGTCATTAAATAGAGCCGCTGCACGATCAGTTGTAACTTTTTCAGGGTGTTTCTTTTCTTTAAAGTTCGAAACTTTTTCCCACATTGCAAACACTTCCTTTATCTTGCTTTATGAGGTAACCTCCTCTGCCTCTGCCTCCTCCGTGATACCGATCTCCTGCAGAACCTCCGTATGTTGCCGCGTCTGTAGTTCCGTCAACTCCTCCATCGTCAGTTCCTCGGAATGTGCGGCGATAAGCTCTTTGATGGCTTGTATTTCGAATTTTGGCTTGTAAGTCAAGGCAAAAAATCGACCTAGTGACGGCTCGTATCTCAAAAAACTCGTACGTTGGGGCACTCGTATCTCAAGGTACAACTGTATTAATTTCGAAGTTCATTTTAATCATCATTTTATTAATGTTTTTCTCATTACACCTATGACACCACTAATTTCCTTGCTGAAGCTGATAAGAACATAAGAAATGTTTGACCATTTACCGCAGCATAATTAATCTTCAATTCACCTAATGTTTCTGGAATATAAAAATCAATATTCACAAACCAAAATCTTCATTTAAACAGACTCTGGTATAAAAATAACTGAACCAAAAATGTCAATATTTCTAACCAAGGAATAATAAAGTGTAAGAGTGCAACAAACACAAAAACCAAGTCAAAGCACCAAGAGCCATAATGGTTAAAAGCCAATTAAAAAACAGAAAGGAAGTTTGAGAATGTTAGGTACATTTGCCCAGGATTTGTTTTATCCTTTTTAGGGGTTTGAGTGACCTGCAGATGTTGAGTCTTGAGGTCTGCAGATTATTGTGATGCAGAACACAAAATGGCAAAAAGGAATGAACAGGCCTCAAAATGAATGAAAACCCAACCAGTACTTCTCTAGTCAGTTCAAAAACAAGCCTCACCCTAGGCAGCCAGTCCCCAAATACTTAATGCAACAAAATAAAATAAATTGTAGAGATGACAAAATGCCACAGATTAAAATATTACATTTCCAGGTAACATGGATTGAGACTGTTTTCTACACCATAAAGTCACCTCAGCTGCTATGCTTTCATGGTCTTCTGAGCTAACTTCCTAATGCCTCTTTTTTGCTGAGAGCCACTCCTTTGCTCAACCATCAAAAGGACTGAATTTCTACAAAGGAAAATGAGAATTTAAAGAGAGATTATCAAAGGGACAATAATAATAATAATAATAATAATAATAATAATAATAATAATTAATTACATGAATACAGCTACTACCTGATCTTTTGTATATTTTGCTGGATACACCTATTGATATGGACCACATCTATGTTCCTCTTCTGGAGCTTGGCAAAGTTGCATGACATGGTGAAATAGTTGCCAAAAAAAAAATCAGTTTTGATTTTCCAGTAGCATAGCAAAGACTTCTGCTTCTCTGACAGTATTGGGGTCAAAGTCACCTGAGACCCATATGCTCTCAAAACAGTGAATGAGGTCCTCTTTGTGCTCAAACAAGGCATTGATGGCACAGCTGTGAAAGTTCCATCTAAAGTTGCTGGATGTTGGGAGTCTCTGGGCCGCTATTTTATGAAGAATGCTTGACTGCTTGGGTGATCTAGAAAAAAAAGCTGGCAAATCCACCAAGGTCAGAAAAAAAAATCTTACTTTGGATATGTGAGAAGTGGATTGGTGCATTATCAGGTTAAGCTGATGTGCATAACAGTGAATGTAGTGGGCATTTGCGTACACATCTTGCATTTTCCTCTGAACACCTCCTGTGGCACCCCTCATCACACTGGTTCCATGATATGCCTGGCAGATGAGCTTACTTTTCTGTTCCTCAAGAATGGTGGCACCAAGACACTCTTTAAATGCTGTAGCAGCTGACTGCATTGGGATGAACTCAAAAAATCTTTCCTGCACATTGTTTTTGTCATCAGTGTAGTTGAGACTGTGTGGCAATATCCATTGTCTCATTTGCCAGTGTTGAGAAAAAATCACTGCTCTGTGTTTCTTTTATAATTACTTCTCTCATAACAGACAACATACAGTCCAAAAGCTCATTCTGTACAATTTTTGAAGTTCCCTTAAATACAGTTGTTCTCACGGTACTCTTTGAACACTCCATCAAGAAAAATCCACCAACCCATGGAAAATCCCAGGCTAATCAGAGCTCTTGTACTCATCATGGCCACACAAAGCCAATTCAAATGCTCCACAATATTTCACCCAGTCTATTATTCTGGACAGTATGTGTTCATTTTTGGGCACCTTTCATTGTGCCTTCTAATGCCAATTCTGCAGCCTTCATCTAGCTGTTCAGCAATACTAAGCCTTAAAAAAAAATTGGCCACATGCTATTATCTAGATAACTGCAGCTACTTTCATGCTGCTTGCATTTTTTAGAAAGATGTTTTAGATCTCGTACTCCTGTCATTGTCCACAAAGATTTGGTACCGGCACTTTAAAACAGCAAACAGGGAAAACAAAAAAAGGCATTACTTACACCACACTCAGTTAGCCAACTCTGTTTGTCATAACAAGAACTGGAAAAAGTCTGTGTGTACTCTCAACCTCGATCACTTGCCTGCTGCTGAATTCTTGAGTTGGATCGGTGTAATCCTAGCTCCTTTATCTTTGTTTTTTCTTCAAGTGAACGATTTATGAAGGGGTGTTTCATTAAAGAAATAACCAAATTTTCTTTGATTTCTGAAGTTTTTCTTGACTTTGCCATCATCTTAAAGTTGTGCTTGCTCATCTGTAGTTAGGTAATGTTAAAGGTGGGTGTTACCTGTGAACCATTGACATCAAAATGACATAGTGTGTTGACATTTGTCCAATCACATTAGACTACAAAAACCTAACACAATACTAATTCGCTGCCAATAAATGTGGGAGTTTTATGGGAAGCAGAGAGCTGCATTACTGGAAAAATCTGACAGTAACCAGTTAAAGGGTGGCCTCAAGTCACCTGCTTTCCAAAAGATCAAGGACCTGCATAGACTCTCATTTAAAAACATTTAAGCAACTTATGTTATTCAGTTATGAAAAATATTATGAAACCTTGTGGAATACAGCAGTTACTCCCCTAAACAGAAGGCCACCCCAACTTGAAATTCTTAGATTAAACTATGATGGGAGATGACCAATAGCAGGGTTTTTCATCAGCTGTATGACTGATTTTATTTTAAATGATCTTGGTGACCAACATTAAATGTTTTAAAAAATCTAAAAAAAATAAATGCAAGCCAGTCAGTTTTCGACGTTTGACTGTACTTAAAATTCTTCTTAAAAGTCTGATTGTTAGGTTGCACTGATTGGACAGTTTATAATAAAATCAATGTAGAACTCTCTATTGTATATCAAAAGCAGAAGTAACCATTGTGTTTTGGTTAAGGTTCTGTGCAATCGCCACTAGCAGACATGACTTTTTACATTTGCACTTCTCAGAATCATATGCTATTTTCAAATTCTCTGTAATTAGGATTATTTAAACGAAATAAGCAATGAAAGTGTTTATTCATTATTTCACCAAGATGCACATATCAAACATTATGCCACCTTACTGCATTTCAGATGAAGCTTTAACTGGTCTCTGTATACAAAAATGGTCTCTACTGGCAGTGTTTAAAAATGCATGGAAGTCCTTGCCTAATTACATCCTTCTCCTACTCCAGCGAGATTACATAAAAATTTGTAAACTGCTTGTCAGCATTTATTTTAATGAAAGTAAATTACTTTTAGACAGCAGTGTAACAAAAATTAGAGGTGTTTTTTTCTAAAACAACACTATAAAAACATTGTAGTCACATTAGTAATTATAAGTTTGCAGGAATGTGAAATTAAAAGTAAATAATATTCAAGGGGCATATAAAAATAGCTATAATTGTTTTTGTTTTATATATATAATATATATATATATATATATATATATATATATAAAAACTGCTGAAAAAATTAAAAGATCACTTTGAAAATACATCAGATCTCAATGGGAAATAAAATCCTGCTGGATATCTCTACTGATATGAACTGGGTAATGTGTTAGGACCGAAAGGTTTTGATGGAAATGAAAACTATCAACCTACAGAGGAATGAATTCAAAGACACCCCAAAAATCAAAGTCAAAAAATGATATGTCAGGCTAATTCATTTTACTGAAATTTCATTGCAGCAACTCCAAATCGTACTCGGTAGTTTGCATGGCCCCCACGTGCTTTTATGCATGCCTGACGCTCCTAATGAGACGATGGATGGTGTCTTGGGGGATCTCCTCCCAGATGTGGACCAGGGCATCACTGAGCTCCTGGACACTCTGAGGTGCAACCTGGCAGCGTCAGTTGGACCAAAACATAATGTCCCAGAGGTGTTCTATTGGATTAAGGAGAGGCAAGCGTGGGGGCCAGTCTATGGTATCAATTCCTTCATCCTCCAGAAACCTACATGCTGAATAGATAAAGCATTGGATTTGAAGTCAACAATAACAGCAAAGTAAGTCACCTATTCTATGTGGATGGCATGACGCTGCCTGCAAAAGATAAGGCCCATTTAAGACAAGGTTATTTATAAATTGCTCAAATAAATTAAAGGAACACTTTGAAACACATCAAATCTCAATGGGAAAAAAAATCATGCTGGATATCTACACTGATATGGACTGGGTAATGTGTTAGGAATGAAAGGATGCCACATCGTTTAATGTAAATTAAAATTATCAACATACAAAGGGCTGAATTCAAAGACACGCCGAAAATCAAGGTGAAAAAATGATGCGGAAGTCTATTTTGCCGAAATTTCATTGCAGCAACTCCAAATCGTACTCAGTAGTTTGTATGGCCCACACATACTTGTATGCATGCCTGAAAACATTGGGGAATGCTCCTAAAGAGACGATGGATGGTGTCCTGGGGGATCTCCTCTCAGATCTGGACCAGGGCATCACTGAGCTCCTGGACAGTCTGAGGTGCATCCTGGTGGTGTTGGATGGACCGAAACATAATGTCCCAGAGGTGTTCTATTGGATTTAGGTCAGGTAAGCGTGGGGGCTAGTCAATGATATCAATTCCTTCATCTTCTAGGAACTGCCTGCATACTCTCGTCACATGAGGCCGGGCATTGTCATGCACCAGGAGGAACCCAGCACCCACTGCACCAGCATAGGGTCTAACAATGGGTCCAAGGATTTAATTCCGATATCTAATGGCAGACAAGGTGCTGTTGTCTAGCCTGTAAAAGTCTGTGCTTCCCTCCATGGAAATGCCTTTCATGTCTGTCACATGTGCTCAGGGTGAACCTGCACTCATCTGTGAAAAGTGCAGGGTGCCAGTGGTGGACCTGCCAATTCTGGCATTCTATGGCAAATGCCAATCGAGCTCCGCGGTACTGGGCAGTGAGCAAAGGGCCGCTAGATGATGTCGGGCCCTCAGGTCACTCTCATGAAGTCTGTTTCTGATTGTTTGGTCAGAGACATTCACACCAGTGGCCCGCTGGAGGTAATTTTGTAGGGCTCTGGCAGTGCTCATCCTGATCCTTCTTGCCCTAAGGAGCAGATACCAGTCCTGCTAGAGGGTTGAGGACCTTCTATGGCCCTGTTCAGCTCTCCTAGAGTAATCGCCTATCTCCTGGAATCTCCTCCATGCCCTTGAGACTCTGCTGGGAGACACAGCAAACTAAAATATGAGAGAGGAAAAATGTCAGTGGCCTCCACCTGTTAAACCATTCATGTTTTGGGGGGTCATCTCATTGTTGCCCCTCTACCACACCTGTTGTTAATTTCATTATCACCAAAGTAGCTGAAACTGATTAACAACCCCCTCTGCCACTTAACTGACCAGATCAGTATCCCAGAAGTTTCATTTACTTGATGCAGGTTAGGTGGATTGGCGATTCTACATTTGCCCTAGTGTGTGCTTGGTGTGTGGGTGTGTTTGTGTGTGTCCTGCGGTGGGTTGGCACCCTGCCCGGGATTAGTTCCTGTCTTGTGCCCTGTGTTGGCTGGGATTGGCTCCAGCAGACCCACGTGACCCTGTGTTCGGATTCAGCGGGTTGGATAATGGATGGATGGATATACTCTCACTAAAAAGTGATTAGTATATATATATATATATATATATATATATATATTAGTGAACTTTGCCCCGGACACAGACAGACGGACATCGTTGGATCCACCACACACTGTTTATTTACAGTTATATTTACAGTTAGTGCACTCCCCAGTGCCTCTTGCACCGTTTCCCCAAACGTCCAGGCCACACAGTCACAATGCCTCTCTCTCCTGGCCACCTCCAGTCCTCTCTCCAGCTCCGTCTCTCTTCCACCCGACTTCTGCCATCGACTGAAGGGAGGCAGCCCCTTAAATAGGAACCCGGATGGGCTCCAGCTGCTTCCCGTCACTCCTCCGCAGACATGCCCCAGTGCCGGCTGCGCACCCGGAAGCCATCCGGGTGTCCCCTGTCGTCTTCCCCCCAGCACTTCCTGGTGTGGCGGAAGTGCTGGGCTCCAGGGATATTCAGGCACCGGGGCGCCACCTGGCGGTGGCCATGGGTCCCTACAGGGCTGGGCTTCTAAGCCCTTTACCCGTGGCCCCCAACATAACCAGGGCGGACGCCCCCTTGCGGTCTGGAGGAGGCACAAGCCCTCCTCCGGTCCTCCTGGGCGTCCCGGCCGGATACCACTATATATATATATATATATATATATATATACAGTATATATATATATGGTAAATATAAAAGGAAGACATATTAAAAAGGAGAAGAAGAAATATTGGTAATAAAAGGGAAATAAAACCCTTCAAGTGATCTTATCACATTTACAATTTGACAGTCTCTTAATCCAGGATAATCTGCAGTACCATAACGTGGATCTTACTCAGATTTTATTTCCTGCAGACCTTCCTGAATTGGTTGTTGGCAAGAGTGATGTGGCCAATTGCTAGGGCTGGGTTAACCAGATCTTTAGATACACATATGTTCAAGAAACCATAGCAAGAATTGATACCAGAATTAAGAAAACCATAAATGATGTGGAAAGGAGACCGGCAAGAAGCTGAGTACCAAAGAATGTACCATCATAAAAGCTAGATGTAAACCACCACAGGTATAAAATCAAAAAATGTGTTGTCACCAAAAGTAAATGGAAAACTGTTCATTAATAGAGTTGAGATGGGAACTTCCACAAGTCTCACATGCAATTGTAAAAACCTAGTAACTGCCATTTTTTTCAAAACTGAGTTTTGTAATTTTGGAGTTACTAGATCTTTCCTGAATTTATAAGATAGTGGCGATGGCCAAATATGTTTTCATTCCAGGATTTGGATGAAATTTAAAAAGCTAGTATGTACACGGTATTTTACATACTGCAAGACAAAAACCTAGCAACTCCACTGACCATTGAGGAAAGACTGTCTATCAATGGAAATGAAGAATATCAGAAATCAGTGATGAAAAAATCAGGAAATGAATGTGTTTTAGCTGTTGATATGCAAAAGGTTATACTGCTACCAAAAATTACCATAAAGGAACATTTCTTTGTGAGTAGACTGGTAGTTTTTAATGAAACATTTGCAGGTATTTCTGACCAGCCAGATTATGTTTGTTTATGGCATGAAGGTATATGAGGGCATTCAGCTGGTGTTGCTTTGTTCGCATATATGTAATGTTTGTTGCAATGTGGGTCTGACAATGTGGGCTGGCAACTCTTCAGCTCAAGATAAGAGCTGGACTTTATTCACTGTTTTAGAACAAGCTGCTAGTGCACCATGGGGACCATGTCAGGTAACTATCAAATTTCACGTTCCACATGTTCCTGTGCGTAGATTGTGTGCATGGAGTTATTGGTAGAAAAATGAAAAAAACTTTTGATGACTTGGATGTGGAATTGTGCCATGCTTCTGGCAAGACAATCACCCCCTTAGTGATGAATTACTCTGATTTTTATCAATTTTCATCTCAGCAGCGAGTATGAAAATCAAAAAAAAGTTGCCATACCTTTGTTGTCTCAACTGTGTAAGGTATCTTTCAAGAAAGGCTCTCATTCAATGTTTTGCAAGCAGTCATTCAATGAGGCTGCAATAGAAGTGGACTTCTTGAATTTGATATTTGATGTTAACATCATTCCTGCAATGCTGTCAAACCCAGGGGGCTAAGAAAGAAGCCATAATAACACTTATGGCAGTTATTCCACATTTGAAGCACAAATTCTGGTTTGATTTGGCTGTCAACAAAGCCTGTAATGATTTGCTAGACCATGTTGAGTAATGTCATTTTTTTAAAATATTTTGTTTTGTATTTGTATGTGTTACTTGTGCTTCATTTCTGTGTAGGGAATATTGAATGAACTGCATAATAAGACTGTGTCGTGTCTTGCAACCTGAATACTGATATTTATCCTGCATTATTTTAACATAATTTTTTTGTTTAGGAAATTGTCAGTGAATTTCATTTTGCTTTACCACTGCAATATTGGCATGTGGGCTAATTTAACCACTTTTGTGTCGTAGGCCTGGTTCTACTTTGATATTTATTGTGCAGTGCAAGACTTAATTCTGAGTGCCACTCCACTATTCTGTCATGCTTGTTTGAGTTCATGTTTTTTCTTGTTGCACGGCTATTGAAACTGTGATATCATAATTTCTTGTGATGGCATTTATTCGTTATTCAGTAAGAACTGAAGTCTGTGTACTACAGTGCTAATTATCACTGACCATGATTAATGGGGTCTGTGATTATATCACAGTCTACTGCCATAATATTTCAATTTGTGTTTTATTTTTCTATGGTGCTTTTCGTTTTCTTGCTTCCGGTATTGAATGTTAACCATGAATACCATACTGCTGTTTTTATTAGTCTTGTTGTGACGATTTGTACAGTTGCTGCTGCTGTTTTCATTAGCAATGCAGTTGCTATGTTAATCAAGTGTATGATGAACTCTGCTGTTGATAGTTACGCAACAGAAAAACATTGTAACTCCTTTTTCACTTTATTTTATTAATGAGATTAATGATGACTGTTTGACATGTAATAATGGATACTTAATTAACTGAAGCTGAAAATTAGATTGTTAATTAAAGGAGCAGCATAATTTTTTTCAATTTGCCGAAAACTTGAAAGATGTGACATGCAAGGTTTTTCCATAGTTGGTGAGAAGTAAATAATCAAAAGAATTTCACCACTGAGAGCACACAATGAAGGTATTGTTAGTTGGAACTGTAATCTCACACTCTGCATTTAGTGTGGCATATTAGCATTAGTCCTTCTGGGACTTATGCCCCTTACAATATGTGCAGTACATTTCGACAAAACAACCTTTATATGTCCAAGGTTACAAGATGCTGACAAGGAAAACTCAAAAAATATAGATAATAAAATTTTCCAAACTTGTAGTTAAATTAGTAATAGAAACCACCTATATATTAATCTTCTCTGATGGCTAAAGTTCCAAACAAACACAATACAGCAGCAGAAAAAAATGATCTGAAGCAAAAAATTGATAAGATGTCACAAATCATAACAAGTATGAGCAGATACTAAGTGCCATCTTAACTACAGCTATAATTATGATATAGATATGATTTTTTGAAACTGCACCTTTAATATACATGATACCATTTTGATAGAAATCTCCACACCTCTATGAGTGCCTACTTTATAGTTTACTTTTTATACTAATGGTCTTAACCACAAAGGATTATGTTAATTTAGCACTACTACTGTTCTGTGAGCTCTGCCATAATAACATGTCTACTCATTCCCACTGGCAAATATACCATTTACCATCACTTCAACATTCTAGATTCTAGAAAAACAATGTTTTAAATTACCTAAGAATCCAACAATACATCAATATAAAAAGTGCCTGTTTGTGTGTTTGCTTTGTCATCACATAAAAAACGGTTCCAATGATATTCATAAAAATTTGAGGATGACTCATAGATGGTATTAAAGTGGGAGGAACAAGGGTTGTATACTTCAGGGTGATCTATCGATAGATAAATGATGCTGGGCTTGATGTTGTGGTAACGAACTTGCTTTCGAAGTAGTTAATCCAAATTTTATTCTCACCAATTGTACTTCTTCTTTACTCAGATATTTCTCTCACTATCTCAGTCATGGTTGCGTGCCATACCAGTCTACAGCAGACGTGTTTGTTGCAATTTCAGGTCACAAACATAATCTCTCGCCATTATGCCATCCTCACAACTTGCCCATCCCTGTTCTTCTGTCATGCTTGAAGCCACGATCTAATAACAGGTTCAAGTAGTTGTTACCAGGATGCAAATCATGGGGTGCTTTTGGGTCAGAAGAAGTCCCGAACTCCCTAATTTGGGTCAAATAAAATCTGAAAATGAAAATTTTAGGAAGGTCCCTAAGAAATAAACTTTAAAAGCATGTTTTTTTGTTATAAATCAGTGCACATTATTAGGTTTGTGAGAAAGTATAATAGCAGCCGGCAGACAGTTATTTCTTCAGTCAGATAATATGGGGAGGCTTCTGTCTACAAGTTCCTCACTTGTTGGGCTGGGCTACATAACTGAGTGGCAGCAGACTGTCAGGCAAGGAAGTGAAGTGCATCCTTTGACAAAGGGATTTGAAAAAGAAGGCAGAGACTTTGAGAGAAAAAGTAGAAACAAGAACCTCATACTGGCCCCTGAATTTGCCTTGGTCTCAGTAATACGTAAGAGTGTGAGGATGGACACCAGAAAATGACAGAGACTAGATACCATGATAACAACAGTAGCCTGATTGCATATGAGGACTTTTTACATTCAAATTACATGCTTCTGCCTGTTGTGCTCTTAACTAACTGGAGCTGCAGCATTGGCCTGTGGCAGAGTGGAGAACTGTTTCAATTAGTCTGCATGATGAAAGAGCCATTATATTATTGTACACATTATAAGGTTTCTGAACCCCTTTAGGACCCCCTCAACGGTACGTTGAAGCGCAACTGCTGCGTCTGTAGAGGACTGCTTATCCATTGCCGAGGCAACCACAGGTTCACAGCGCAGGAGCAGAGCATAGTGGAAACAATTATGAGCTGATCAAGATCATGCTATAAGCTGCTGTTGCTGTTGGGTTATGCAAGGGACATTAAAAATGCAGGAACAGTATAATTTGGCCACTGACCTGACCCCAACTATGCCTGTTTGCTGTGTCTGTGTATAGGAGAGTGGTAGCTCTGGCTGTTCTGGTTTCAAGCTGAATAAAGCTGGTTTTGCTAAAGTACTGAGACTCAGCCTCATGTTTTGGGGTGCAAGACAGGGACTCGCACATCACAACATACAGCATCATAAGTGCATATGCCTCAAGAGGTGGCAAGGAGGTGAAAGGTGGCATGACTTTTGCTTGTAGACTGAGAATTCTTGCATGATGAGACTACTCTACTTAAGATTAACACATCCAGTTCTAATTTATTTTAATATTCCATAGTTCCTGCGTAAGATTTCAGTCCACACGGGGAATTTCAAATAATGGTCATAATCCACCTGAGTAAAATCTGATAAAGAATTAGGATCACCAATCATATTTAGTCTAAATAAAATAGATTTTTTCAATTTTAAGCTTACAGTAAAGTTTTGACATAATATTTTGAAAACACTGAATAACACAGCTGTTCTTAATTATTATTATTATTAGCATTATTGCATATACTAATTTTGCAATATAACTCCTCATGAGTTACATGTTTTGTTGAGACAAAGGTTGTTGTTCATTTAACTCCCTGAGTATGCAAGTTTTGTTTTTTCAGTTTTATTTTTTCAAAAGCAATTAATAAAATACATCACAGGAACAAAGAAAATATAATAAAATTATAAAAATTACAGTGTTATCGTAAAACAACAAAAAAATCATGATATAAACTCATGCTATCACTAGATTGCAGGACACATGCTGGTTGCCAGGTGTACATAAACTTAAGACAGCATAGAGTATAACCCTTTGGGTAGATTTATTATACTACAGTGGCTTCATATTAATTTCAGAATTTTTCATATGACATCCATGGGTCAGGTCAGTCACTGGTTAGTGTTGTTGACTCACAGTTCCAGAGACTTGGGTTCAAAGTGCAGCCCAAGCAATTTCCACGAGGACTTTATGCATTTTCTTCCTGGCCATGTGGGCACTTCTCTGGGTATTTAAGGTTCCAAATGTTTTCAAAGAAGTGTAGGTTTGTTTGACTGGCGAGGCTTGTAAGAGTGAATGTACTTTTGTGTGCACGAGTGTACCCTGGGCAATGACTAGAATACACACAGAAAGATGCTTGAGATGTGTGTACGGAATTTCCCAAGCAAACGTCTGGAATTTTAAAATCAAACTTGATGTGAAAGCTTGACAGGGGAACAAGCATTTATTTATGGTAGCTCTGACTGATGCATACTCAACTTTTCAGAGAAACTGGGAAATTACAAAATCCTTGATCAAGGAAAATGCAACCTAACCAGCTAAATGATGACTCACACACATAATAATTAATATCACTGAGCCATTATTATAATGTGCATTGACGTGACAAACATTAAAACTCAAAAGGGATTAATATGATGTATAAACTGTATTTTAGTTACCTTTTAAGTAGGCCAATTTGTTCTGAAGAATGTTTTTGTTTTTTTGTTATTTTATACCTGCTACCTGCTGTCACTTCTCAGAGAACTGTCTGACAGCTCAGGGATATCTCAGGCAAGCTCAGCTGGAAGCTATTAACTGAACGAGGAGACACTATATTCAGTTTTCATACTGTGTGGGTGCACATACATAACATATGAGATATTTTTGCCAACATAAAAAGGAACTTTGTTGCAGTGTCTGGTTTTCCTAATGTAGTCAGATCTCTTTAGTGGTCTCATATTGCAATGAGGGCATCTACTGAGAATGAAGGTGCTTTTGTTAACTGTAAGCTGTTATATGCCATTAATGTATAAGTCGTTGGTGATGCCAAGATGAGATTGACAAATTTCATGTCTCTATGGCTTGGGTCAGCCCATGATTCATTTATTTTGAAGAAAAATAGCTTTGGCAGGGGTGATGGTATTCTATATGTGATGGCTGGCTTGTGGTATGTTAACTGGCCGGAACCTCCATTTTTCATATGTTTTATACTATTCATTGTATCAGCAATCATGTCATTACATGTGCCAGGTAATAGCAGCTGCCTACTCAGATGCTGACACCTTATGCCTTTGCTGGACCACTAGAATACAGAGGAGAGGAAGTACAATATTCTGTCATCCATGGCACCGGAACTGGAAGTGACATCATCCATGGTGCTGGAACTGGAATTGACATCATCACTGGCGCCGGGACCTGCCGAGATTTCCTGTGGATGGGCTGCAGAAGAATGAGAAGGCGAATTAGTGCAGCTCGCCTCCCCCTGGGTGGTAGTGCTATTCTTAAGGCCTTTCAGATGTCTCTCAATCGCACATGTGTGATAAATGCTGTACATGATCTTGCACACTTTGTTGCAGAGCGCAGCCAGATGCTCTAACTGCACTTAAATGGTCTCGACACGTCAGGAAAGAGGCTGCTGTATTAGCCAATGAACATCTGCAACATGGTGATTATATATGTATGAAGCTGATTAGCATCGAGGTGTATTCACAAATGCACGTTTACAAGGTGATTCTGAATTATAAAGGTAAATTGCGTAGAAATGTGCACATGCCAGGTTTTATAAATCTGATATTTTAGCATGCACATTTTCCTGTTTTTCGGTGTGTGCATATTTTCAAAATGAATTCCACAGCAAGTTTTATAAATGAGGCCCCTGGAGATGAAGCTGAAGTTTTGGGACTAAATTTAAAAGTCATTCAGCAAAGATCAGATTGTACCAATACAAGTAGAAGCAGGAGAAAGTTTCAGACCTCATTTAATCTTCATGTGTTCACCATATATTAATCCCTAGTGTTTCACAATGTGGCCTTATTCTACCAACTATCCAATATTTCATTACCCTTGTTTTAATATATTTTAGTTTTAAGTAATAAATGCTAAACAAAATGTATTATTTTCTCAAACCCTAAATACATTTATTTCTGTTATGTTAAACTTTGCCATAAAAAAATGTATGTTTTCATTACTGTATTCTTTAACAAATATCTGTACAAGGTTAAAACACAAAATTGCTTTTTTAACTCTGAACTGTTTTAAATCCCTAAATTGATAAAAAGAAAAAAGGAAAACAGCTTACTCCAAGGCTAATTTAAATTATGTTGCTACTTTCATTAATCTTTATCTACTTCTAGGAATAATTAAATTCTCACTTACTTACATTTTTTTTTCACTGCTGACTTCTTTTATATATTTCTGCTGTGTTGCAAACAAGTAATGAACACGAGTAACCATTATGGCATTGAGCTGTTATTTTTTCCCCAACTGTAAAGAACCACTCTGTTTTAAGGACTGGATTTTGTTAGGAAGAAAGGTTTGTATATTTTACAATAATTTGGCAAAAGATGTTTGATGGTCATTTCAAAATTGCTGATAGATAAAGGTGATCTGATTAAAAAAAAGGAATGCAAAATGACATTTCCATTCATTTGAGTTATTTATATGTAAAGAAATGCAGTTTCCTTGTGTTTTATCATTGCATCAAATGCCCAAAATTAGAATTACATCCAACCACACTGGTGCAAATAATTAGAAAATTATTAGACAGTAATTTGGAGGGCTTTATCTTACATAAAAATTGCAAATATATGGTATTGTTTTAGCAACTCTTTAAGGCCAAGATTAAATAATTGCTGTTGGTGCCTGTCAGTCTGGGAAGGGGTTGAAAGTAATTTACAAGCAGTTTGTAGTCAATCATTAAACTGAATAAAGAAAGTTTCAGACCCCTGGCGGTCCATACAGGACATGTTGTTCTGCCATATTAAGCCCAAGAGCTGACCAAATGAAGCTGTGGGGAGGTCCCCAAAATACCAAAGGATTTCCTGGCAAATGGTGCCTCAGTCAGTAGCAAAGTCCATGGAGGAGGTTTTTAAAAGAGACTGCCTGACTTTGTCCTACATGCAAGGTCAGGAGGACGGAAGTCTTTGTTCTCAATACATCTCAATTACATTTTGCCTGAAGAAGCGGCCTGAGTTGCCTCGAAAGCTTGCATATTGTAATCTTTTTAGTTAGCCAATAAAAGCTGTCATTTTGCTTGGCTTTTCTCAATAAAGAATACAGACACATGGCAGAGATTTGCTAGTCAAGGAACAAAAAGAATATTATTGTAATTCTTTGCTCTGGACAAATGAGACAATGATCTGTTTGGCGACAATGCCAGAGATCATGTTTGGAAAAAGACAAAAAACGACTCTGATCAAAACGACCTTAGCCCATCTGCAAAAAATATGATTTGGAGCTGATTTTCTGGACATCTTGCCATTGTAGAGTGAACCATGAGTTCCACAGAATGTGAGATTCTCTGTTAGCTCCAGCAAACCTTTTTTTAATTAGGTAGGTTTAATATTTGCTCTGTGATTAACTTAATTACACATGAAAAAGGAAATGTTTTCAGTTTAAGAATAACTTATGTTATTGATTAACTCTTCTGTTCTTTTATGTATTATCATGGCCTTAAAAAGAAGACCTACTGAAGTAGTTATTTATGCTTGGCAACAAGGGGAAGAGGAAGTCCTCCACACACTGGCTCATTCCTGATAAAGTTTCTGTAGAACAAACCACAAGACAAGATTTCTGTTATTATTCTTCCTTTTATAGATATGTAAATATTTAAAGTTAAACATAACATTCAGAGAATATTGTACATATTTTGGAAAAGATTTTAAAAGTTTCAGCATAACTTTTGAAATTTTATATTAATGATGTAAATGTGAAAACCACTAAATGTGCTCTTTAGAATGAAACACAAAGATTCAAACAAAACAAAAAAAAAAATTCTTTAATGTATATTATTCTGTTTTCTTAGTATAATTTGTCACTAGTTAATAAAGATGTAAGTGCTACATTTCTGTTACTCTAATAATACCTGGTTAAGGCGATGATGCTGCAATACCTAGTGCAGTGCAATCACAGAATTGCATAGCAAGTTTAGCAGTAGTTTATCGCTATTGAGTCACCTGTAATTGTATTTGTAATTGTGCTAACTTGTAGAAACGTGATTTCTGAGCAATCGTAATTATATTAGTTTAATTAATATGGAAGACATTTGTAAATTGTAAATGTGTGCCAATATAAATGTTAAATTGATATGATTATTTATGGCATCATTATTTTTAATGTTTTATAAATATATATATATACATATATAGTCACGCATGTGTGCATGGTAAACAGCTTAAAGGCTTAGGTGATATTAATTCTCTGCCAAGACAGGAGATGGCGATTGTTCTGCCCCACATGTTGTTAGCTGTTAAATATTGAGCTCTGTTCCCCCTTCATCTTGTCATTTATTAACACACCTGTCAGTCACGTCCCACACTCTCAGTGGTGCTATAAAAGCCTATGAAACTCACGAAAAGCATGTAGATCCCATAATAAACATTTGAATACACCCTATGTGTCTCACATAGGCACCCCTTTATCTCTTGTTTCGGTCACGTCTGAAACTTATCTTTAGGGTATATAAAGCCATGGGTCTGCTTAGTTGTGGTCCGCAGCAATTTGAACCTCTGTCTACACGCTTCTTTTTGTCTTGATCCAACCATGGGAATCACTTGCCTTGTAAGTGTCTTTTAAAGCTTTATTGTTTAATGTATACTCTCTGCTATGTATTACTTTGTAAATCATTCTTTATTGTCTTTGGTTGTACACCTGTAGATGCCTGTATGTTTCTTTTGTATATATTTCAGTTTACAATGAGGTACGTCCAGTAAAAGCCTTCAAGAAAGCTGACCCCTTGTTGTTTTAATATGGATGTGCCAAGTTGTTTAAGCTCTGTGCGGCCGCGTTGCACGGACAGCGCAGAGTGAGACAGAAAACCGATGTATGATAACAATCTCTCTTCTCCTCCCTCTGCATAAAGGAGGGCAACATTCCATCTCTAACATCACTTATATGAATGCCTGAAATTTGGAAAAACTGCCATCTTGGGCAGTCTACCTAAGACGTAAATCGGGACAACTCACTTTTTGCATTATACACATTTTCTTTGCATTTTTTTCTTGCTTACAATAATACAGAGTTGGTCGCAAGGCGTCCCAAAGCTTTAACTTTGTTCTGCTTATTATATGTATAGATAGAATAATTCAAAAATATTTGCTGTCTCTTGCCCTTTGTTTACCGTCAATGCATTTCCTCTATATTTGTATGTATGAACTTCTATTAACTGGTGCTCTGCCTCTCAAGTGCGTTCCCGTAAAGCTTGCTCTCAGACTGTTATTATTTTTGAGGAGAATTTCTCACCTCCTGTCAGGCTTTATACTTGCAGTCTCTGATAGAGGCTGTCTCAGTGTTGCTCATAGGTGTTTACTTCTCCTCTCATGCTTGCACTTTCTCTTTCATCACACCATCAAAGCCAAACTGACCAAACACAACAAAGCCAATCTGACCAATCAGATTGCTGAGAGGGAATGGACACACAGACCTTAATGGTTTTTTTTTAAGTCAAAGCTTTTATTAAGTATATGCAAGAAAGCCCACCAACGTCACAGCAATTGAAGGAATTCTGTAAGAGAATATGTCAGAAACTAACAGACAGTCACAGGAAATGCCATTAACAGAATATTGCTGGCAAAAGTGGGCAACAACATGTAAAGGGTCTGAATATTTATATAAATGAGAGATTTCAATTTTTGATTTATAATAAATCTTTCTAAAAACATGTTTTCACTTTGCCATTATGGTTTGGTTAGTGTGGATTAATGGCCAAATATGCCAAATGCATCCATTTGAAATGAAATCTACAGTACAACACAATAAAGTGTGCATAAAGTAAAGGGGTCTGAATATTTTTTGTATTAACTGTACATTCATTACCCAATAATCAACTTGATTATTAGATCCAATACTTAATGTGGTTGTTGGTTTTCTGCTCTTGTGGATGCTATGGGGTAATTTTGAGAAAATTGCTTCATCAGTGCAATTAGTTGTGAAGTCATTGTCCAGATAGATGGGAATTGGTAACAAATTGAGTTTTGCTGCTTCTGGTAACATTCCTTAACTTGTCACTAAATAAAAACATGTAGGAAGTTATATTTAAAAGGGAGATGTTCAAAGATTGGAATATTTTACCATTATGCAAATCTCTAAAATTCTCAAGCCATCTATGCGCAAAAACATATTCTGCCATAGGGAGGATTGATTTGCAGAAGTGTGAACTACAGCAAAGATAGCTTTGGGTTAGAAAGGAAACTGCAGTTTATATACACGTCAAACATGGGAACTTATTTTAAATGCTTTTCTACTTTTTTTTTTCATTTTTTTGGTAATTTCACTTTATTGTTTATACAGTATGAATTGGCCTTTAGTTTGTGTAACTGAATGGTATGATACTGCTACTAAGGTGCAGAAAGAGGGGATTGTATTTATTGCACTAAATACTTTTTTGGTGAATATTGGGGGTTTTATCTTTTTTGGATGTCTTTTGTTATTTTAAAAAAAATAAAATAATACTCATAGACCTTCCACAACCGCATCACTTTCTGGTATGGCAGCTGCAACATATCCAACCACAAGCGCCTGCAAAGGATAGTGAAGACAGCAGAGAACATTATTGGGGTGCCTCTCCATTCACTACAGGACATATTTTACAAATGCAGTGTCCGCAAGGCCAGCAACAATTGTGCAGGACCCTTTACACCCCTCACATGGACTTTTCACACTTCTGCCATCCAAGAGAAGACACTGCAGTGTCAGAGCCAGATCTGCCAGGCTGCAGGAGAGTTTTTACCCCCAAGCTGTAAGACTCCTTAACACCATGCTGCCCCCTGGGATCTTCCACACTGCCTCGACTACCTCTAAAAACAGAACTTTTATACATGCAAGCCACTTTCCTGCAAAGACGAGTGTGCATGTAGAAAAATTTCATACTGACCTTTAAGTATTTTGACACTCTTGATATCCTTCTGCTGTGAAACATTCTGACCTGTCATTGTTTACAACATGTCTTAAACAACTATTATCATACACTGATAATTTCTGTATTATCTGTATCTATTATTTATTTATTATATTACATATTTATTGACTATATTTATGTATCTGCATTGCATAATACCATACATTGCATCAATGTTCATATTGCTTACTACACATCAATATTGCTGCTACTTCTTTGTCTTGTCTTTGCACAATGTCTTGCCTTTTTGTGTTTTAAATTAAAATTAAAAATTAAATTTTAAATTTGAATCTTAAATTTTAATTTTAATTTGAATTCTAATTTTATTTTAATTTTAAATTTTTATTTGCACTTCGTGTTGTTACACTGTGGACCCAGAGCTTTGCAATTTTGTCCATCTGTATACTTGTATATGGCTGAGATGACAATAAAGTTCACTTTGACTTTGACTATCAACAACAACTGATGCCAGTTTCATGTCATTTGATTTGGAATCTTCTGCATATAAAGTTATTGAGCCACCATAAGCCTATTTGTGCTCCGTTTTTAACTACATAACATTGTAAAGTGCTGTTAAAAAGCACATATTTAATGTAGTCTACTAACACATAATGATATTCTAAAGTGACTGTTAATTTTGAATATGACTCATTGTTACAAAAATACTTAATAAACAAACATAACTGACTCTAATGAAGCAACCAATAAAATGTAAAATACTTCAACTTTCATATCAGTTAACTCAGTCCCAGAACTCAACTGAATGTTACACCATGCATACATTTCTATTTACTATGCACAAAGTATTTTTGTCAATATCTGTTACAGTGGCATCAGAAAACAGAAGCTTTAAAACGGATCATCTTGTATCTAGGATCAAACAATCTCGAAGATGGAATCAACAGCATTGCAATATTATGCACAGAATTTGATGAAACAAAAAACTTCAACTTGCTCAAAATTTTGAAAAGCTTTACAGAATAGAAATCAAGAAAGATTGCTTTAAAAGTATAGCTTTGTTGTAACATATTTTCTAGTTGCTTAGCCACTTTAAGGTTCAGCTAAGCTACAAGTTTATCCGTATGGAAGCACTCAATATAACGTGAGTCCACAGAAATATCCAAATGAAGAGGCTCTTCATTTATTACTAAGGAGGAAGGTACAATCAACATGGGAGTAAATTATATGAGGTCCCAAACTCCTACTTAGTAAGATAAAGTCAGAATTTACTTCATTTCAGACCAACGCAGGGCTGTTGTTATGCAGATGTTCTGGACAACCACAAACAAAACAAGCACCAAATTTAAACAGAAGTTTTTTTGTTTTTTTTTTTGCACCTGATTTCAGCATTTCACTACATCAAGGCTTGTGGTGGGCTGGCGCTCTGCCTGGGATTTGTTCCTGCCTTGCGCCCTGTGCTGGCTCTGATTGGCTCCAGCAGACCCCTGTGACCCTGTGACAATGACTGACTGACTAGATCAAGGCAAATACCCACATCATATCTAATCTTTAAATCTTTTATATCTTCTAATAGCCTCAGGAAGGCCCTGTAGAAATTCTGATGGCCTTGTGCCAATGAGATCTCAGCTGCCAGACATGTAATTCCCACTACATTTTTACTTAAATAGCTGGAACTTTGACTCCTTCATAAAAGATGGCTCGTCTTTGTAGATTTTTCCTTCGGGGACATCAAATACTGTATGAAATTCAGAAATAATTATTTCACTTTAATTAGTGTACCCTGTCCAAAAGTGCTGTTACCTACTTGCTACTCATACCAACAAATAAAAACAATAAGTTCCCTGGAGGTTTTAAACAAAGTTGGATGTGAATCTAATAATAATACAGACACTGAGAAAAAAAAACTAATTTCTCTTACCAATTTTCATTTTAAGGGTGCTTCAAAGAGAAAAATACTCAACAAAGCTCCAGCGTCAGGCCTATATAATGAAACCAAACAGCTTAGGACGTCTTCACACCTTGTGAGACAATATACGAGTCTTTACATTTGATTTCAATTGTCAGCCTCCTTTGCCACTATAATTAATCTTGTAAGAACATAGATAATAGAATTTATGCACAAAAAGCATGATGTTAAGGGATTTAGCAGAGACTGAAAGACAGATAAATGATGTAGCATATGGGGTTAACAAAATCTAACAGGCCCTAGCAGGAACCTAAACAGGCTCTCAAAGTGTGGGCCACGGCCCACTGGTTGTCTGTGAGCATGTGCCAGGTAGTCTGACCTAGTCTTCTTTCTTGCTGATATAGCCACATGAAAACAGCTCTAAGACACTGTCGTTTTTAGCTTTTTCTTTTATACCACTCCTTCCCAATCTGGCTCTGCATGCTTGTAGTGGTTGCTCTTTCCCTTTCTCTCTTTCAATATTTCTTCAAATGTGCCATCTCTACCTCCCATTCAATCATGACTTATTCACTGTGTGGAACTCTTTGTTTTAAATCCACCTTGCTGTCCACCTTAAGAACCAATCCCTGGCAACAGCAACCCCATCATGCCACCTCCAAGGCTTTGTTATGGATCATTGGCTAAAATCTGGGATTGAAAAGTAAATCAGAAAGGTTTGAAAGTTGTGGAATGCTGACTTTCTTTCCAGGCAAAGGGCTGCACAACTGTTAGGCAAGAAATTCAAATAAAGACAATGTATGCTACCCCGACCTGATAGAAGACAACAGGTGAGCTGCAAAGACCTATGGGTTAAATCAAAAATAACCCATCATGGTAGCTCACAAAGTAGACATACGAGAATTAACTTGCAGTAACTTGCAGACTGAAGACGAGTGTGAGTTTGACAGAGTTTTCTGTTTGTGGTCTTTCTTAATGCATCTTCCAAAGGCATAATAGCTGGAGTAGTACATCACTGTTCAGGCATACTAACTCACTATTTGTGTCTGTCAGTTGTTCTTCTTTGTATCTTGGGTGTTTACAGTATTTTCCTAACTACCTATAGAAAAAAGAATGCAATAAATGTAATGCGAAATTTACTGCAATAAGTGGCTGTTAGCCATAGATGGTCCACCATATCTTTAACTTTGACAAAGTGGTCCTTGGACCTAAACATTTTGACAAACACGGCTATACACACCTTACCTCTAAGTGGTAGAACACCACTGCGCTTAAAAAAATGATATATATTATCAGAAATAACATTAATACAAAGAGACAAAGTACAAGCAATGAAGAAGGGTTAGTAGAGCTAAAATGTCCAGGGTGACCACACATGGCATGCCAGCCACGATGTCACATCCATCGCTCTCTTGATGTCACAACATACCTGCAGTCTTGTGTCTCTGCACCAACGCTAGATAAAACAACCTGACAATAAACTTTCAGAATGGTAACATCTGCATTTTTTGTAGCTTTAGAAACTGCAACAAACGAGATCATTTTTTTGTTTTAATTTATTGAGCATGTAGGTCACATTAATGTTAGTAAAAACAGATCAGTCAAAAATACACATACAAAATTCAACATTGATTCAAATTAAGTTACTTTGAGTCATACTCAGCACTCGGCATCTCTTCCCATCACTCTCCAGAGAAAAATGTACTGTATATAGAGAGTTCATTATGAGGTAGGCATTTAGGTATACTTAAAAATCAAAAGACAAATTCTAACTAAATTCTGAAGAAGCTTTGGACCTTTCCTTGCAAACAAAATTTGGAAGTTTTCTATTTTTAGATAATATGAAACATTGCTTTCTCATTCAATTGTTGAGTGTAGGTTACAATTCTTTTAATTTATTGATATAAGTAGCATGTAAGCAATGCGGTGTATGATATGTCAACAGATTTCATATTTCATAATCTTTTCCCACTTGATGATACTCCAAACAATATTGATAAAGATTATGGAGATTCTGTATTAATACTACCTGATAGTATTAATAATGTCTCCAAAACAATCTAGGTGTGACATAGAGAGGCCAGTACTTGATTTGACTGTTTGTAATTTCAGTCTGGTTCCTTACAGATTTTAGATCATTTTAGCCAAGATAGATGTGTTGCATACAATTTTTAGTTGAATTAAACTACACTTTGCACAGATTTAGTGTGTCTTTAGTTTCCTGTTTGTGATGTGTGCTGATTTTTACAGACGTATATATTTAAAAACAATTTTAGCAAATTATGCACATGTGGGGCGGCACAGTGGTAGCACCTCACAGTAAGGAGACCAGAGTTAACGTCTCAGTTCCTCCCTGTGTAGAGTTTGCATGTTCTCCCTGTGTCTGGGTTTCCCCCGGGTGCTCCAGTTTCCTCCTGTAGTCCAAAGACATGCAGGTTAGGTGAACTGGTGATCCTAAATTGACCCTAGTGTGTGACTGGGGTGTGTTGTGTTTATCCTGTGATGGTCTGGTACCCTGTCCAGGATTTGTTCCCGCCTAGCACCCTATGCTAGCTGTGTTAGGTTCCAGCTCCAGGTTAGAAGCTAACTAACTGTTATGCACATGTTTTGCACATTTCGAGCATATGACTGGATGACATGATGTGTGTATTGTTCTTGTTCAAATGTCATCATTCTGTGGTAGGGTTGGCGGCAAGAGGGCCTGTCTTCATGTCTCACGTTCTTTTGTTTCCCGGACCGCTTTGTTGATTGTCATCCCAGTCCACTCAGAAATATTCTCAGTCCATCTTCTCCTCTGTCACCCTCTGCTGTGCTTACCTTCTGTGCATCCCTGAATAATGTTTTTCTCCATACAGCCAGCTTTCCTTGTAATGTGCCCAAAGTAGACAAATTTTAACTTTCTTGCTTTATAAAGTAGTTCTTTGGTTTCATTTAGCTACTCAAGAACCCATCTGTTAGTACAGTGTTCTTTCCAGTAAAAGTGAGATTTTTTTTTCCTTTATACAACACTAGTCACCTTTGTCTTCTATTATATCATTAACTTTTTTCTCTTTGTTCTGCATGATAACATGAAATAAACATTTCTCTCATTCAGCACTACAAACTACATGAGGTAAATAATTTATAAAAAAATATAATTTTGGGTGGAGTATTCCATTAAGATCCCCTTTTGCAAGATTACTACTAAGATTACTATTGCAATAATTCTAGCTGGAAACCCCCAAAACATGCATTAAGTTGGGCCGATATCTATTGTCAGTCATTTGCTTATAATAATATATATGTATATTACTATAAAATCTAAGTTTTTAGCAGTCCTAAGTCATTGCAGAAAAAAAAAAAACTTTTGGTAAAGTTCAATGGGGATAGCTCTTTACTGTACTATGCAAATCTGGGTTTGAGTATAATACAGTATGTATGTAGTTGAATCAGATTACTATCGTGTAGCCCAGAGGACTCTTTTTATATAAACAATTGTGGTTGCTAGAGGTTGCTGATGATCCTTAAACCCAACAGACAGATGCACAGGACACAAGTTAAAAGCACCCAGAAGATATTTATTAAATATTTCTTCTTCCACAGTACTCCCAAAGCACCACAGCCGCCAATACACAATTAATAAACACAATAATAATCACTCATATTTCTCCTAAACACCTTCCATAAGCTCTGTTCTATTCCTCCCGACTCCGGAAGTACTTTGGAGCTTCTGTCCTCGTGATTTGGGAGTAATTCCGGGCTATGGATGAGGTATGACTCCTCCTGTCCTTTCACAGCTCCCACTGGCGGCTCCCACGGTACGGAACAGGACTGAGCAGCCGAACTTCAAGTCCCAGGATTCCCTGTAGGAATCCGGGGCACCGCTACACTCCAGCAGGATGGGAGCTGCCATCTAGCGTTTTGGAGGGAGGCTGTGTCCGCACGTAGCTGCCTTCACCCATCCTTCCATTTCAGGGCCGTCTCTAACATAATATAAACTATGACTCTTTTACAGTTGAATGCAGAACCAAACAGAGAAGAACATTGTCACTAATGCTTCTTTGTAATTAGAATTGAATCCCTGACTGTCTGTCTTCAGAAACAACTAGAGATTAGGGGGTCATCAGGGAGGCATTTCAACAAAAAAGTATCTCATAGCACTTTATATAACTATATCCATTGCCATTCATATTCATTTTATTGGACAAATTTCATTGGTTCTCTGCACTCACTAGAATAAGAGCTTACTTTTCGCAAATGTTTTCACAAAAAAGGTTTTAAAAAAGGTGTCTTTGGAAACAAAAATGCTCGATAGTGTTGTTTCAATAAACGTAGAGTCGTGCTGTTACAAGTATATCATCAAACATATTGGAAAATATAGAGAGAATATTAGAAATACCATAAATTCATCATCATCCTAGTTGTGTGCTTGGAAAAATTCCTGGAAAAATGCCTTCACAAAGGGCATTTTTAATTTGTGATTCAGGCTGTTGATATTTTAGCATCTCAATTTGTAGCTGTAATGCTCATTGGTGGTGAATGTCATTCCAGACATTACATTGTAGCCATTATCACTACTGAAACATGCTCACAATTGAAACGAAACAGCAACAACACATTCTAAAGTATTTATAGCACTGGATATAGAAGACAAGTTGACAACAATGCACAGGCTGTCAATCCATTTTCTTGACATGCTTATCCCAGGCAGTGTAATGGGAAAGCTGTGTTCATATTGTCTAGGCATTAAATACAATATACAAAGTGACTGTAGTTAAATAATTTTGGTTTGTTTATACTTTCTGTTGAAGCAGATTGGTGATGCACAGAATATCACGACTGCCTTATACGTAGGTACAGAAAGCTGGGTTTTGAACCCCACTTCGGTTATGATATGTATAGTGTACGTATCTCCCCATAACTCCAGAGTGGGTTATCTACAAATATTCCAGTTTCTTTCTGCATCCCAGGGATACCCATATCAAGCCAATTGGAAACTTTAAATTGATTTACTATTAATGATTGTAGATGTTTCCGTTCCTAATACAACAAAACATGACGTTATTTTTGTCAGTCCACAAATCAGATACGTCATCAATAACAAGCGGTTCAAAGATCTACTAGTGAGGCAGGAGGAAATTGCAAAAAAGGCATTCAAGGATGCTGTTAAGAATTTTCTTGGCAACTACAGAGCAACATATTGAATCCAGCTGGTTGACAACATGCTGATACATACAAAACAATGAAGTGCTATGAAACATTTTGCTAACGATTCATTTTCTACATTTATCCTTTAATTTCCTCTTTGATAATCTTGGTGCTGCCAGTGACAAATATGGTGGACAGGTTTCATCCGTATATTGCAATGATGGAAAAGTAGTATCGGGGCAAGTGGAACCAGTCAATGCTGGCTGACTATTGTTGGACCCCAGAATGAGAAGTATCAGATGGTGAGTACAAATGAAAATCAGCAGTCAAACATTTTGAGCTCAGCTGAACTAATGCAATGCACATGCATCATTAAGGAATTAAACAGTAAATTTAATAAAAGTTAATTTCATGTTCCTCCCAATCCCTACATAATATAGTTAATCTAAAATATATTTGTGCTCAGTTTAAAGCTATCAATCACAATCAGCTTTTTTTTCAGAAAGTAAAACTTTTGAAAAAATATTTTGTCCTGTAATATTTAAGACCAGTAACGGCACACTGCACAATAATGTGCAGTGAATATACAGTACTTGACTTAAGCATTCATAGTTTTCATACTCTTTCTCTGTACATTTAGCCTTCATCTGCTCAGAGGTTGATGCGCTTGCTGCTTCTTTCATCTGCATCTTTTCACGTTAAAACTGACTAAGTCAGTGTTTGTGCTGCAATTACTTAGTACGTTTTCTTGAATTTTTCCACTTAAGCTGACACTTAAGTCTTCAATCTTCCTCAAGAATGATTTAAGATATGAAGAGGTAGGGGAAGTGATGGTGAAGGTGGTAGGGATGAGAACACCGCCCTGTCGGTCGCTGCCTATAGCTTATTCTACAATAAAGTAAAATAAAAATAAAAAGAGGAATAACCTTGGAGATCAGTCATCACTCCAAAAGTGGATAGTAGACGTCACGTAGTATATGTGTACCAAATTTCAGGCCAATAGTTCAAACGGTTTGCGAGCTACAGGTGATTTAAAATCCCGGACAGACAAACAAACAGCCACGGTAGTGTATTATATATAAAGACTCTAGGCATGGTAACAGGTGCAAGATGTTCCAGTATGAGGCTATTAGTGAGTGCAGTGCGTGTATCAGTAATGAGAATCCCAGCCAGTGGTGCTGATATGGCCAGGAAGAGAACATTAATGAAATAGGCTGGGGAAGGCCTACATGACTTGTACGGTATAACAGATGAGCTAAACTTAGTTAACTAACTGCTGAGGATGACAATGGGGTTTCAAAGTGTACAACTTAATTTAAGCATGTTTTGGGGGCTGCGGTGGGCTGGCGCCCTGCCCAGGGTTTGTTTCCTGCCTTGCGCCCTGTGTTGGCTGGGATTGGCTCCAGCAGACCCCCGTGACCCTCTAGTTAGGATATAGCGGGTTGGATAATGGATGGATGGATGGATGTTTTGGGGGTTTAAAATCCAAAGAATGAAATTCTGCAGTGAAATTATTACTTTGAGCGTCCATTTTCAAATTGATAAATTTCTACTGTCTTTTCCAACACCATTTTGGTTTGACAATGGCCACCACCATTTTGTGGTATTTGTGTTATCCATTTCCATGAGGATTCTCCAATGATGCACTGGGGATGTCAAAGTTGTGATGTCATCAGTGATTCCCCCAAAACAGTCACTTCTATCAGAGATTAGATCAAATATAGCCACTGATTACTGGTTATTGAAACTAAGCTCTGCCTTTTGACTTTGGTTTGTGGTTTACATTTTAGCGGAGACATCATATTCTTTTGACTTTTGGCTTTGACCTTTGCTTTGTCTTGACACTTTTCTTTCTCCTATGCTTCACTCCTATACCATAGACTAACTACCCTTTTTGCAGTCGTTTCAGGCTGATACTGAGGGCTGTTAGAATCCAGAGGTTGCGGGTTTATAGCTGGCTGCCAACAGCTAGCACAGTACAAATCTGTGAATTTGAGAAGGCTTGTGGTATGTTAGCCCATGGCAGAACAATGTCCCATTAAATTCTGGCTACTCAAATGGCAAGAAAGGGAGAAGCTCGGCTGACTGGCCGACCAGCCGCAAACATTACCTGGCAGGTGACCACCCAAATAATCAGATTGCGATTCAGACCTATGCCTGTAATACTCCGATCTTCACCCTGTCAAGTAAGGGAACCAGCCGCCGTGGCACAATGTCTGAGGTGCTAACGTCTGAGGTTTGATCCCCGCAAGGGCAAGCAAAAGTGCATACACCTGATGAGCCCCAATTAGGGTGAAACACGTGTTGTGAATTCTTTGTGTTATCTGACAGGCATTGTATGACAGTTTATTAAACATCTGTACATTTGTATTATACATTATGTATTTATATACAGTAATCCCTCCTCGATCGCAGGGGTTGTGTTCCAGAACCCCCCGCGATAGATGAAAATCCGCGTAGTAGAAACCATATGTTTGTATAGTTATTTTTATATATTTTAAGCCCTTATAAACTCTCCCACACTGTTAACATTATTAGAGCCCTCTAGACATGAAATAACACCCTTTAGTCAAAAGTTTAAACTGTGCTCCATGACAAGACAGAGATGACAGTTCTTTCTCACAATTAAAAGAATGCAAATATATCTTCTCTTCAAAGGAATGCGTGTCAGGAGCAGAGAATGTCAGAGAGAGAGAGAGGGCGAGAGAAAAGCAAACAATCAAAAAATCAATACGTGCTTTTGGGCTTTTAAGTATGCCGAAGCACCGCGATAAAGCGGCATTTTTTAGAGGAGCGTCCGTATCCTCTAGGCAAACAGCCTCTGTGCAAACAGCCCCTCTGCTTACACCCCCTCCGTCAGGCGCAGAAAATATCAGAGAGAGTGAGAGAGACAGAGAAAAGCAAACAATCAAGCACCGCGCGGGAAGCATATCGTATATCATTGAGGAGTTTTAGTTAATACGTAATACATGCTCTGATTGGGTAGCTTCTAAGCCATCCGCCAATAGCGTCCCTTGTATGAAATCAACTGGGCAAACAAACTGAGGAAGCATGTACCATAAATTAAAAGACCCATTGTCTGCAGAAATCCGCGAACCAGCGAAAAATCCGTGATATATATTTAGATATGCTTACATTTAAAATCCGAGATGGAGTGAAGCCGCGAAAGTCAAAGCGCGATATAGCGTGGGATCACTGTATTGTGTTGTTTTTGTATTTTTTATTTTCTGTATGTGAGATATTTATAAATGATGATTGATTTTCTATTATGAGTCAGATCATTTCTTTCTAATTTATTTGAAATTTCTGCCACTGGTGTTTCACTAAAATTTTTTTCTCTTGTTCCTGTTGGCTGCTTTCTTCTCCCTGATAATCAAAATGTATATACTTTGTTCTACAAGATTCTTGCATTCCAAAACAAGTGTCATTGTTTCATGTAGGTTCGCTCAAATTTAATCCTTTCAGCGAAATGTAGCATTCTGTCTTTGTACTTTTCAGGTCTTCTTTGGAAATTCTTTAAAGCAATCAGCATCAATACTTGCCTTCAGGAAATTCAGAGGGCAAAGAGGAATCGTTAGTTGAATGCAATTTTTCATTTTTCCTTCACTTTTTATGTACTTCAGATGTCTTTAAAACCATTTCCTTAAAATCACCTATATTTAGAATAATATAGATAATGGTGACAAGACTGTAAATATGAAAATGTGAACTCAATTACGGTCATACATATGCATTAGGAATCAGCAATCAGAATTTCCCTGAAGACCATCAGGTTGTAACTGCTAATATTAAGCTCAATTAAAAAGATTATTTTTTTTTATGTCTTTTCTGGTTCCTTACCTTGCAATTACTTTTTTGCATACATGCTGTATCCCTCATCAAGGCAATACAAAGGAAAAGAGCTGGCAATAAATATATTTTATAGGCTGATAGACTTCTCAATAGTCCTGCTCCTGGCTATTCAGTAAGAACATAAACAATTTATCCAACTAACCAATCTGTTTCAAATAAGATACAACAGAAATAACAAACTGGAATATTTTTAAGATTCACATTTTTTCCCACTTTGATGGAAGTGTATGGTAGAGGCCAGATTACCAATTAGAGTTTGTATGAATGTACAGTACATATAGTCGATAAGCTGTGCTTTTTCAAGTACAGGATTGTTGGACCCAAAATCAATTCTGTCAACACAACACAAAGGGCTTGTTTTATATTCATGGAATTAAAGTCACGCAGATCCTGCCACACCTAGTCACACTGGGCTAACCTGATATTGCTAGTTAGTCTATTCTGTATATAGGATAAAAATTGAGCAGCCAAAGATAACCTACATAGACATGTCAAACACGGACCAAGCCTGGGAGCTACAAGACAGCAGCATTAACTTTGATGCTATCATGCCATTCTCACAAAAAGAAACATTTACATTTGCATACATCCTTCACAAAACACTATTTTAATTAACTTTCAAAATAAAAGGACTAGAACAAGTGTTGATTAGAGGCAGGCATTTAAGCAAGTTTTTTTCCCCTGTAATTGTTTATGAATGTCAGCTTTGAGATATTTTGGTCCATTTCTTGTTGCAATTTTGAGTCTCAGCTACATGGTGGAATTATTTATTTTTCAAAGAAATTCTGTTTAAATACATTTCTTTGTAATGTATGATTGGTGAACATGGCTATTAAGCAAGTACACATATTATGTAAGCATGAACATGTGAAAGAGAGGGAGCAAAAAGTGGGATACTGTGTACATCTGCCTCGTAACTAATATGTGACACTTCACAGCATTATGACACAACTGACCAACTCAGTATTTGTTTACATGATATGTAAAAATCTATAGAAATAAAAATAAGAATCTGCCTATTCGTTTGATCATCAAACACCCAAAAATGGCTGAACTGATTTTCACTAAATGTTGCATTTTTGTGTTGCCATCGGCCCAACTTAAAATATAGGCAATCCAAAAACCAGCATCAACACAGGACAGCAATTCCTGTGCGCTGAGGCCTGATGGGAGGACACCTTTATTAGCATGCGCAGAGTTGTGTACTTGCCAAAGCAAGATATCATGGCAGCATTTTTCCTGAACTAATTTGGATAATAATTTAATTGACATACTGAATTACAGTTTTATTCTAAGAGCATTGTGTTTAGCTAAGTTGAATTTCCAAAAGACAGCTTTCTCCCCATTTATTTTCATCTACCTCTTTTAATGCCAAATACGTGGGGCACATTGTTGCCAAACTCTTTATCAGTATTTCTTTCAACACCCAAAAAAACTCTAAAACACCACTTTCAATTTGTTTCACGGGTGCACAAGAAATGCAGTATAGTAACTTGACTCTTTGGCTCACCACTATTATTATGTTATATTATGCATAACCACCAGAGTGAGATTCTGGCTGCGAAACAGCGACACTGTGGACCTGCTCCATGTTGGTCAAACATGTAGATAGGAATTTCACTGCACTGTGTTCATATGACATCAACTCTGAAATGAAGTGATGGCAAACCATTTTTCCATTCCATTCCATTTTCCATTCCATCCTCTTCCGCTTATCCGAGGTCGGGTCGCGGGGGTAGCAGCTTAAGGAGAGAAGCCCAGACTTCCCATTCCTCGGCCACTTCTTCCAGCTCTTCCGGGAGAATCCCAAGGCGTTCCCAGGCCAGCCGGGAGACATAGTCCCTCCAGCGTGTCCTGGGTCTTCCCCGGGGCCTCCTCCCGGTTGGACGTGCCCTGAACACCTCACCAGGGAGGCGTCCAGGAGGCAAACCTGATCAGATGCCCGAGCCACCTCATCTGACTCCTCTCGATGCGGAGGAGCAGCGGCTCTACTCTGAGCCCCTCCCGGATGACCTGGAGCTCCTCACCCTATCTTTAAGGGAAAGCCCAGACACCCTGCGGAGGAAACTCATTTCAGCCGCTTGTATTCGCGATCTCGTTCTTTTGGTCAGGGTAGGAACGTAGATCGACTGGTAAATTGAGAGCTTTGCCTTACGGCTTAGCGCTTTTTTCACCACGACAGACAGATGCAGAGCCCGCATCACTGCGAATGCCGCACCGATCCGCCTGTCGATCTCACAATCCATTCTTCCCTCATTCGTGAACAAGACCCCGAGATACTTAAACTCCTCCACTTGGGGCAGGATCTCGCCCCCAACCCTGAGAGGGCACTCCACCCTTTTCCGGCTGAGGACCATGGTCTCGGATTTGGAGGTGCTGATTCTCATCCCAGCCGCTTCACACTCAGCTGCGAACCGCTCCAGAGAGAGCTGAAGATCACGGCCTGATAAAGCAAACAGGACAACATCATCTGCAAAAAGCAGTGACCCAATCCTGAGTCCACCAAACCGGACCCCTTCAACACCCTGGCTGCGCCTAGAAATTCTGTCCATAAAAGTTATGAACAGAATTGGTGACAAAGGGCACCCCTGGCGGAGTCCAACTCTCACTGGAAACGGGCTCGACTTACTGCCGGCAATGCGGACCAAGCTTTGACACCGGTTGTACAGGGACTGAACAGCTCTTATCAGGGGGTCCAGTACCCCATACTCCCGGAGCACCCCCCACAGGACTCCCCGAGGGACACGGTTGAACGCCTTTTCCAAGTCCACAAAGCACATGTAGACTGGTTGGGCAAACTCCCATGCACCCTCCAGGACTCTGCTAAGGGTGTAGAGCTGGTCCACTGTTCCGCGACCAGGACGAAAACCACACTGTTCCTCCTGAATCCGAGGTTCGACTATCCGACGGACCCTCCTCTCCAGAACCCCCGAATAGACTTTTCCAGGGAGGCTGAGGAGTGTGATCCCTCTATAGTTGGAACACACCCTCCGGTCCCCCTTTTTAAAGAGGGGGACCACCACCCCAGTCTGCCAATCCAGAGGCACTGTCCCCGATGTCCATGCGATGTTGCAGAGACGTGTCAACCAAGACAGTCCTACAACATCCAGAACCTTAAGGAACTCCGGGCGTATCTCATCCACCCCCGGGGCCCTGCCACCAAGGAGTTTTTTGACCACCTCGGTGACTTCAGTCCCAGAGATGGGAGAGCCCACCTCAGAGTCCCCAGGCTCTGCTTCCTCATTGGAAGGCATGTTAGTGGGATTGAGGAGGTCTTCGAAGTACTCCCCCCACCGACCCACAACGTCCCGAGTCGAGGTCAGCAGCGCACCATCCCCACCATATACGGTGTTGACACTGTATTGCTTCCCCTTCCTGAGATGCCGGACAGTGGACCAGAATCTCCTCGAAGCCGTCCGAAAGTCGTTCTCCATGGCCTCTCCAAACTCCTCCCATGCCCGAGTTTTTGCCTCAGCAACAACCGAAGCCGCATTCCGCTTGGCCTGCCGGTACCTATCAGCTGCCTCCAGAGACCCACAGGACAAAAAGGTCCTATAGGACTCCTTCTTCAGCTTGACAGCATCCCTCACCGCCGGTGTCCACCAATGGGTTTGGGGATTGCCGCCGCGACAGGCACCGACCACCTTACGGCCACAGCTCCGGTCAGCCGCCTCAACAATAGAGGCACGGAACATTCAGTTTCTCCTCCCCACTGACTTCAATGCGTTTCATGGAGTTTGGCAAAGTTTTCAAACATGTGCATGATTTAGCCAAACTCAAGGTGAAGCAAATTCAGCAAAGTTTACTTATCACTAGTCAAGAGTTCTGTCTTCAGTTCAAAATGTGGCTCCAATGAAGCCTTAGTTTCCTGTATATGATGTGTGCTGATTATTCCAGAAGTAACTATTTAACAGTATTTTAGCAAAAAAGCATGGGTTCTGCAAATTGTTTATATACCACTGGATAACTGAAATGAGAAATATGCTACATAAGTAATGTGAGACTTCTTTCTTTTTCCCATGGATGTTTTTTACGTCGTTTTGGTCACTATTTGCTTGTACAAACTTTTTTTTCCCTACATTCTGTATGAAAACAAGAGATTGAACATTTTCCTCACCCTCCACTACAAAGTGCAATGGGTGAGTAACATATAAAAATCATTTTTAGAAGGAATATTCCTTTTTTAACGTGATCAAAATTGTATTGATAAAATGGAAAAGGAATACAGTAGAGTGGAGTATTCCTTTATACTGATCACCCTAAAAGTTAATCTTCATCTGTGCGTACCCTAGTCTTGCATGGCCAGACGTGATTCTCAAAAGAGAATACCTGTCTGGAGACAACACATTAAAAAGTGTGTAGTGAATAATGGTGAAATCCAGCACTGCAAGGGCCACACCCACAGGGCTTCTTCCTGAAACACCTGCTGCCCCAATTTCTCCAGTCCATGCATTTAAAACCACTGCCAGAGATTCAGGAAGAGAGCAAAAGAAACTGAATAAAAGACTTGACACTTATTGAAAATAAAAAGCTAAAATTGCTGCTATCCATTCAGGAGCTCACTAGCACAAGGTAACTGAAACTTTGATTAATTTGTACATTTTAATAAGCGCTGCTACATGGTTCAACATATATGAGAAGAGCTTCTGTCTGCTAAGATACTGTCATTTTCACTAGTGCATCACTATATGTCATAACAGCAAACAGAGTCTAGATAAGCTTTGTGGTCTATATACTCTATGCTAAAACACTGTGGCATTTTCAATTAGAAGGTAATGTTAATTTACTTTAGTTATTCATTTAGATGTGTCGTCAAAAGGTGGATGTTGTGCAGCCTTGGCGTTCTTCTGCAGGTCTCGTTAGGCAGATTTGTTGATTCGGATGTGTTGATTACAAACTGCATCTCCTGGGGCTCTTTGTTATCAGCTCTCTTAACAGCAGTCATTTTGAGTGTGACACATCATTTACTTCAAATGCATATTTTGCAGTTCATATTTTCATCAATATAGCTGCCAATTTGCTCAATCTTACATTGATTTCTACACTATTGTCATAAAGCTGAACAAAAGAGAGCACACACAGCACTTGTGTCAAAGTATCGTTCATGTTTGTTGTCTTCAAATGCCAATGTATAATCTGAGCGTGCAGAAAGGTTTTTTTCCATGCAATAGGTTATGCTTATTTTAAACCTATGCAATGTGCCCTCTCTTTAATAGGAGGTCCTTTTAGGAGACTTTTGGCTGTACAGTTTATCTTAATCAGAAGCTTGCTTTCTGTCAGATCAGGTTAACTAGAGCACCTCTGCTGTTTGCAGTTGAAAATCACTGCCCCTACTTTGAGCTCCGCCTTCATAAGGCACTGAATTGATTTAGAAATGTGACACTCAAATAGCTGTATAATCTTTCCCACCCAGTTTTAAACACAATTTATTTATGGCTGTCTCCAGACATATATATTATACGAACTGTGAAAGCCCATGCTTTTAAAAAGCCTGGGGTCCTAGAAACTATTGAATTCATCAGAAAAAAAATTGAACTGCATAGATGTCAGGTAATTAAAAGGAACTACTCTGGGCATCGCTCTTCTAGGAGGATTCGCTTTGCCAACATGCTTGCCTCACTTGTGCATTAACGGCGGGAGGAAAAGTAAAAGGGATACCATTTTGCCGATGTTAGCGGCTAAGCGACTTTGTCTTTCTTCGGAGGTTTCGTTTTGCCTACGTGCTCGCATCGTTTGTGCATTAGCAGTGGGAAGAAAAGTAAAAGGGATACCATTTTGCCGATGTTAACAGCTAAGCGACTTTGTCTTTCTTCTGGGGTTTCATTTTGCTGACGTGTTGGCCCTGCTTCTGTTATTAGTGGCTAAGCGAGTTTTCTGTTTCCTCAGAGGGCAGCCCTTACACTGACTCCACCTCTCAGTTCAGGGCCAGACAGACACACACACTTCCACGCATAGACGTTTATATATAAGATGTCTTGGTCAGCGAGACTATGTATTCCCAAACCTGCTCAAATTAAAAAAGGGTCATGAACACCAGAGGAAAATCTAATTTATACAAATTATACATGGGTGTTGTACCATGTTAGCCATTATGGATGTGGGGTGAAGTCAAGCAAAATGACACCTTTTATTGGCTAACTAAAAAGATTACAATATGCAAGCTTTCGAGACAACTCGGGCCCATTCTTCAGGCAAGATTTTGTAAAAGCTCTTTATTTTAAATACAAATTCCTCAAAGATATGGTACATTTTTCCTTAAAGGATCATTAATAAAAGCTTGGCAAGACTTTAAGACTCAGTTCACATTTGTGCCTTTTTATCTCCAGAGCCTTACTGGGCCAGTATTATGTTTAAAATAATTATAATATTACAAACATATAATACATACAGTATAAATTAACTCAAATCCTTCCAAAACATGCCAGATATGCCATAAAAAATCCTGTCAATTTATAATCTATTATTACAAAATGAAAATCCTACCTATGTATTTTCAAAATCAAGAGTTAACAATGGAAAATTAATGGAGCTGAGAACAAAGAGAGGAAAAAAGCTAGATAAGTTTAAGACCTACATGTACTGTAACTTGATCTTGATACTGATGGTATGTGAAAAATGCAAATTTTTAAAAAAGCTTTTCAGATTCTACACGTAGGTACTTCTGTCCCTGGTAAATCAGATCCCAAATGCTTAAACATACAGCATATCTATGGTATGCCTTCCCTGGAGTCATTAATGTGTTTTTTTAATATTCCGACCGGAACTGCTAAATTACCTTATCAGATTTTATACAGGCCTATTGTATCATGTAAACAGGTGTTATTTGTATAAAATGTATTTGATAATTATTGTTTTAATTAAACTTTCCCTCTGCTGCTTTTGCAAGCCTAGAGGCACATTTGCTTAGCAGTCTTATTGCAGCTTAATCTTTGCATTTTTCCCCACAGTCCTATTCCTTGATTGCACTGTTATGTATTTATCTAGGGGTCAAAGTTAATGAGGCGTGGAACAATCTTCCATGAAATTAATACTCATTTTGAACTCTAGAATGCTGCTTACTTTGCACCGTCTTTACTTGACTGGTGCCTTGCAACTGCAATGCTTTCCTATGCAGTATCCCTGAAACCTAATGCAGCATGCAAAAAAAATTCAAATGAGACGTCAGAAGAAGTAGCCAACGCATAATTATTCATTTAGATCTTTGATTAGGAAACAGTCAGCTGTTACAAAGTTCTGTCAGGATATTCTCTTGTCAATAAAAGATATTTAGCCCTCATTAAAGTGTATATTTTTACTGCTTAGTATTTTGATAACACCCTTTACAGCTTTAATGCATTGACAATCTTCTGTTTAATTCATATCTTTTTTTATAATCACTCCTCCTATGCTGACTTCTCTCTTGTGAATGTGGTGGACCTGTTAAGGGGACTGACTTTAAGAGGAACACTGGGGAGGATTTGGTATTCATAGTGCTAATTACCATTTCTCTATTACACCCTCATCTAGGAAGACAACTGACCTTGTGTGTGACTACTTGTCCCGACCAATTAAATCCCAGCCATCAGTCGATATGGCATTATAGGTAAGCAGTGGCTGAAATCAGAACATTTTTAATGTTATAGTTCAACCCAGGCTCTGACTCTGGCTAAGAGTTTTTTTAATTCTTTTTGATTAATTTTGTTATTAATCCTGATATTATAAATATTGTTTTGTTTATTTAATACTTATGTTATGATTATGGTATGTGTAATATGAAAATAATCAGACATTGGCTGAGGTACACATTACAAATCAGTTAGAGTCATTTGTTAGAGCCTGAACCAAAATCAAAATACAGAGTCAAAAAACGAGTGGAGAGTCGACAACAACAACAACATTTATTTATATACCACATTTTCATACAAGTTATGTAGCTCAAAGTGAATTACAGGATGAAGAAAAAAAAAAAATACAAAATAACTCCCACATTTTAAAGGGGGATTGAAAAAAAATGCTATGAGGTATCACCAAAAAATTTTATTTCCCTAATTTAGATATAAAAAAGTTTTTTTAGTTTAAGTTTTAAAAATTATATCGTTCAAATGGTGGCCTTGACGGCTGATACACATTTGGAGCTGTTCTTGGAAGTTTTCCATCACTCTCACTAGAATGTCGGGCGAAATTCCTTCAATTTCTTCTTGAATAGCCTCCTTTAGTTGGTCCAAGGACCGAGGACGATGTTTGAAAACCTCCTGTTGCCTTTACTCTTTGAACCCACAGCAAAATCGTTTTCCGGTCTGGAACACTTTCATTAGCTCGTAAACTGAACCGCGTGCAAAACACCCTCTGTGTTGCAGCTAAAGATTCGACATTTTTGAAAAAAGCCTCCACTACAAAGCCTCGATGCTCACCCGACCACGGCATGGTGACGACTGAAAACTTTTTATTATGTACCGAACCTAATGGAACGGACCGCTCCCCTCTACCTGCTTTGGGGACCCCACAGTGATATTTGGAAATGCGGGAGTAATTTCTGCTGCACCCTGTATAAAAATAAGATTAGGCAATACTAAGTAACAAATAATAAAGTAAGGTCCGATGGTCAGGAGGAGAGAAAAAAAAAAAAAAAAAAACTTCAGACAGCTGGAGAAAAAAACAAAATCTGCAGGGGTTCCAAGACCATGAGACCACCCATCCCCAACTGGGCATTCTGTCTAACATAATTGATCTAAATCAGTCCTCATGGGTTTCAGGATTTACGTCAAAGAATTAGATGATGATGGTCATGTGGACCTCTGGCCTTTGATCCATCAATGTAGGGACTGCACGTGCTTTGATCAGGTGGTGGTGGTGCAGATTGCCACCACAAAAAAACAGAAAAAGAACAGCAGAAAAAGTAGGGGTTAGTATGGATTTCGGAGTCATGATAAAAATGATAACTAAATGCATATACAGAATATTAGGGTTACACTAAAATGTAGCTATGAGAAAGCCCTATTAAAATAATGTATTTTTAGCAGTTTTTTAAAATGCTCTACCATATTAGCCTGGTGAATTTTTATTGGTAAGCTATTCCAGATTTTAGGTACATAACAGCAGAAGGCCGCCTCACCATTTCTTTTAAGTTTAGCTCTTGGAATTATAAGGAGACACTCATTTGAAGATCTAAGGTTATGATTTGGAGTGTAAGGTGAAAGGCATTCCTAGATATAGGATGGAGCGAGATTATTCAAGGCTTTGTAAACCATAAGCAGTATTTTAAAGAAAATTCTAAATGACACGGCTAAACAATGTAATGATATCAAAACTGGAGAGATGTGTCCGGATTTTCTTTTCCTAGTTAAGATTCTGGCAGCTGCCCTCTGCACTAGTTGCAACCTCTTGATGTCTTTTTGGGTAGTCTTAAGAGGGGTGTGTTGCAGTAATCTAGTCGACTAAAAACAAAAGTGTGAACTAATTTTTCAGCATCTTGCCAAGTTGTAAGGGATCTGACTTTTGCTATATTTTTTAAGTGAAAAAATGCTGTCCTAGTGATCTGATTGATATGTGATTTAAAATTTAGCTCTGAGTCAATAATTACCCCTAAATTCACCACCTCTGTCTTGAGTTTTAAGCCTAATGGATCAAGTTTATTTCTAATATCCTCATTATATCCAATTTTGTCAATCACCAAGACTTCTGTTTTCTCCTTATTTAGTTTGAGAAAATTACTACTCATCCACTCAGAAACACAAGTAAGACATTGGGTCAGTGAACCAAGAGAGTCGAGGTCATCAGGCGCTATTGATAAATACAGCTGTGTGTCATCAGTATAGCTGTGGTAGCTCACGTCAAGGCCAGGAATTCAGAATAAAAGTTTTAGTTTGTCTCTAAGTGAAGTGTTGTTGTAACTCAAGCTTGGATATTAATTAATTAATGGAATTGAATTTTATACTGTTTCTCTCTTGATGTCAGTAGCAAGCATACTCCAGGGAATTCTGATATGGGTTGTCATTGCAACAGGCAGCACAAATGTTATTCAAGAAGTGTCCCTCATGGCAAAAACAAAACGGGATCACTGTAGAATGTAAACAAAAAATTCATTATGTTAGGAGGAAAAAAAAAACAAAGACAGACCTCAGATTCAGATTATCTGTACTTCAAAATTCCATAATAGATACTGCATATAACAGTTCTGAATAATCGCTAGAATTGCATTGACAGACAGTGCAGTAAAGGTCCAAAAATTTGGACATCAGAAATCCAAACCACCTGTTGAAAATTTCATAAAAATTTACAGGCTTTTGGAAGTATGTATGCAAAGAAATTACAAGTTAAAAACAACATAATATGCATCCATCCTTCCATTATCCAACCTGCTATATCCTAACTACAGAGTCACAGGGGTCTGCTTGAACCAATCCCAGCCAACACAGGGCACAAGGCAAGAAACAAACTCCGGGCAGGGTGTCAGCCCACCACAACAACATAATATACAAAAGTATTTAAAGTTAACAATAGAAGTGTCTGCTGATCAAGCTAGTGCAAACACAGTGCAGCAGATGCAACAAAAGTCACAGAAATTAACTACTAAATATACTCATTTTGACAAATGAAGCATTTTGCATTTGTTTAATAATAAACCTACAGAATTTACCTGCTCGTCTCTTCTTTACTTCAACTTTTTTGACTTTTACTTTATATATAAAGCTGTTTTTCTGACTACTATTCTAGAGTAATAAAAGAAAACCGAAATAACCATTCTGCGGTGGGCGGACGCCCTGCCTGGGGTTTGTTTCCTGCCTTGCGCCCTGTGTTGGCTGGGATTGGCTCCAGCAGACCCCTGTGATCCTGTAGTTAGGATATAGCGGGTTGGATAATGGATGGATGGAAATAATCATTTTGTGTTGTTTAGAGTGGTTGACAGATACTAGGGCCTGTATTTATCATGTGTCATAGAAGTTCTCCTAGGAATTGCACTAAAGGTCACACTAAGATAAAAAATGTTTGTCTTACATTAGAATAGGACATAAAAGGTATTTACAAAGTGTCCTACACCTACTCCTGAAGGTGCGGTTTTTCTCAATTGCTGCTCAATTTCTCAATTTTATTGGCTTCCTGCGGTGCACGATTGAGACGTTGCACCCATGGAGCCTTATAAGAAAGGAAAAATTGAGGAAAAGAGAGTGGAGGTTTAAGGATGGGAGAAGAAGCAGGCAGGAGATAGAAAGAGAGAAAACAAGCCGGTGTAGAGAAAGGAAGCAAGTGGATGGGAGTGAAGCCCTAAGAGAAGCTATCACTCAAGATGGGGCTGTGGGTCACTCCTGTTGAGTGTTTTGGGAGCAGGAGCAACCATTATGCTCTAGTGGTGCTTTCACCAGGTGGAGCAAATGGCAGTAGGTCAGATGGAGAAGGGCTCTGTGGTTACCCGCAAACTCCATGGAGTTGGCGGCGGGGACACAGACTGGATGAGATGGATGCCTGCACCTGTTGGTTGACATCTCTCTGGGCTGCAAGGTCCAAATAGGATAAGCTGGAGAGGCGTCAGTTTTAAAGGAAGGCACCAGAGCTTGTGGATTTTCAGTTTCCTGCCAGACAGTTTTAACCTCATTTTTAATGGATTTTCTAACTATTGGATTTTAACCTCCAAAGTCACTTTTTTATAGGATTATTTATTTATTTAGATTGCACTGCATTTCGGGACACTGTTTTGATTTGTTTATTTTAATTAAAGCACTCTAGCACTTTCACCTTCCCCTTGCTTGGTATGTTTGTCCTCATCTGCCACACTAATCTGGTTACATTATCGATGGTGTTGGGTTCAAGAGACTCCCAAAAACAAAGTGGGAGAGTGGAGCTGACCCACAACAGCACAGTGGAAGGTTGGTTGTGACATCACACATGTCCAAAGCAGAGTGGCAATTATCTTACAGTACACACATATGAAGGTTCAGCATATGTCTAATACAGCTCTGTGATGTCACGCTGGCCACTCAACACATCGTTGGCTGTGCCGAAAACAATATTTGCCTTAGTCAGCAGCATCGCAGATTTCAAGGAAGATATTCGGCAACAAGGTTAACAGCAAATACACCATATTCACTGCGAAAAACATTTTGCCAAATTTCGCCAATCTGCACCATTTATTATTAGTTACCAACTGGCCTTTGGCTTTTGTATGTAAATAAAATATATACTGTATATATGTTTCTGTGTATTTTTACTGCATGACTAGTGGAACTATGTATTTTTCTCTTTATAGATTGTTTCTACTTTTCTGAATGATTAATTTATGCTTTACAATTTCAATTTGTTCAGTTATATTTAATTGTGTTAAATTTCCTTCTTATCTATACATATAAAAGGCAAAGCCCTCACTGACTCATTACTAATTCTCCCACTTTCCATATAGGTGGGAAGCTGAAATTTCGCATGCTCATTCCTTGCAGTGTATTTACAAAAGTCAGGTATGTTTCATATCCTATTGTAACACCCAAGGAGGGGAAATGGGTGTACCCCCTAAACTGTATATATAGATAGGGGAAACCCCCCCTCACTATTTATGCGACTTCCAATATACATAGGAAGCCCAAATTTCCCATGCTCATCCTTTACACTGTACTTACAAAACGTTACGTATGTTTCATTTTGCGCCATGCTCCATAACAAACTTTTGAAAATAACGTCTTCTTTTTGGCAGTTCTCACCATTATGCCGTAAGGAACTTTCGGAACTGACCTCTCCTTTTGGCGGTTTCATTCCTTATTTCCATTAACAGAGGATTTATTTAACGGCAGAGACGTACAAGGGCCGACCCAGGTCCCCCTTCCTTTTTCCGCACGGCTACTGTCCGCGCACCTACCACGTGGTTGGCTGCCTGCCTATATACATTAACAACATCCCGCACTCATGTGCCTCTTCACTAGCTGCCTTACTTTCCTCAGCTGTCCGTCGTGCTCACTGCTCCCTTCTTCTTTACTCCACTGCTTCAAGCCTGTTATTGTTCGTCTTGTTTCACATATTCCTGCTGGTGAGTCCTACCTTTTCAATTAGTTTCTTCACACTCTTAATCCTCTGGGTATGCCTCCGCATACAATACTTTTGAAGGTCAGTGCACCAATTATGTTACTACGAGACTTACAACCACCAAAACTTTGTAACGGCACCAGGCTTCAGATCAGATCTCTGCACAAGGACCTCATTGAGACAACTGCCTTCACTGGAACTGGCTCAGGGAAGACTGGATTTATTCCTCACATCCCTCTCATACCCTCTGACCTCCCATTCCAATTCAAACACCTTCAGTTTCCAGTAAGGGTCTGCTTTGCTGTGACAATAAATAATTCACAGGACCAGACTCTAAAAAAGGTCAGCATTGACTTGACACAAGATTGCTTCTCACATGGCAAACTGTACGCTGTATGCTCAAGAGTAAGCTCAGCAGACAGCTTGGTCATTTAACAGCCCGAGGGCAGAAATGCAAACGTCGTTTACAAAGAGATCCTCACATCCTAAAAATGTGCATTTCTCATACACAAGATTTACAATCATAAATTAAACTGTTTACAATCATCAAATTCAATCTGAATACTAAAATAAGCCTACGACAATTACATTGACAATCATGTTATGTTATTTTTCCTTTCCTTTTTCATAACTTCTTTAACACACTACTTCTCTGTAAGAAGATGCGTGGGTATTTTGCTAGTTCTTTATATTTTGCGTGACTTTCTGGGCCGCCGTCCACAGCAAACATACATAAGTAAAAATATCAATGAACTGTTTCAAAATAATTAATAAACAAAATGAAAATGAATAAAAAAAATAACCACAAGAGAAAAAAACAAGTGGATTGAAAAATGAATTGAATTCACAAAAGTATACCCTTTTTATTAAATAAAATTTAGAAAATAGAAAAATAGTACAAATAAAAACAAAACTTAAGCTTCTGTGACAGGATTTTCAGAAAAACAATGGCAGTTATTTCCCAAAGAGATCCATTGTATCTGTTCAAAATCAATACACTTCTTATATTGTTCGCAAAGTTCAAAGCATCCCTGGGTGGTGAATATGAAACAAGTGTTTGTGTGGGCCCCCAAAAACTCAACTCCTTTTTATGTTAATTTGTTAGGCAGCTTACACATTCTTACCATCTGAGCATTTCTCATCTTTTATGATGCAGTGTGAGAAAACTACAATGAATTAATTGCTACATTTCCTCTAAAATCAGTATTCAAGAAATATATTACATTGGCTGCATTCACTGACAGTTTGCAGCCAAAAATCTGGAGTGAGTATCAGTGTCTGTGTTGACACATCGTGAGCAGCGTTTGTATAGATGTGGAGCAGAGGGGCTTGTAGAGCAAACTCCACAGCTGACATGGCCATCTGTGATGATACAGCACAATCACTTTTTATTTTTGGATAGCTGAAGAGAGAAGAAGGAAAGTGCTATGAAAAGAATGTAAAGCAATTCAGTTGTTATTTGTTATCTCTGCCTTTATTTCTCATTTGAATACTAAGGGTGATTTGTAAATATTGCATTTTTTAACATTTTATTAGATTTATTAAAATCAAAAGACAAGCAAGTCAAATTTTACAAAACTAGGTTTGAATCAAATCAACCCACACCCATAAGAAAGAGAGCTAGGCCAACAGAGTAAAACTTTAAGAGTAGGAGAATAAACAAATAGAACAGAATAGAATAGAATAAAAAAGGGAAGAGAATCTGCTTCCTCAATTTAAATGCTTATTCTAAAATGTTATTGATTAGATCCTACCAGGTTTTAAAAAAAGTTTTGTACCTCTAAGTGAGAATTTGATTATTTCCAATTTCAAATAATATATAACATTAGTTACCCACTGACTTAATAGAGGTGGGTTAGGATTCTTCCAGTTGACCAAGATAAGTCTATGTGCCAATAGTGTAGTAAAGGCGATCACAGTTTCTTTGTCCTTCTCCACTTTAAGCCCATCTGGAAGTACACTAAACACATCTGTGAGTGGATTAGGATGAATTGTGACTCTAAACCTGTCTGAAAGGCATTTAAAGATTTTGGTCCAGAATGATGTTAATTTGGAGCAGGTCCAGAACATGTGGCCTAGTGAGGCTAGAACTTGATTGCAATGCTTACAGGTTGGATCTTGCCCTGGAAACATATTGGACAATTTTAAACAAGACAGATGTGCTTGATAGATCATTTTAAGTTGAATAATTGTATGCTTTGCACATATGGAGCTCGAGTGAATTCTGTGCATTGCTACCTTCTGCTCCTTTTCTGAGATGTTGAGTGAGAGATCCTTTTCCTACTGTACTCTGGGATCTTTGAAAGAGATGGACTTTAAAATGTTTTTGTATATTACAGAAATGACATTTGAGTCCTCAAGACTGATCAATATTTTTTCTGCAATAGAGGGAGGTGGGAAGTGAGGAAATTGGGCAGGTTTTGTTAAGCAAACTTTCTAATTTGGACGTAGTGAAAGAAATGTGTTTCTGGAAAGTTAACTTTGGAGTGTAATTGTTCGTTGGATGCAAAGACATTGTCTATGTACAGATCTCTAAGTGATTTAATCCCAAATGTCTTCCAGACATTAAAAACTGCATACGTCTGTGAAGCTGGAAAAAGGTGGTTATCATGCAGTGGTGCCACAGATAAAAGCTTCTCTGTCTTGAAGTACTTGCTACATTGGTTCCATATTCAGAGTGAGTGAAGCACAATTGGGTTGTTAGCATATTGGCAATAACTGGTATTTATTGGGATACAAAGCAAGGAACATAAAGAAGTACTGCAGGATTTTATTTCTATAGTAGACCAAGCCTGTGTATGTTCATTTATTTATGTCAATGTCCAGGTTTTTATAGCTTTTATATTTGCCGCCCAGTAATAAAATTGAAAGTTATTTAGAGCCATGCCGCCTTCTGCTTTAGGTGTTTGTAAGGTCGCCCTTTGGAAACCTGGATGTTTTGAATTCCAAATAAATGGGATTATGATTGAATCTAACTTCTTACAAAATGCTTTATTGATGTATAATTATTGCATTATTAAATAACCTTAAAACTAAATTCCAAACTGAATAAAAATACGTTAAAATTGTAATTAAATCCATCCATCCATTATCCAACTTGCTATATCCTAACTAAAGCGTCACGGGGGTCTGCTGAAGCCAATCCCAGCCAACATAAGGCAGGAAATAAACCCTGGGCAGGGTGCCACCCCACTGCAGGGCACACACACCAAGCACAATTTAGGATCACCAATGCACCTAACCTGCATGTCTTTGGACAGTGGGAGGAAACTGATGCAAACACGGGGAGAACACGCAAACTCCACGTAGGGAGGTCCCGGGAAGTGAACCCAGGTCTCCTAACTGCGAGGCAGCAGTGCTACCACTGCACCACCGTGTAATTAAATGTAATTGAAAAATTAACAAAAATGTACTGTACATAAAATATTTCCATGTAATACAGCAAGAATTTCTTGTTAAAAGAATCCACATTTACAGTACCTATAAAAAGTAAATTTTCATATGTTATTTTTATACAACATTAAATCACAATTATTTAATTTTACTTTTATGACACTGATTAGCAGAAAAAAATGCTGCAAAGTTGCCTAAATTAATTATAGTTATAACTATAAAATATAAAATAATCAATCACATAATTTACAGTGCATCCGGAAAGTATTCACAGCGCATCACTTTTTCCACATTTTGTTATGTTACAGCCTTATTCCAAAATGGATTAAATTCATTTTTTCCTCAGAATTCTACACACAACACCCCATAATGACAACGTGAAAAAAGTTTACTTGAGGTTTTTGCAAATTTATTAAAAATAAAAAAATTGAGAAAGCACATGTACATAAGTATTCACAGCCCTTGCCATGAAGCTTAAAATTGAGCTCAGGTGCATCCTGTTTCCCCTGATCATCCTTGAGATGTTTCTGCAGCTTAATTGGAGTCCACCTGTGGTCAATTCAGTTGATTGGACATGATTTGGAAAGGCACACACTTGTCTATATAAGTTGACAGTTCATGTCAGAGCACAAACCAAGCATGAAGTCAAAGGAATTGTCTGTAGACCTCCGAGACAGGATTGTCTCGAGGCACAAATCTGGGGAAGGTTACAGAAAAATTTCTGCTGCTTTGAAGATCCCAATGAGCACAGTGGCCTCCATCATCCGTAAGTAGAAGAAGTTCAAAACCACCAGGACTCTTCCTAGAGCTGGCCGGCCATCTAAACTGAGCAATCGGGGGAGAAGGGCCTTAGTCAGGGAGGTGACCAAGAACCCGATAGTCACTCTGTCAGAGCTCCAGAGGTCCTCTGTGGAGACAGGATAACCTTCCAGAAGGACAACCATCTCTGTAGCAATCCACCAATCAGGCATGTATGGTAGAGTGGCCAGACGGAAGCCACTCCTTAGTAAAAGGCACATGGCAGCCCACCTGGAGTTTGCCAAAAGGCACCTGAAGGACTCTCAGACCATGACAAACAAAATTCTCTGGTCTGATGAGACAAAGATTGAACTCTTTGGTGTGAATGCCAGGCGTCATATTTGGAGGAAACCAGGCACCGCTCATCACCAGGCCAATAACATCCCTACAGTGAAGCATGGTGGTTGCAGCATAATGCTGTGGGGATGTTTTTCAGCGGCAGGAACTGGCAGACTAGTCAGGATAAAGGGAAAGATGACTGAAGCAATGTACAGAGACATCCTGAATGAAAACCCGCTCTAGAGTGCTCTTGACCTCAGACTGGGGCAACAGTTCATCTTTCAGCAGGACAACAACTCTAAGCACACAGCCAAGATATCAAAGGAGTGGCTTCAGGACAACTCTGTGAATGTCCTTGAGTGGCCCAGCCAGAGCCCAGATTTAAATCCGATTGAACATCTCTGGAGAGATCTTAAAATGGCTGTGCACCGACGCTTCCTATCCAACCTGATGGAGCTTGAGAGGTGCTGCAAATGGGCGAAACTGGCCAAGGATAGGTGTGCCAAGCTTGTGGCATCATATTCAAAAAGACTTGAGGCTGTAATTGCTGCCAAAGGTGCATCGACAAAGTATTGAGCAAAGGCTGTGAATACTTATGTACATGTGATTTCTCAGTTTTTTTTACTTTTAATAAATTTGGAAAAACCTCAAGTAAACTTTTTTCACGTTGTCATTATGGGGTGTTGTGTGTAGAATTCTGAGGAAAAAAATTAATTTAATCCATTTTGGAATAAGGCAGTAACATAACAAAATGTGGAAAAAGTGATGCACTGTGAATACTTTCCAGATGCACTGTAAGTTAGTTTTTAGTGGATGCATCTTTGGCAGCCGTGACAGCCCTGAGTCTGTGTCCTCAAGTTCCTATTAGCTTTGCACACTGCCATTTTTTCCCTTTCTTCTTTACAAAATTGTTCAGACTCTGTCAGGTTTCATGAAGATTGTGAGAGAACAGCCTTTTCTAAATCCTGCCACAAATTCTCAATCAGATTTGAGATCTGAACTCTGAGTCAGCCAATCAAAGACCACAACATTTAACATTCTTGTTTTTAAGCCATTTCTGTGTTCTGTTGTCGTCTTGGCTGGAAAATAAATCTTCTCCCAAGGTGAAGACTGCATCAGGTTTTCTTCCAGGATTTCACTGTACTCATTTTATCCTTCACCATCACAAGTCTTTCAGGGCCTGCTGTAGAGAAGTGTCCCCTAAGCATGATTTTGTCAACACGAAGCTTCACATTGGGGATGGTGTGTTTTATGATAATGTGCAATCTTCAAACATGATATTTGGTCTGATGGGCAAAAAAGCTCAATTTTGGTCTCATTTGACAATAGAACCTTCTTCCTGCTGACATCAGAGTCTTATATAACTTTTAACAAATGCTAGCTGAGATGTCATGTGTTTCACTTTGCCACTCTTCCATAAAGCTGTGACTGGTGAAGCACCCGGTAACATTTACTGTCAGCACGATCTCTCCAATCTCTCCCTCTGTAGCTTGTAATTCACAGTTCTCATAGGTCCCTTGGTGGCCCCACCTCACTAATCTTCTTTTTGCATGATCACTCCAATTTTTTGAACAGCCTGCTCTAGCCAGATTTATAGCTGTGTCATAGTCTTATCAATTTTCATGACTGATTTAACTGGACTACAAGGGATATTCAGTGACTTGGATATTTTTTGACTTCATCCACTCACTTGTGCTTTTAATCCTTTCATCGAGTTGCTTGGAGTGTTCTTTTGAATTCACTGTATAGAATAGGCCACCATACTGACTTACCACAAGTTGGCCCTTCCAGATAAGGTGTATTTGGACCACAATCAATTGAATCCCCAGCCATGTGTTCTCCATTTAATTAATGGTAGGACATCTAAAACCAGTTGGTTGCACCAGTTATGATTTAAGCATGTCATGTTAAAGGGGGTTGAAGACTTGTTCAATCAATTATTTTGTGTTTTAAATGTTGTGGTCATCTGTAGGAATGACAGACTTGACAAAAATAAATTTTGTGGTGCCCACCAAGCTGTCCCTGACTACTTTAAAGGAGAACACAAAACAAATGCTTGATGACGTCAAAACAGAACAAAATAAAAGCCTTTAATTACATTTGGCTGACTGATTCTGTGCATTTCTTTACGCTGTAGAGGAAAGACAATTATGCATCTGATACGATTCTACTAATGTGAAACTCATGTTGTCATTACTTTCCATATGAGGATTTCAGAGCCTTTCCATACTTTTAAAGTGAATAACGTTTACAATAACAATAATAACACTCTTTTTGAGTTAAGGTATCTTAACGTTTACAACTATTTTTTATTACTTTTACATCAAATTGTACCTTTTCTTCTGTTTTCTGTCCCTTAACATTGGAAGGAATGTGTAGAGGAATGTTGTTAATTGAGATAGGAATAGGGTGAGACATTAATTGCTTGCATGCCATCATTAATGGACAGTCAGATGACCAGCTGAGCAAACCAAGGAGAAACACAAGACCAAAACAAGACTAGCTACGAATTAGTTTAACATGGTATTGATCTTGTTTCGCTGTTCACTGAGACAGACCTGAAGATCATCTCCTCTTATTACCGTACTACATAGCCTGGTCTTGATCTTCTACTCGCACGTTACTATCTCAAGTACACGACAACTGACCCAAAAGGCTTTTTCTGGTGATCAATTTCAAAAAAGCTGATAATAATAATAATAATAATAATAATAATAATAATAATAATAAACTGTAAAAAACTTCCAAGGAGTGAATACCTTTTATAGGCTTTGTAAGTCAATTAACAAAGTAATAAAAGGCAATAGTTCTTTACTGAAAAAAGAAATCTTCAATGTTATGGAAATTCTAAATTGGAAATATTCATCCAGCCAACCATTTTATATATTTATATACTGTATATATATTGTAAAAGACCAGCCCGGCTACAGACAGACACTGAGGCACAACGATATCCAAAAGCACATACTTTTTATTATTTTCTTCTGCACACACAGCACACAGTGCACGAACCACCACAATAAACACAGCTTAGTCCTTTCTTGCTTATTGCTTCTTCTCTTTCTCCCTCAATCCTCTTCTCACAAACTCTGTCTGCTTCCTCCCAACTCTGGCTTTCCTAATGGAGTGAGGTAGCCCCTTTTATAACACCCCAGATGTACTCCAGGTGCTTCAAGATGATCATCCGCCGGCACTTCCTGGTGTGGCAGAAGTGCCGCATGAGCACCTGGAAGCAGTCCGGGTGTACTTGGAACTTCTTCCCGCAGCACGTTTGGTTGTGGCGGAAGTGCTGCGGTCCAGGGCTCCATAATTCTATGGGGGCCCCCTGGTGGTGACCACGGGCTCCAACAGGGCCAAGCCTCCAAGCTCCGATCCCGTGGCCCCATCGCAGACCAGGGCGGCTGCCCTCTCATGGTCCAGGAGAGATATTGTCCCTCTCCTGGTCCTTCCAGCCATCTGCCACAATTTATACTTAAATGATGCGATATACAGCTTCAGAGACAAAGCAGGATTCAATTCCAGATAGAATGGTGCTCTCAGGACACACTCAAAATATACTAAACAAATTCATAGCTGCTCACTTTAGAGATGCCAGTTAACCTAGCTGGCACATCTTTAGGATATGCATTTTCACCCAAAGGAGAATGTAGAAATGTCCCACAGGGACACCACTGTGTCCCTATCAAAGTGTTAAACACCTATCTGAGAAGTATCAGGTAGAAATGAGCCAAGAAGTTTTAGATTACTTACTGTGAGATATTGATGTTGCTGGTAAGTGCTGTTAATAACTCTCAGATCTTAAATTCCTAAAGCTATTTACAATAAATTAATGTCATGTTGTAAATGTTAAACAATGCAAACCGAATCTAACCTTTTTAAAAATAATGTAACATTTTCCCCTTTTTATTGTGATTCTTGCATCTATAAAACAATGGTTAAGAGAACTGCTATTAGGAATTAAATTCCCAGAAGCAATATATAATTATCCTTGTTATGATTTTTTTTGCCTTATAACTTTGGCAGTAACACATCCCCATTACAGCTTTACAGCCTCATACTACACATATGCAAATTAATTTAAAATCAATAATAAAAGAGAAAAGAATATTTTTTTCCTTGCAGTTGTGTTTTTTATAGTTTGTCATTTCATATTAAGCACTGGAAACATTATGCCATGTACAAAAATCCACAGCACAGGCATCAGCTATTTTTTGCCCTTCATATTTGATCTACCCATTGGCTTTATTTACCAACTGGCACAATAACATTCCCCTTTGAATAGAGTAACATATAATGTAAAAGTATATTTCAAAAACAGCACAATGCAAATCTTTTTCAATTGCTTTATCATTTTATTTCTAGTATTGTAATTACTGACATAGCTTCAGGAATTGTTTCAATCAAACAAAACGGATTAATTATTTTTATGCAGATAAAGCAGATAACAAACAATATAAAAAAACAGAAGCAGAGTCAAACATCTAAATTTCAGGTCAAGCTGTAAAGAGAAAGCAAAGCTCCGGAGATCTGAATTTGACCACAGAGTTACCCTACAGCTACCTCACTAACTTTTCCTTCCCTGTCTGATTTTTATTTCTAGTTATTGTTTCCATTTTGTTTTGTTTCCTACATATGCTTGCTTGGATGTTTATTTTTGCAAGAACAGACTAAAAAAGTAAGCACACTAGTAAGCTTCTACCAATTAACCTGTCACTAACGCTTTTAATAATTCATTGAGGTATAGATGCAGTATACTGCATTTTTAAAGTGGGCTAGCCAAATGATTCAATAAGGTATAGAAAGACAGAAATAACTGTTTTTAATTGTTTATCACACTATGTACATCATTTTCTCACCCTTTGCTTTTGGACAATGAAGCAGTTCATTTTCTTTTAGGAAATATACTTGGCATTAACAAGTTAGTTTAGAATGTGTATCATGTATAGTAACTTTTAATTCATACTACAACCGAATTCTGAATTATTGAGTGTATACTGGCACCTGTAGATTTTATTTAAGTGACCTAAAAATGTTATCTACTGCTTGATAATGGCTCCATATTTCAAAACAAAACAGTTATATTATTATTTTTTCCTTTTAACAGTTCATTTTATTAAGCATTTTGCTTGGAGTCTAAGTGCGTGTGTGTGTGTGTGCCCTGCGGTGTGCTGCCGCCCTGCCCGGGGATTTGTTCCTGCCTTGCCTGTGCTGGCTGGGATTGGCTCCAGCAGACCCCTGTGACCTTGTGTTAGGATATAGCAGGTTGAAAAATGACTGACTGACTGACTGATTTTGCATTAAACCGAGAGCAAACATTCCATGAACTTTTCAATCAAAAATGAGAGAGAATTAGTTGGACTTTAGTGTGGATAATACAGTTAAAAAATCCATTTCCTTAAAGTACTATTCATGTGTCAGCCCGACGGCCTAATTGACCAATGTTTGTCCATGTAGACAGCAGCCCAGGCTCTTAACTCTTTGATTCACTCAAGTAAAGAAGGTAAGAGAGAACAACATTCCAGGACTTTAGCCTTCATTGGGTGTGTAATTGAAGGGGAAAGAAAGAGAGGGGGCATGAAAGGAGTGAAAGGTGAGCGTAGGTGTGAAAAGCTACCATTAGGGAGAATAAAGGGAGAGATGAAAATGTTAGTTGGTCATTAAAACCTGGGGAAAAATGTAATGCCAGGTGGAGAATGGGCTTAGCTTTTTCTGGTTTTCTTTAAAAAGTTTCTTTGAAGCCCTGTGCAAAAACACAAAATGTAGGAGCAGTGTAGCTATGATGAATGGTTGTGAAGTATTCTATAATAGGTCTTTGATCTTAACGTCTTGAACATGCTCCCTGAGACAGTCTACATATTTCTCTTATTTAGCCACTCTTTAGAAAAAATCAACAGTTTATCTTCCAGATTTAAGTTATTACAAGTTTAGTTATTTTAAAAAGTCAACAAAAACAGAAGGATAAATTGGCAGTCAATCTTAAATAGTTGGTGGCGAGTTACAAGTGCATTACACTAATACCTTGAATAATAAGAATAAAAAATAAACTTTACAATGATATAATCGGCGGCACGGTGGCGCAGTGGTAGCGCTGCTGCCTCGCAGTTAGGAGACCTGGGTTCGCTTCCCGGGTCCTCCCTGCGTGGAGTTTGCATGTTCTCCCCGTGTCTGCGTGGGTTTCCTCCGGGCGCTCCGGTTTCCTCCCACAGTCCAAAGACATGCCGGTTAGGTGGATTGGCGATTCTAAATTGGCCGTAGTGTGTGCTTGGTGTGTGGGTGTGTTTGTGTGTGTCCTGCGGTGGGTTGGCACCCTGCCCAGGATTGGTTCTTGCCTTGTGCCCTGTGTTGGCTGGGATTGGCTCCAGCAGACCCCCGTGACCCTGTTTGGATTCAGCGGGTTGGATAATGGATGGATGGATGGATGATATAATCTCATTCCGATTCTGTAACTAAGGTTTAAATTCTATAGTAAAGCATTTAATTTTTTTACAGAATTATTAAATCATTCATTCACTCCTTGAAAACTGCACAACAATCTATAATTATGACGAGCTTGATCTGCATGCCACCAGACTGTACATGTTTCAAAATGATCACTGTTTATCACAGTTTTTTTCACAGACTTTCTAATGCCAGAAAGATGTCTTTAAAAGCAGCCTTCTGTTTAAAGTTGCAATTATTTTACTTGAAAACTGCTCAAGGAAATTAAACCCAGGATTATTCGGAGAGTTTTGGCAATATTGTGAGCGCATCTGTGTGAGACATATGATCACGTGCTACTGCTGCAATTCCTTTTTTGTTTCAAACTTCATATGATTGAACAAAATAATTAATTTTTCAGCATCAAGAGGAAACTGTGTGGAATGCAAACAAAGTCCATATGGAATGAAGACTGTGAATCACTCAGCAGATTATGAACACAAAAAAGAACCTGATTATAGTACAAAATATCAAAATTGACAGGGAAGGCTGATCTAATCTATAGAATGATTTAGCATGAAGTGACATTTTTTTTTTGAAAACTAATTACCGTAACATTCTTCCACACTATATTACACATTAAATTAGATAACTGTAAAGTTTCACATGGCTTATATTTTATGTTAAGAAAATGGAAAAAATGTTTGAATATAGCATGAGAATAATTGTTTCCTCCTTACTCTTACCAACCATTAAAAAATCTTTTTACAATATAGCCTACTGGCAATAAAGAGGCTTTGGAAATTTAAGTACAAGCAGTGGTTTCCACAAGTTACTAATATATCCTTTGCAGGACTACTCCTCCCAAAAATGATATTTTCCATCCATCCATCCATTATCCAACCCACTATATCCTAACTACAGGGTCACGGGCACGGGCTTAGCCAACACAGGGCGCAAGGCAGGAAACAAACCCCGGGCAGGGCGCCAGCCCACCGCAGAAAATGAAATTTTGTTTATGTTATTTATCCCATATAGCGTGCAGTGGTGGCTGAGAAGCATTTTTAATTGCATGTTTTCTTAAAGAAAGGAAATCAAGTTTCTGATAGAATGGGACCTGATGGCAAACAACACTGGCCAATAGCAACAGTATAAAACAGCCATAAAAAAAAAATTCACATTATTCGTGTCTCATAATCCACATGTTAAGTTATACAGTTATATGCCCCTTCAGAGGAGGTCTAATTTTTGAATAGAAGACCACCTGCCTCTTCTCCGCATTCACTTGTCAAAAGTCTTTTTTTGATTCAAAAGTGCGGCCCTGCATGAAGAGATTTCCTCATTGTTTACTACTTTCATTTTCCGGAGTTATTAATTTAACAATATTTTACCAAAAAAATACATGCTGTTTGCACGATCTGAGCATAAAACTGGATGACTTGGAGTGTGAATTATGTGACCCCAGTATTGTGAGATTTTTTTCATGGGTGTTTTATATTATTTGCTGTTGTCCAGTGTTGGTCGCCATTGGGTCTTCATTTATACTAATAAAAGGCAAAGCCCTCACTGACTGACTGACTCACTCACTCACTCACTCACTGACTCATCACTAATTCTCCAACTTCCCGTGTAGGTAGAAGGCTGAAATTTGGCAGGCTTATTCCTTACAGCTTCCTTACAAAAGTTAAGCAGGTTTCATTTCAAAATTCTACACGTAACGGTTATAACGGTCGATAACGGTCGACAATGTCTGCCATGTTGAACTTTCTTATTTATGGCCCCATCTTCACGAAATTTGATAGGCGGCTTCCCTGCGCTAACCGAAACCGATGTACTTACTTATTTCGATGGTATGACGCCACTGTCAGCCGCCATATTGAACTTTCCAACATCACCAATTTTCCAACTTCCCGTGTAGGTAGAAGGCTGGCCCCGTCTTCACGAAATTTGGTAGGTGGCTTCCCTGCGCTAACCAAAACCGATGTACGTACTTATTTCGGTGGTATGACACCACTGTCGGCCGCCATATTGAATTTTCCAAACGTCACAAATTCTCCAACTTCCCGTGTAGGTAGAAGGCTGAAATTTGGTACTTATTTCGGTGGTATGATGCCACTGTTGGCCGCCATATTGAACTTTCCAACGTCACTATTTCTTAAACTTCCCGTGCAGGCAGAAGGCTGACATTTGGCAGGCTCATTCCTTACAGCTTACTTACAAAAGTTTAGCAGGTTTCATTTCGAAATTCTACGCGTAACGGTCATAACGGTCAACAACGTCCGCCATGTTGAACTTTCTTATTTACGGCCCCATCTTCACGAAATTTGGTAGGTGGCTTCCCTGAGCTAACTGAAACCAATGTACGTACTTATTTCGGTGGTATGATGCCACTGTCGGCCGCCATATTGAACTTTTCAACAGTCTTTGTTACTTATGGGCCCATCTTCAAGAAATTTGGTACACGGGTTCCCAACGCTAACTGAATCCTACTTACGTACATTTATACGTCCATAGCCTGCAGCTCGGTCACCGTGTGAGGTGGCGTTGGGTCCCCCATCCCAACGCTTCCCACGTTGTTGGCTGCCTGCCTATATAAGACCGTCCGTTGCTCCGGTCTCTACATTCCCTTCCTTGCTTCGCCACGGGATTCACGTCTCCCTACTGATAACTACAGCCTTTTTGTTTAATCCACGGCTTCTCCGCTGTTTTATTGTTTGTTTATTACAATTATAGTTATTGTATAGGTATTTTAGACTTACTTTACATTGCTCAGGTACCCATTTCCTTTATCATTCCAACCCCCATTACCATGTCTATCGAGGTGATCACTATCGATCAAAGAACTGTCACTTATTGAGTGGTTTCCATGCCTGGAGATGGCACCTACCTTTTCCATTCTCTTTGTTACATATTGCATCGCCATATCAGGCTCACTCTTGATATCCGGAGGAACATTGTGTCTTATGTACTGAATGACTGGGACAGGTTCAAGGTGTGGACTGATGACGGTACAGGAGATAATTATACTACACAGGAGCACTAGAAGAGTGAAATGCTTAAGCCCTTTATATATGGTTCTGCATGTGAGTTGATGGCTGCCGCTGAATTGTTCGGTTGTCGCTTTCAAGTGTACCGAAATGGCCAAATATTTTACACCTTTCAACAACCGCCAATGCCTCTTAAACATCTTAGATTCACAGGTGACGATTTCAGTAGTGGACACTTTGATGTTTATGAATGTTTAAACTCTCAAAAGCTGGATGTGATTTTATTGATGAAACGCTTGACAGATGCCGAATGTCACTTCAACACAACAAATCCTGCAAATACTATCGTAATTGAAACAAACCATGAAACTCAAACCGATTATGACAGCAGCAATCCAAGCTGTGAGATTTGAGACAAGATTACTGTTCACATGGCCAACTGTAAGTTACATGCTCAAGAGTAAGCTCAGCGCACAGCTTGGTCATGTTACAACCGGAGGGCCGAACTGACAACATGGTATACAAAGAGATCCTTAACAAATAATTATTGGCATATTTTCCCTCAGTTTAAAAAGGTTACATTTTCTTCTTAATAAAAATTTTAAGGCAGTACTTCGCCGCTGCGAAGCGCGGGTATTTTGCTAGTCTATCATAAACTTAATTTTCTTTCTCCACAAAAACATGAGGTTGATTTTTTTTTATTTCAACCACCACTACTAATAACATGGATTAAATGACACAAAAGAATATTCAGCATTCATTTAAGGCCTATAATATACCTCCCCTCATTTTTATCTTTCAACCCTATGGTAATTTATATTTACGTGAATTACTCTATGTTTCCAAATTCATACAATACTCTTCTCAGAAAAAATATTAGGAATTGTGGTACAAAATTGTTTAAAAAGTACAAGCCCCTTTCAGGATTGAGAAACTATAGTGATTGTGTAAGGTTCTTTCTAATTATGCATTTATTTTCTGTACCCAAATGTTGTGCGAGCCAGAATAAATGCCATTAACATTGTGTGCAAAGCAGGAAAAGCTAATAAATGATACCTCCATTCTATCATGGGCCATTTACATTAATACCATTTTAGATTTGCCCGTTAATCTAATGAGGCTTGTATTTAAAAAAAAATGTCAAAAATCCAGAGCAACTAGAAACTCTCAGAGAAAATAGGAGAATGTATAGAAAGCAAGCAGGCAGGTAATTTAACCAACTATGACATTTTAAGCAAAATTATTAAGCACTGTTTCATAATACCTTTTTATTTAATTAATTTATTTTGTGCTATGCTTCTTTAAAACAAAAAAATATTCCTCATGTTTTAAACACATATGCTACATTCCAGAGTCACAGAGAGCTAGAATCCATTCTGGCAGCATCAGGAATAAGGCTTAAATTAACCATGGACGGGATGCCATGGTATCATGGGGCACCCAAATGTACACACTCACACAAGGCCTGTTTACAGTCACCTTCAGTCTACCCTGCTGTTTTTAATGTGGGAGGAAACCAGAATACCCCAGAAAGGTCCTTATCATCCTGATCTTACGACTTTTGCCTCAGCTTTCTCCTACTGGTGCTCCTCATAATTATGATTGTCTTTTACAGAGGCTCCTACTCTTTCAGCATCAGTAATCACTCACAAACTAATATATTCATAATCCAAGTACCGCAAACCTCTGATCTGGTACTTGATGATTTCACGCTTTCTAGGAGGGGGATATTGTCCCCCAGACATCAAAACAAGAATTTTCATAGAGCTGCCTATCGTTTTTTGCCTTTACCTGTTTGGATGACTTGAGATGCAAAGGCTTTATCTCCTTTAGATTAGTTGCTTTAATTTGTATCCTTCCCATGCTGTCAGCAAATCAGCTGACCCACGTCATGTGCGTTTAAAACACCTGTATATAAATTGCTGCTAAAGGTGTTCAGTCATCAACTACTGAATTATTACAGCAATTTCTTGTCATACAGGGGTGGAACCAGACAGTTTTGATAGATCTGGCTGTCTGTAGGGATACTTCAATAGTATAGGGGGAAACATAAAAAAAATGACAATGGACCAAGGATGTACTCTAGGCAAAACTTTTATTTCAACTGTAAATATTTTTTATACTTTAACAAATAAAACCTCAATATAAATAGGAGTCCATAATGTTATAAAGAAACCACACAGGGCTTTATCTTTGAATTAAAGGTTGCTTGGGTATACCAAAATATTTACATACATATTCTTTTGAAAATATAAATAAATGACTACAGATAACTCGCTGGTTAAATTTACAGATGATACCAAATTAGGTGGGATGGCAAACTTGAAAAGAATACAGGCTTGGACGTGTTTATGGCAGATGAAGTTTAAGGTTAGTAAATGGAAGTAAATTGTCAGATTTGTATGGAAGGTCTGACATTTTTGAAAGTACACCTTATGAGAAGGACCAGTCATTCTTAAGCTATGTAACGCACTGGTGGGGTACTACATACAGTTTTAGTTTGAAGTCCACAAAAAAGACATAGAAGTTGCTAGAGGAGAACAACTAGGTGATTCCAGAACTGCAAGGTATGAGGAAAGATTAAAGGAGTTGAACCTTTTCACTTTAACCAAACAGTGATTAAGAGACGACATGAATGATGTTGTTGAAACTAGGCTCCTGGTACAGTGGATGCCATCTGTTTCTTTCCAGTGAAGTTCAAAAAGAGCAAAAGAACACAGATACAAACATGCTGGGGTAAATTTGGCACAGACATCAGAAAGTTTTTCTTCACAAAGAACACCATGGACACATGCAATAAATCAGCATGTGTTGTAGCAGACAGTAAGATTTTAGGGTCCTTCAAAATTTGACTCAATGTTATTTAAGAGAAATTAGGTGAGTAGGATTGGCAAGCTTTGTTGGGCTAACTGGTATATTCTTGTGAAAACTGTTCTGTTGTTGTAATTTTCTAATTTATATTCTGTCGCCTAATACATCTGTTGTCATTCTCAAACCATTTTAATGCAATTAAGGGCCATAGAGTTGGGGGAGAACCTCAAGTTGGCAAAATTAGGCATAAGGTGTAAAATAGACCTGGAGAGGTTGCAGGTCCATTTCAGAGCCAAAGTAATGCCCACATCCACGCTAATACTACATTGGGTTCCTGTAGCGGCATGTATTAGGTACAAATCCTTAATTCTTTTCTACAGAGTAGTCAGTGGGTTAGCACCCATATACGGTATATGGAGACACTTGTGAGGTCTTCTGCGCTCCTTTTTCACCAATAAGTTATGCTGATGAACTGTGTTTAGTGATACCATGTCTGTGTGTCATCAGATCTAAATCCAGACTCTTTTCATTTGAAATTCTGACTCCATCAATGTGGTTAAGAAGTGTTTGAAGACTCTGGTTATATTAGCCATTAGGTTTTGTAACCAAGACGTTATAACTCACAGGAATTTTGTTCTTCACTTGTAGTGATCAATTTTGTACCATTTTCCTGTAACACTTGTTTCCAAAAAGCCCCCCAGACTAACGTTTACTCAATTAGGTTGACGTTTTATAAAAGCAGCTGATAAGCAAATAAATGTAATGTAAATATCATGTAGAGGCCACTGGAAAACATAGGGACAACATTGAAACTCCACATGGACAATAACTTGGACAGGGGTGTCAAACTCCGGGCCTGGAGGGCCGCAGTGGCTGCAGGTTTTCATTCTGACCCTTTTCCTAATCAATGACCAGTTTTCACTGCTAATTAATTAACTTTTCCCTTCATTTTAATAGCCCTGATTTTAAGGATTCAGTACCCTGAATTGATTCCTTTCTTCATTAAATGGCAGCCGAAATGAAACAAAATGTGAAACGAGCCAACAGATGACCAGCTAAAACAATTTCACTCCAATCAGTTTCTTAATGAGAAGCTGATTCTTGCTGTTAATTAAACCCGTTATTTAATTCCACGGCTTGTTGTTGCTCTCATTCTGCCACAGCAGAAATTCCCAAAACTGTTTATTTTTCTGTTTTTTCTAAGAACATCGTCAAAATGTTTTGGTGACCTGAGCAATCAACCTTACCAAGACCGTCACCTTTCTTTATTTTTAGATAATGTGTGATGGGTGCAGGTGAGGTGGTCATGTAGCGGCTCATTGTGTGTCTCATTATTGTTTGGCTGCTAGTTAAAGAAAAAGAGACAACTAAGAGGTCTGAGTCAAGTTAATTAAAACTGAGGCAAAAGAAGTTAATTAGCAGCAAAAACTGATCACTAATGAAGAATGAAAACCTGCAGCCACTGCGGCCCTCCAGGACTGGAGTTCGACACCCGTGAACTAGGATGTTATGTCTGTTGGGCAGCAGTATTACCCACTGTGTCAGTGGCCATCCCCTGCCAAATAATATTTTATACAGTATGTATTTTAACCCTTGGTGTATACCTCACAAATTCATAGTCCCTTACATTATCATTACTAACAGTGATTTTAAAATAACTAATATTTTCTTTCATGTTCCAATTTAATTGATGTTGTAACATTATACAGCTGAGACAAATATTTATATGACACATCCTTGGTGCTTCTCACTTTACTAAAACTGTCCTAAATATTTAACTTCTTAAAATGGCTTAGTTTCACATTTCCAGTCTTGAACTTGATGTGATTTATTGATAATTGTATTCAAGTAGCAGGATTTGCTTTGTTATTATCACTTAGTAAACCAAGTGTATGGCTGAGTCATTCTGTGTAGCAATGTATATTTGTAAGGAAAATGGGACAGTATAAACATGTTCCTACTGTGAAAATGTCACAGCTTTCATTAAAAAATAATATGTGTTTCCTGTATTTATAAAATGTGTTTCTTATGTACATCAGAGAAAATGAGTAATGGAAGGGTAATGGAGGAAAGTGACTATTGTCCAAGTCGTAGTTGTAATATCTACCAGCATTATCCAGATAACCTCAGAATAAATAAAAGCTGTGAAGGTGATTTTAAAAGAATAATACAAACCTGATTAGAATTGTGTAGTATTAGTTACAATCGATTGTAAAAATATATGGTTTCCTACCCTACATATACAGAAACACTCGTGCACAATAAAGGAAAGGCCAAGCAGAGCACTCAGTTTTAGAATCTAACACACTTTGGTTGAATAATATTAAGGGTTTTGTTTATTAGAGTGAATTTCCCTTCAGTTTGTAAAAAGCATCAGAAATGCTGAATGATTAATGTACCTTGTTTTGTCTCCACATCACAGCTGAAGAATGAATCTGACACGACTCATATTTACTGCTGGCCTCTTTAACTCACATGGTTTGTTTTCTTGCTTTTCCGACATATTACTTTCCTTACATGGGCCACTAGTCAGGGATCTCTGCCAGAATGTGATTAAATTCAGTGCTATGATGACTTACCTTGGTTTTATTAGGATTATTCCAAGTTGCACTTGCCTTGAGGGGACAGAATTTGAAGGAGATGTTGATAATGAATCTTTTGTGTTAGGGGTTTGGACCTTTTCACAGAGCTGACCTGGTAAAAATTTAAGCACAAAATATCCTTGGGATTAATAAAGTATCTATCTATCTATCTATCTATCTATCTATCTATCTATCTATCTAT
>JANRMT010028174.1:48077680-48113454 GCA_026402145.1 Polypterus bichir lapradei | reverse complement strand
CTGATTACTGTAGAAACAGAACACACGTGAAATGCGTGTATTCCAAATAATGATCTATTATTTCCACTCTAAAACTCCACTTCAGTCCCAGATAATCAAGGCATGAGCTGGGAGAAGTTTGTGCACATTCTAAGTCGTTGGGGGGATGGAATAGCCGGCTACTTGCAGCTTTTCTTTTATCAGCACATTTAGATTAACAAAAGACGCTGGCGGAGAGGTGAGAACGGTTTTAAGAAGCGGTTTAAGGTGGGACAGACCTACGAGTTTTTTCGTAGGCTCTGGTAATTCTAGTGTTAATAAGACCCTGCCTCGTACTCGTAAGGCAGTTGCCCCTAACACATTGGAAACAACCCAGAATTTTCCAGTTAAGAACTATGCTGTCAGTCTTTTGTAAGTCACTTTGGATAAAGCAAATAACTGTAAAAATAAAAATGTACAGAAATGAGGATAATAGTAACAATAGTGCCTTTTATTTCTATAGTACCTTTCCCATGCTCGAAGGGCTTCACACATATTAAAAAGAATACAATTGAAGTAAAAGCAAAAATAATTTTAATAACATGGGACACAAACTAATATCAAACATTAAACAAAAAATAATTGATAAATACAGTCAAAGTTCTGAATTAGATTAAGAAACAATAATCAGGAAAATAAAGGCCAAGAACAAATAACACAATTTAAGTACGCTTACATTTTGGAATATAAATGTAGAGTTTGCAATCTTCCATGATGATAAAGAACAATGAATTGGATAAGAGCCGTGTTGAGATGGATGTGAGGTCTAACAAAACTTGATAGGATCAGAAAATCATAGGTACAGTAAAAGTTGGGGAATTCTCAAAAAAAATAAGGAAAGAAGGTTAAAGTGGTACAGACATGTAAAGAGATAGAGAGGTAAACAATGTGAGGAGAAGAATAATGGATATGGAGGTCGGGAGGGTAAAACAACCAAACGGAAAGTGAATCAGTGGTGTTAAAGAGAACCCAAGGGAGAATTTTCAGGAGCCTTGCTTAAACTTGAGTCTTAGCCCCCACACATGCGATAGCAGGTATTCACTTCTGTCGAAAACCAATGTGCTTGCTCCTTCACTGCTGTTATTACCAAATAAAAGAAACATTAAAGCACATGGATTCTTTACTTCTTCCTGTCTGCATCAACTGCACAGCACACTGGATTATACTATTAAAGGGTAATCTCATGTATTAGGTCACATACAAGTCTTTGAAAAATTACATTACCTTCTGAATTTGAATTTTATGTTTAAATGTATTCACACGTTTTCTGCTAACTTTTAACATACCAGTAAAACAGTTCTTATTACATCTATACCAGAAAAATAATTTCGTCCAGTATAGCGATTGATCTGGTATACCGCCCACTACTAGGATAAGCATTATACACACATGGGGCTGTGACATACAACATTGGCTGCTACAGCTGTGAAGACACTCTAGCTTCGCAAAGCATCATGCTGGACTAGGTTAAAAAAGTCTTTCTAAGTTGGCTGCACAACAAATATTCAGGAAAATATTTGGTGAAAAACTCAATGGCAAACCAGGCAAATTCACTGTGAGAAACACGTTGGCAAATTCTGCCAATCAACACTAAACAGGACTTTAATACTATACAATGTCACGATTTATCTGTTTCAGTGGGTCATAGGATTTGGGAATGGCCTCTACTTAGACCTTATTGGAATAAGGTCACTCCTTATTTATCAGATAAACTTGGGATCACCAAAGTCACAAATCAAGTTGAGTTTGGTACAATGACCTATGGGTCATTATTTCTTTATGAACAATCTACTGAAATAGAATCCCAACCTACCTACCATATCACTATGGACAATGTGGTGTCCTCTTGTTATTTCCTGGGTACAATAACATTTTAAAAGTTAATGATACTATTGCAGTATCTGTGTTCAGTAATGCAGATGAAAGTGGATAGTTCTTTATCTTCTTTACTGGATCACCTAGCAGTACAGTTAAGCAGCACACACACATCTTTCTCAGCAGCTTAGTAGAATACCTTATCTACACACAGGGAATTTCAAAGCAATTGTATTCTCAGAACATTTCAAAATAATATCTGCCTCATATAGTACATTATACCTAATTTACTTAAAATTAGAAAAAAATAAATTTGCTTTACAAGGAACTATTCAAAACATTTTAGAATATGACAGACTGTTATATGAATTAGTTGTTCTCCATTTATTTTTATTTTATGTTTTTTCCAACCAAGGGTTTCATTTCTGTGGCTTATTTATTATTTTGTTTTGCTTTGACAAAGGTCATTGTTGCCCACATTCTGTTTTTTTTATTTACATGATGCCTGTGAAGTTGTCATATGATCACAACCATCTCTCTCTAATGACATAATGGATGCAACAGCATCAAAGGCCTCATTATGCTTCATCCACTGATCGATTCATGTCAAAGAAATTATTTCTGTTTAGCGGTAATAGTTTCAATTTCAAGTAGGCCTTTGTGCTAGGTTTGGACTTCTGGTTGCCCCTAACTTCTGATTCTTGTCTTGCCCAGTTCTTTCTGTTTCCAGTTTTGAATCTTCTGGCTTTCACCCCTTGCTTCATTTTGTCTATTTATTTCTCATCTAACCATCACTCTGTGCTGTTTTTATTTTCACAATTATTTTTGGACACAGTATTCCAACACAGGCATTTATCAGTGTTGTGCTTAATTAATTAAATGTACTAAACTTTTGAGAGTTTATTTCATATTTAACCTTTGTCTACTGTGATCATATTAAATCGTAGTACTGTCAAATTATTAACATTCTTCCTAAAATTTTAGATTTGTATAATTTCGTCCCAAAATGTGTTGCTATATTCCATCAGCAATACAGTGAATTTAGAAGTATTCAGACCTTCACACCTTTTGTACACTTTATGTAAAATTAAATCTACAACGTAAGAGGTGTAATTTTATCATTTTTGCCCAATTGATCTACACTCAATAATCCATAATGGCAAGGTGAAACATGTTTTCAGAAAGACTTGCAAGTTTATGTAAATTTCTTACTCGTATAAGAATTTAGACCCTTAATTCAATACTTTGTAGAAGCCACTCAGCATCAAGTACAGCTTCAAGTTTTCTTGGGTAAATCTTTTAAAGCTCTGCACACCTGGATTTGGGAAGTTTATCCCATTTTTCCTGCCAGATCCTTTCAAGCTATGTCAAATTGAATGGGAAGTGTCTGCAGACTTCCATCTTGAGGTCTCTCTCTAGATGTTCTTTGGGGATTAAGTCTGGGCTTTGTCACTCAAGGACAGTCAAAAACTTGTCCTGAAGCCACTCAAAAGTTTTGTTGGCTGTATGTTTTAGGTCATTATTGTGTGCAAAGGAAAACTGTCACCCCAGTCTGAGGTCATGTGCACTCTTGGGCAAGGTTTCTTCAAGAACCTCTCATTATTTAGCTGCATATCAATCCCTCAGTTCTGACTCATCTCAATGTCCCTGCCACTAAGGAGTACTTGATTCTGTTATCACCATGCTTCACTGTAGGGATGGTATTTGGTAGGTGACAAAATGCTTGGATTTCTGCCCAAAGAGTTACATTTTTTTGTCTCATCACAATTTTTTCTTCAGGCTATCAGACTCCGTTAAATGTTGTTATATGCCTTTCACTCAAGAGTGGATTCCATCCAGCCACTACATAAATGACTAACTGATGGAGTGCTTCTGAGAAGATTGTCCTTGTGACAGGTTCGTTCATTGCAGCAGAGGACTTCTGAAGCTCTGATAGTGTAACCATTGGGTCCTTGTTCACCCCTCTAAACATGGCCTGTTTTGCCAGATGGCTAACTCTGGGAAGATTTGTGATGGTTCCAAATTTCTTCCATTTCAATTATTAAGGCCACTATTCTCCCAGGAATACTCAAAGCTCAAATGGTGTTATTACTTTACCTTGATCTATCCCTCACCACAACTTTTATCACAGATGTATAAAGAAACTGGACTTCATAGCTCGGCTGTTGTCCTAACATGCAGTGTTGCTTGTGGAACCTTAGATACACAATGTCTCCTTCTTCTTTTGGCTGGTCCTGTTAGGGGTTTCCACAGTGGATCATCTTTTTCCATATCTTTCTGTCCTCTGCATCTTGCTCTGTTACACCCATCACCTGTATGTCTTCTCTCACCACATCCATAAATCTTTTCTTAGGCATTCCTTTTTTCCTCTTGCCTGGCAGCTCTATCTTTAACTTCCTTTTCCCAATATACCCAGCATCTCTCCTCTGCAATATGTCCAAACCAATGCAATCTCGCCTCTCTGACTTTGTCTCCCAACCGTCCAACCTGAGCTAACCCTCTAATGTACTCATTTCTAATACTATCCATCCTCGTCACACCCAGTGCAAACCTTAACATCTTTAACTCTGCCACCTTCAGCTCTGTCTCCTGCTTTCTGGTCAGTGCCACCGTCTCCAACCCATATAAAAAAGCTGGTTTCACTACCGTCCTGTAGATCTTCCCTTTCACTCTTGCTGATAACCGTCTGCCACAAATTACTCGACACTCTTCTCCACCCATTCCACCCTTCCTGCACTGTCTTTTTCACCTCTCTTCCACGATCCCCATTATTTTGTACTGTTGATCCCAAGTATTTAAACTCATCCACCTTCGCCAGCTCTACTCCCTGCATCCTCACCATTCCACTGACCTCCCTCTCATTCGCACACATGTATTCTGTTTTGTTCCTACTGACGTTCATTCCTCTCCTCTCTAGAGCATATCTCCACCTCTCCAGGGTCTTCTCATCCTGCTCCCTACTCTTACTACAGATCACAATATCATCAGCAAACATCATAGCCCAAGGGGACTCCTGTCTAATTTCATCTCTCAACCTGTCCATCAACATTGCAAATAAGAAAGGGCTCAGAGCCAATCCCTGATGTAATCCCATTTCCACGTTGAATGCATCCGTCACTCCTACCACAGACCTCACCACTGTCACACTTCCCTTGTACATAACCTATACAACTCTTACATACTTCTCTGCCTCTCCATACTTCCTCATATAATACCACAACTCCTCTCAAGGCACCCTGTCATATGCTTTCTCCAGGTCCACAAAGTTACAATGCAACTCCTTCTGGCCTTCTCTATACTTCTCCATCAACACCCTCAGAGCAAACATTGCATATGTTGTGCTGTTTCTTGGCATGAAACCATACTGCTGCTCACTAATCATCACCTCACCTCTTAACATAGCTTCCACTACTCTTTCCCATAACTTCATGCTGTGGCTCATCTGTTTTATTCCCCTGTAGTTTCTACAGCTCTGCACATCCCCCTTATTCATAAAAATCGGTACCAGTACACTTTTTCTCCACTCCTTAGGCATCCTCTCACTTTCTAAGATTCCATTAAACAATCTAGTTAAAAACTCCACTGTCATCTCTCCTAAACACCTCCATACTTCCACAGGTAGGTCATTTGGACCAACAGCCTTTCCATTTTTCATCTTCTTCATAGCTGCCCTTACTTCCTTCTTGCTAATCCGTTGTGCTTCCTGATTCACTATCTCCACATCATCCAACCTTTTAACTCTCTATTTTTCTACATTCATCAGCCTCTTGAAGTACTCTTTCCATCTTCTCAACACACCCTCTTTACTTGAGTATATTTCCATCTTTATCCTTTATGACCCTAACCTGCTGCACATCTTTCCCAGCTTGGTCCCTCTGTCTAGCCAATCAGTACATGTCCTTTTATCCATCCTTAGTGTCCAACCTCTCATACAACTTATCATACGCCTTTTCTTTAGCCTTCACCACCTCTCTATTCACCTTGCGCCTTATCTCCTTGAATTCTTTCCTACTTTCTGCATCTCATTGACTATTCCACTTCCTCTTCACCATTGTCTTCCTCTGTAAACTCTCCTGTACTTCCCCATTCCACCACCAGGTTTCTTTTTCCTCCTTCCTCTGTCCAGATGTCACACCAAGCACCCTTCTACTGTAGTTGCCCAGCTGTCTGCACTCTTCATTGCCACCCAGTGCCTGTCTTACCTCCTCTCTAAACTCAACCTTGCAGTCTTCCTTTTTCAGCTTCCACCATTTGATCCTTGGCTCTGCCCTCACTCTCCTTGTCTTCTTGATTTCCAATGTCATCCTACATACCACCACCCTATGCTATCTAACTACACTTTCCCTTGCCACCACTTTGCAATCTTCAATCTCCTTCAGATTGACTCTTCTGCATAGGATGTAATCAACCTGTGTGCATCTTCCTCCACTCTTCTACGTCACCCTATGTTCTTCCCTCTTTTTAAAATATGTATTCATCACAGCCATGCCCATCCTTTTTGCAAAATCCACTATCATCTGATTTTCTTCATTCCTCTCCTTGACATCATACCTACCCATCACCTCATCATCGCCTCCAATTTCCAGCTTCATATATCATTACTCCATCTCTTTACTCTGTCCGACACTCTTTTCACTTGCAAAATATTCTTGACATACTCTTCCTTCAGAATAACCCCTACCCCATTTCTTAGATACACAACTGTGTGGCTCTCTAAATGATGTTCAATCAATTCAGTTTGCCACTGGTGGACTCCAATCAAGTTCTAGACACTTCTCAAGGAGAATTAAAGCAAACAGGATGCACCTGACCACAATGTGGAGTGCAGCAATAAAGGTTCTGAATACTTAAATGAATGAGAAATTTCTGTTTTTGATTTTTAGTAAATTTGCAAACCTTTCTAAAAACATGTTTTCATTTTGTCATTATGTGTTATTAGACTGATAGGCAAAATTGGCAAATGTATCCTTTTAAAATTAAATATACAACACAATAAAATGTGAAGAGGTTTGAATAGTTTCTTATAGTTACTATATCAAAATAGAGTGCTCTTTCCTGAAAATAATAACTGTCCTTATTTTATCCTGCTCATCCAGTTTATGGTCACACAGTGCTGGTGTCTATCCATGTGGCACTGAGAAAAGCCAGCAATGATCCAAAGCAACCAATTCATTAGTTATTAGGGGGTGCCACTTATGAAAGTTAAGGATTGCATGTTCCAGACACAGAGGGGGACAAACTCCCCAACCTGGTTGTCGAACTATGATGAAACTAAGGGGACACTGCTACTCTCTTGACACTATTTGTGAAATTAAAATTGCACACATTCCTTACACCAAGGGGCTTGCACTCTTTAAAGGTTACGGTATATACAAAAAGGGGCACCATTTGTACTACTGAATGGATGTGTGCTTTATATAATGCAGGTCATCGAAAGTCTAACAATAGTGACAACATGCCATAGAAAACCAGCCCAGGGCTCCAAATGGACTTCAGCCTTCGCTGACACTGACACTTCATTGCAAGACACTTCACATACACATACCGATTCACTTAGGCGACAGATAAGAAAATAAAAATTCACTGATTCAGAAAAAACATTTAAGCTCTACACATATTGTGTCCTGACTGGGATTTAAATCCAGGACTTGTAGCTGTGAGGCCATAGAATTAACTGTTGCACACCATCTACTGCACTTATTCTGATTTTTTCCAAAGAATTTAGCAAATTAGTGAAACACTTCACATTATACAAGTCATAAATTGCAAAACATTTTTATCTTTTTATTACATTTGAACAAAATATAAAAACAATTAAAATATTTCATTTATGTGCTTAAATTTGTTGTATTAGTTATTATGGAAAACTAACATAGCACACCACAAGTCCTTCATGGAAGCCAGAAAAATAGTATCTTTAAATGTGGAAATAACACTGTAGCTTTTGCATAAAACTCACATACTTTTGGGTCATTGAATGATGATAAGTAGATTTGATATCTGCATTTTTAGGTAAAAGGAATCTTTGGTAGATCCTACAGCTGAATTCACTTTAAGTTGTCGAAACAACTCAACAAGTTGGCATCTTGATTTATTAGCATTCACATGATTAAAGCCCATTATGACTATTCTCAATGAGCTTTAAACACATTAAATAGCCACTGTAATTTGTTTGTGAGCAAACAGTATTTGTTCATAATACTGTAGTGAGTTGACTGTCAGTTGATTAAACAACATCACTTAAACTACATCATTAAACTACATCACTTAAAAAGGATAATTGTATCAGATTAAATAATATACACCTGAGAGTTAAGATTGCAAGTAACATAATCATTGTTTTAAGGCACCTTTTGGCTTTTTTGGATTTCCAGTGGTGCTGTTACCATCAACTACATGAAAGTGCTCCTTGAAAAGTAATGGAAAAAAGTTTATAATAACAAAAAAAGAGAATCGTAATAATCTCATTTACTAAATAGAATGAATCAGGATGAGGTATTAACTGGTGACAAATGTAAGTGCAGGAAACTATAAGAAATTAAATATACCATCGGTATAGGGAATACTTCTAATCTTTTTAAGTCACAGATTTCAGGTGATAAGCCTTAGCCTGAGAGTCTTGACATACTGAAAAGGACTGCATTGTATTCTGGGAAAGCCGTATGGCAAAGCTGGATTTATAGTGTTTTGCATAGTTAGGCAGTGCAGCTTTTGATGCCCAATGGGAAAATAACCTTGATCTTCTGATAATGATTCTGTAACATTCTGTAACATTTCTGTGATTTGTGTCATGGTGCTCTGCTAACAGGGATGAAAAAAGTAAGCTAAGTGTTTCATGTGTGTGCTTATTTTGGATGAGAACGGAGAAGAGAGCAGCTTCTTGTTTTTGGACATTTTTTCAAGAAAGTGTTCTTTAAGTTTGTTTGCTGGTTTTCTCACAATTTTGTAAAAAGCTCAGCTCATTTGCAAAAATTGACACTTTAGAGGACCCTTTCCCTCAATCTCTACTACTTTGTAAAAACTGAAATAGTCATTTTCATGGAGCTCTTTTCCAATCTGCTAGACTCTCTATGGCAAAAACTCTTTTTCTTTTCAGTTTTCAAGGATATGTAATTTGATCTACAAAAAAAGTCAGCTGGGAATTGTATTCTGTGACTGAATAAGAACCTGACCCACCCAGGTTGTATATTTCTTTATATTGTTTATATTTTCTGCTATTGACTTTGATGCAAATAAATATAATTTTAAAAAAGTTTAAATCTATCCTGCCTGCATTCAGGAGTGCCAGTTTTGAAAGCAAAGAGAATTAAGAGAAGTGGCAAAGTGAATAATCACTCAGATTTTTTCTTTAGGAGGAAACTGAAATTTCAGACGACTGGTGAATGTTGACCTTTTGCTAACTTTTGTAATGCTGTATCATGCTTGCAAACTCCTGATCATCATGTCTGGCAACAATCAACAAAAGTGGCAGCACTTTTAAAAGAAAACAATAAAGCACCACAGAAGAACATAATTTATTTTTCACATCATTAGAAACACTTTGAAATAAAAAATAGATGTTACCAATAGATGCCCTGGTCTTTGAAACCCTGTAAAAAGATTAAAAAACCAAGTAACGGTCAGAAAGAAATAAAAATGATCAGCCAAATCATTATAGAATCAAGGGTCTTTGTTTGATTGTTAATAGCTCAGCCCAGAAGCTAGATTGTCCATTCTGTGGTCCCTTAAGGACACAAGAGGATGCTCTTGTACAGTCCTGTCTTGGTAGCAAAACTGGGTTGAAGTAAAGGTTTGGAAGTAAAGGCGTCCCAGTCAGCAAGTAGCCTGCCATTACAGGTCCTAAGGGCTGAATATACAGGGTACAATATGGACAGTGAGATAGATAAAAGGTTACAGATAGCAGGAACATAGCTGGTTTTGGCATTTGTTTCTATTGCCCATTAAGAAAACAACCTCAGAGGTCTGTTGGTACCTTTTGTGTTAGGAGCGTGTCACAGCTGATCTGATAACATGATAAAATACCATTGCAGACCTTTAGGAATGGGATTCTTAAAGGCTGAATGTCCTGTTTTCATTATGTAATGCTCATTGTGTCATTTCTTTCTTAAAGCAAGGCACACAGAAAAAAATGAACAGAATTTGTCACAATTGTTGATCCATTTTCACACTCTCATTATTTTCAAAATCATGACAGGCTGGTGCCAGAATCTTAAGTGGTGAAGATGTTTGGCCTATACATTTTAGCTTGGCTTACAAGTGACCTTTACAAACATAAATTACATTTTCTTAGAGTAATGAGATTCCTGTCATAGTTTTGTGGCCAAACATATCTGTTTTAAACTTTTTCAACATTTCTTTCCTAAACAGAACAGCTATTGATAATATAATACAGTAGGTTATTGGTTAATTATGTAAGAGAATGTTAATTGAATGAGCACACAGCTATACTACCTAAAAGCATAAAGTCTCTATAATAGTTAGGTCACATATTTAGAACTTTTTGACAGCAGAAGACGGCAGAGAAATGAAGCTTTTTCACTTACAATAGATAATACTTGTCAGTAAACATTGTGCATCCCTAATCCGAAATGCCCGCTACCAGAAGTATTTTGGATTGCAGATATTTTTGGATTTCGGAATATTTGATCTTAAAACACCTGCTCTCAATTCCTCTAGTCTGTGTACTTTAAACTGCCGGGGTTTCAAGGTGAGAGCAAAAGAAACTGAGCAAAAGACCTGATACTGGGAGAAAATTCAAGGATAAAATAGCTGCTAACTATTCAGACCTCAGTAGCACAAGGTAACTGAAGCTTACTAATTAATTTGTACATTGTAATGAGTGTGGTGATAGAAGAGACAGACACAAACACACATATAGACCACAGCAGCTACTTGGCCCCACTATTTGGAGAAATGCTTGTGTCTGCTATGATATCTTTCTGTCACTTTGGCGACTGCATCAGTATATGGCATAACAACAGCAAATGGAATTTAGATAAGCATTGAAATAAGTCTATTGATATACTGTGTGTTAAAATGCTGCAGCTATATTCTGGAATGGCATCTTTGTATTTTCCTTAGCTATTCATTCAGACGTGCAGTCAGTAGGTGGAAGTTGTATCGCCTCGTCTAAGCTTTTACTGGTGTTCTTACTGTTGTATTGACTACTGAAATCTGCATCTCCTGTAGCTCTTCATTATCAACTGTCTTTAACAGCAGTCAGTTTCACTTTCTTTAGACAGGGTGTAGCTGTGCTTACCCAAAAATGATCCAAGTTTAGAAGCTCTAGTTTGCAAAATGGGATTCAGCAATAGCTTGACATGTTGAAATGATTCCAAAGACAAATTATCTTTGTTTAAAAAAAATTTAAAAAAAATTGATATGGCAAAGGAAAGTTCTGTTTAAAGGTTAAAATTCTTATTTCATTTCTTTAAGTTTGCTTACACAGTTGAACCATTTCTAAATTGTGAGAAAACTATATGCCTATCCCATTTTTATGCTGTAAATGGGTCTTTGAGTCCCTGCTAGCACTGGGACCACCTATTCTAAACAACAACTGACTCAGTTAACACACTGTATCTTAGTTATAGCAAGGAGGTTCTATCTCATGTTACCTTACAGGGGGTAAAAGACTATACCATTGTCTATGACTATGAAAGAAAATTCTATTCTATTCAAATTAAGCAAACACTAGTATGAGTTTATCTTAAAGCGTTAACTTTCTAAGATTGGCTCTTACACAGGGTGTAACACATTGTTTACTTCAAATGCTAATTCATATTTTCACAAACGTAACTGCCAATTCTGTTAACCTTACATCAAGTCATACACTTTCGTTGTAGATGAATAACAGTGGTTTCAGTTTTGGATCTGGAGCATTTCGGATTTGGGATGCTCAACCTTTCACCAGCAAAGATATTATTGACTTTTATTGCCATGCTTGACTGAAAAAGTTTATTTCATTTACATTGCTGCATATGGCAGAAACAACAAAGTAAAAGTTAAAATATTTGACAGTCAAAGTCGATGGAATGTGAAGGGTTTAATTGATGTCTACTTAAAACTACAACACAAGAAAAGGCTGCGGTTACTTCCTCACGGATCACAAATTTAGTGTTTTAATCCTATTCTATGTTGTTGCTTTTGTAGAGTTTCTCATGTGACACCATGATTTTTTTCTTAAATCCACTTAATCTATGTCAGACAGCATTGAGTACAAAGCCAGCATCAATCCTTGACAGGGTGCCCTCATCTCAGGGTGCAATCATACACACACACACACACACACAATCAATTGGGGTCAATTTAAAATGACCAATTAACCTACCACACACTTCTTTAGAATGTGATAGGTAAGCCAAAGCACACTGAAGAAACGTATACACAAGAAGAATATGGAAATACTAGGTGTAGAATTCCAACCGAGGGAGCTAAGAGTCAAAGTCCCAGAGTCAAACACGATGACCTCAGGGCAACCATGTTCCTTAAAACCAAATTATTCTCAGAATGCTCGCAGCAGCACAGATTTGTTCAATTTAGCAGTCTTGTCATATTTTATGAGAATCTTTATTTAGATTATTTAGATTTTACATAACTTAAAGAAAATTGTGCAGTATGATAGCTCAGTCACTTTGTAAGTTGTGCCAAGTGTTTTTTTTAGAAGGTTTTCTTCAGGTGCCCCCGTGTATTCAGTTTTGATATCACTTCAGTTTTTTATAGTCTGGTGCCTACTGACTCACCAGTACGAGAAAACCCCCACATATGAAATGTTGTTATTTTGTCGTTTCAAAAAAGAACATCTCTTTTTCCCCCCTCCTATATTCTCCTTCTGTTTGCACATTATTTTGTGTTGTTATCTCAACTAGGCTTGCCAAATCTTCCTGACACAATTAATTATTAATTGACTTTGTTAGACAGCTATGGGGGTGTTCTTCCATTTTTTTACACGCTTCTTTTATAAATGCAATACAATTTACTGGTAAAAACAATTCACAGTAAAACTGAGGACTGTTTACAACGTGGGGCATATCATGAATGTATGAAGTAATTTCAATTCTCAGGCTTTTCTGAGACCACATTTCAGATTGTGTTTCATTGCTGGGCACACATTGAAATATACTTCAGTATTAAAGGTTGCCCTTTATTTTCTTTCTCTTTTCTTTTTTGTTTAACTTGAGCAGAAACAGTGGACACATCAGCCTGTAGGAGTGATACTGCCAAGTGTAAATTAAAATGAGTGTGGGTAGATACATCAAGCTTTGCTCCCAAGTGTTCTTTTACACCAACACACTTTGTGGCAGACATATAACTTAATGGCTTCATAATATTTTGTATGCTAATTATAACATACATTTCAAACTTAAAAAACTTTCAACGACTCAGGGAAATTAAAACAAATATATAATCATCTTGAAAGTATAAAATTCACAGAAAGCTCAGTATATGTATTCTGTGTTTCTGTGCTTATATTTTGATTTAACTAAGCAACAAATGATGCATGCTGGGAAAACACAATTCTGCAGCATTAGATTTCATTCAAGAGGATAGAAATGCTTCTGGCAGCTCAAGATTTAACAATTAGCTAAAGCGATATTATAACCAGACTAAGTTGGAAGGCACGTAAGGTTCAAATATTGTTAGATTTCATGAGCCATAAATACTCAGCAGAAGTAGGCGTATTCAATATTATGTTCCAGTGGTAAAATATGAGGAGATATTTCACACTTGACTAATTTTGTATTCCTCCAAAATTGGTTATGATGGAAAATAGCTATCAAGCAATTCAGTTTTGCAAGTCACCCTAGGATATTGTATTAAAGGAAGGCAAGCTCTGAATAGATGAACAATGCTTTTATAAAATAAAATGTAACAATGGCTCAATTTAAAAGCACAGATGTTTCTACATGCAGGTTCTTGAATTTTCAATCATGTTTATTTATAATCTCATTATTCTACTTTATTATCTGTTTTTTCCTCTTCATACTGAGTAAGTTATTGCTGTTATCAACATTTTCTGTTATTCCATAAAAATGTAAGTTCTTTTTTCCCATACAAGCCTATCTATCCTTGTTCATGGTGAATGCAACAGAGTACAGTGGGAACAGAAAAATAGCCATTCATAAATGTATAACATTTTTCTACCCCACGCATATAAATAAACCATTTTGTATTTTACCGTATATACTGTAGTGCCCTTTAAAGACCAAGCCATCACCAAGGCACTATATAATGCAAAGAATAATACAATTTACTGTGGTGGGTTGGCACCCTGCCCAGGGATTTGTTCCTGCCTTGTGCCCTCTGTTGGCTGGGATTGGCTCCAGCAGACCCTCGTGACCCTGTGTTAGGATATAGCAGGTTGGGTAATGACTGACTAATACAATTTAAAGTAACAAGATAAAATACAAACTGTAAAAAGTGGGAACTTCTTTCCATAAAACAGGTATATTGTTGGTAGTTTATTATGTTATATTGTTATGCGGCAGAAGTTTGAAGATAAATCATAACTGTAACTCAAGTGGGAGTCCAATTAAAATTTGAACTAACTAGGTTCTGGGGAGACCGAATCATACCCAACCCTGACTGCTACTGTGCTTCACTTCTCCTGTTACAGGATGTCTCCTCTTTATACCCCAGGTGGCAAAAAAAAGAAGAGAAACAAGCGAGCAGCTAATACATTTTTATTCCATTATCCTACTCTTTAAAGTTCTTAAATATTCTTAGATCGCCAAAAGTGGAAGAAAAAACAAAAGTAAATGAGTGTCTTAGATTGCCAATATTACAACCTGGCTTTTTCAGGAGCTGTCATACTCTTAAGATTACATTGCTGCATCTCATGGCATGGGTCTTCTTGGTGACTGTGTTCTTTTTCTTCACCTACTTCCACTTTAAGGTGCTGACTGTTTAAAGCTTGTCAGGGCCAAATTGAGCACCCCTAGCCCCTTTCTGTCCAATGTCATTTGATTGACTATGTGAGCAAATGTAAAGGTCAAGCATTTCATTCTTAAGCATGTGAATTGTCAAGGAAAAAGGACCATTTGGCTGGGTAGGGGGTTGACCTTCCTCTAAATCCTACTCATCGGCAAAAAAAGTTAATTTCTACTTATATGCAAAAGGTGTCTTATGATTGCAGGAAAAATCCCCTCTCTGTAAAACTGTTTTCTGTCTCTACTAACACTTCCTCTTTCTGCATTTAGACAAACTGTTACAGGGATCAGAATTTCAAGTAAAATAAAAATAATAAAAATCACAGTTCTATTCTGCACTTATTATTCAGAAAATAATTTTAAAAACATCTTAGAAAAAAAGGAAGAAAGAGAACCGACACGAATTTTAACATTCTTGATTACTTCTATTATATAATAAAATCACATTCTCTAACACTAGACCAAATCAAAAAAGCATAGGAAGAGAGATCAAATGAGGCAGATAATAAACCTGTATTTTTAAGCAAAATCCTACTTTATTTTTACAAAAAGTATTTCCAGGGCTTTTAAGTAAAGTTCAGACTAAGAGTAACCCCAGCCAGTCTCTCTTAAATGAGATGGTGTGTAATACATTCTTAATTGACACATGTGCAATGGCAACGCAGTGGGGGGAAGCATCCCTAGACTGAAACCACAATGCAACATAAGTTGCATATTAACAAAGTGTCTAAAGAAAAGTTAAATAATAGATACAATACAATAAATCATCAAAACCCTGACAACTATTGCAAGATGAATATAGAGTATGACAGTTATTCGACACATTATTCTCTAAGAAAATGGTATTTCATTTTGATCACAGTCCTTTTAGGTTTTTGTGTATATTCTAACCCAATTTTATATTTAACTGAATATACTTTAATTCTGACTTTGTCATTCTGTCCACATTCTGAACATGAATTGTCACTTATTTATAACCAAACCTGGACTAGATACCAGTCTGTCTGAATAACTGGAATTTCGTTTGCAGTATTTAAAATGCAATTAATTACAATGAACTAATTACAAATGCAATTGCAATTTTTTAACTCTTTGATATATATATATATGTACAATGTGGAAACTGGCTTACATATGTAAACCCCGAATAAATGCCAAAGAGGCCAAATTGAGGCAAAGGTTGTGCTTACATCCAAACTGTTAAACACAACATAGAAATGTTTTTTGTATAAAGTTTTTATTAAATACATTTGCAAGTACATTACATGTTACAATAAATCAGACATAACCATGAAAACATCAGTACATGTTAAAAAACACCCCTCAAGATAGAAGAAATTGATCAAGGAGGAGAGAAGGCACACTACCCATTGTAGCGGTCAGTGGTGCTGAGATTAACACCATCAATAGGACAGTGATTTATTTATTTTTCCAGTGGGGATCCCAGGAATGCACGGTGATGCTCAAGGGCCCCAAATAATCAAATTATCATTGTGGAAACTGAGGTGGCCCAATTCTCAATAGTTTTTAAGGATGCGCCATTAATTCAAGAGGTAAGCAGCTCCAAAAGATTTAGATTAAAAAATGTAAGATCACCAATTGTAAAAGAAAGAAGTGAGGATGACTTACACCGACAGGCAAGTATAGTGCAATGATGCCAAAACAGAGACGTTGTGAGTGAGAGGTGCGAATAAGCTATGAAAAGTCTAACAGAAGCAGAGTTTGAGACAGAAACAAGAAGAGAAACTGGCGTGTCCATATCCATAACTAAAGATAACCTGAAGAAGGGGCCTGAGTTACCTCAAAAGCTAGCATATTGTAATCTTTTTAGTTAGCCAATAAAAGGTGTCATTTTGCTTGGCTTTTCTCTAAAGAAAAGACAGGAAGCCAGTAGCAAAGCATATGGAGGAAGGTGCCAGGTAAACCTAAGGTACATAAATGACAAAGTGGATATGGAGAGAGACCCATGAAAAAAAATGTGTAAGTGGAGTAGGATAAAGTCTAGGAATTATTTTAAGTTAGGTGAATTGTGATATTCAGATTTACAGCACAAGTCAGGGCCGCTTCTGTACTGTGACTGGTGTGAAAGCTAACTATGTTACTAAAAATAAAAAGGTTAACATTTAATAGAGCTGGATAATAATTATCTAAGAGTGCTAAAAAAGATAACTGTAATAAATCTGTAATGTATTGGATATACCAGTGTACTTAGGAATTCCCCAGAAAATTTGGAATTATGAAGTAATAGAGTAGGAATTTGAAAATAGACTTGTCAATCTCTGGAACCAGAAAGGTTAAACAGTCAGTTAAGAACACTAAATAGCCTGGTGATATACATACTGTGGCATGGTGTATCAAGTACAAGTCTAGGAAAGTTTAAATGCACTTGACACATCAAGAGTTGTTTTAGACATATACAGTGGGTACGGAAAGTATTCAGACCCCCTTCAATTTTTCACTCTTTGTTATATTGCAGCCATTTGCTAAAATCATTTAAATTAATTTTTTCCCTCATTAATGTACACACAGCACCCCATATTGACAGACAAAAAAAAGAATTTTTGAAATTGTTGCAGATTTATTAAAACAGAAAAACTGAAATATCACATGGTCCTAAGTATTCAGACCCTTTGTTGTGACACTCATATATTTATATTTGTGTGGAGTTTACATGTTCATCCTTGAGATCACCTTCATTTGAGTCCAGCTGTGTTTGATTATACTGATTGGACTTGATTAGGAAAGCCACACACCTGTCTATATAAGACCTTACAGCTCACAATGCATGTCAGAGCAAATTAGAATCATGAGGTCAAAGGTACTGCCTGAAGAGCTCAGAGACAGAATTGTGGCAAGGCACAGATCTGGCCAAGGTTACAAAAAAATTTCTGCTGAACTTAAGGTTCCCAAGAGCACAGTGGCCTCCATAATCCTTAAATGGAAGATGTTTGGGACGACCAGAACCCTTCCTAGAGCTGGCCGTCCGGCCAAGCTGAGCTACCGGGGGAGAAGAGCCTTGGTGAGAGAGGTAAAGAAGAACCCAAAGATCACTTTGGCTGAGCTCCAGAGATGCAGTCAGGAAATGGGAGAAAGTTGTAGAAAGTCAACCATCACTGCAGCCCTCTACCAGTCAGGGCTTTATGGCAGAGTGGCCTGTCGGAAGTCTCTCCTCAGTGCAAGACACATGACAGCCCGCAGTTTGCTAAAAGACACCTGAAGATTCTCTGGTCTGATGAGACCAAGATAGAATGTTTTGGCCTTAATTCTAAGTGGTATGTGTGGCGACAACCAGGCACTGCTCATTACTTGTCCAATACAGTCCCCACAGTGAAGCCTGGCGGTGGCAGCATCATGCTGTGGGGGTGTTTATCAGCTGCAGGGACAGGACAACTGGTTGCAATCGAGGGAAAGATGAATGCGGCCAAGTACAGGGACAAAAACCTTTTCCAGAGTGCTAAGGACCTCAGACTGGGCCGAAGGTTTACCTTCCAACAAGACAATGATCCTAAGCACACAGCTAAAATAACGAAGGAGTGGCTTCACAACAACTCTGTGACTGTTGTGGAAGGGCCCAGCCAGAGCCCTGACTTAAACCCAATTGAGCATCTCTGGAGAAACCTAAAAATGGCTGTCCACCAACGTTTACCATCCAACCTGACAGAACTGGAAAGGATCTACAAGGTGGAATGGCAGAGGATCCCCAAATCCAGGTGTGAAAAACTTGTTGCATCTTTCCCAAGAAGACTCATTGCTGTATTAGCTCAAAAGGGTGCTTCTACTAAATACTGGGCAAAGGGTCTGAATACTTAGGACCATGTGATATTTCAGTTTTTCTTTTTTAATAAATCTGCAACAATTTCAAAAATTATTTTTTTTGCCTGTCAATATGGGGTGCTGTGTGTACATTAATGAGGAAAAAAATTAATGTAAATGATTTTAGCAAATGGCTGCAATATAACAAAGAGTGAAAAATTGAAGGGGGTCTGAATACTTTCCGTACCCACTGTAAGTCCCAAGAAGAGATACTAGACTAATTCCAGGTTTGTGGAATAGAATCTATGAGAAAGCATTGGAGAACCTTAATCAAAAAAATACAAATGATAGAAGTGTTTAAGTTATGAAAGGAGTAAGTAAGTTAGAGACCAGCTGTTATTTTAAAATGAGTACTTCAGGAATACAGTAGCACAGATGGAAGCTGTTAAGTGGTAAATTGTGCATAAAATGTAAGAAATACTTTTTCTAACAGAAAAATATATTAAAAAAAATTGTACATTTCCATTAAGTGTAGGTCACAGCAGCACACTGTCCTGCACTGCAAATTGCATTCCTGGAGTCCCACTTGTTGAAAAACAAGTGTCAATCAAGTGTGAATAAAATTTTGCTTGATCCTTTTGACAGAGGTAAACAATAATGTTCTTTCATTTTTCCAGTGCCTTTAAAACCATTCTGCCTCATCGACTAAGAAAAAGCTCAAAGCTTTAAATCTTGATGTCCCCACAGTTTCCTAGATCATGGACTACCTGACCAACAGACAGCACTTTGTGAGGCTGAGGGACTGTGTGATAGAAATGGTGGTGTGAGATACTGGCACACTTCAGAGAACTGTCCTGTCACCCTTCCTGTTTACCTCTCTACACAACAGAATCCCATTGATAATTTAGATAAGACAGAGTGCAGGAAGGTTGTGAAGGACTTTGCCTTGTGGTACAGGGACAAGTACCTTGTAACTCAACATGAGCAAGACAAAATAGCTGTTGGTGGACATCCGGCATGCCAAGGAGTCTCTGAGACCAGTCACCATTCGGGGGATGAAGTGATGGAGGGCTGCAGGTACCTGGGGGGTCCACATAATAACAACTAGACTGGTCTGACAACACAGTGGTGCTGTACAACAAGGGCCAGAGCAGATTGCACTTGCTAAAGAGACTGAGGTCTTTTGATGTGTGAAGCAAGCTATCAGTCCATAGTAGCCAGTGTGTTGTTCTAAACTGTGGTCTTCTGGGGAAGCAACTTCAGCTCAAAAGATACAGAATGGCAGAACAAAACCTATCAAGAAAGCCTACCAGCACACTTGGACATACTTTAAGCTGTTGTGGAAAAGAAGATGATGGCAAAATTAAATGCCATCATGGGAAATCCTTTCCATCCCCTGCAGGGGGCACTCTTTTGGAGCACTTTTACCAACCGACTCAATTTAGTCTTTTCTTCTCATTGCTGTCTGCTCCAGGAGAAAGTGGCAGGTGGCGAGTTTGACAGCAGTAACACAGGTGTACTAAAATGAGCTCAGAAAGGCTACAAACATCCCATAAAGAAGAAAGGAAACAATTCTCTTTGCCTGCTTGTACTTCTCTCAGCAGACTACATATCTAATGTTTAGTAAATTAGTAAAGTACAGCAGAAACCCTTCCATTTCCTTGTGGAAACTTGCAAGCAAAAACAAAAATAACCGGCTGCAAAAAATATCTGCAAAACTTGCATAAGTAGTGTAACATCATAGCTAGATTGCATTATATTGTGTGTGTAGTCCAATATATTGAAGCCCGGTATGCTGGCCAGCTGGATTGTAATGGTAGATTGGTAGAGTGACCTTTCAGGATTGTGCTTCTATAGCAGTAGACCACAAGATTTACACAGTAGTGTAGTGTAACAGTATCATTGTATAACAGCTATGCATAGGCCTTTATTCAGGCCAGCAGGGTTATAACAGTAGATATGTGGGCCACTCTAATGCGTTTTTGGATATACTGTATACCACAATGTGGATGGCCTAGTAGGTTCAAAGGGTTAACACTGGAGAACCCAAATTTAATGTTTATTGTCACCATGAGAGTTTTTTGTAATGGATGGAATTATTAAAGCTCTTACAATAGGTGCCGCCATTTTGTGGGATTTTTCCTCTAATGTTTGCTCTGCTGTTGCGATCCTACCATGCAGAGAATACTGTATATGGCACATGATGTCATCTATGTGACTGCATAAAGGTCAGTGCCATGCAATTCCTGGTTATCTGAGATTACAGATAGAACCTTCAAACCTTGTGTGTGGCTATTTGAGCTACTGTTGCCTTTCTATTAGCTCGAACCAGCCTAGCCATTCTTCTATGACCTCTGGCATCAACAAGGTACTTTCACCCAGGGAACTGCCATACACTGGATATTTTCTCTTTTTTGGGCCATTCTTTGTAGATGTTTGTACATAAAAATCCCAGCAATTCAGCAGTTTCTGAAATACCACATTCTGAATCTGGCACCAACAACCATGCCACATTCAAAGTCACTTAAATCACCTTTCTTCACCATTCTGATGCTGGGTTTGAACTTCACCAGGTCATCTTGATAATGTCTACATGCCTAAATGCATTGAGTTGCTGCCATGTGATTGGCTGATTAGATATTTGCATTAACCAACAGTTGAACAAATGTACCTAATAAAGTGGCCAGTGAGTGTATTTGCTGCTAGTGCTGTTACACTGCCTAATTAAAACCAGAAAAATAGAAATACACCAACAATAATATAAAATTAATAGGCTATGTCAAAAACAGCCTGCATGTTTTATTTAATTAAAGTTTGTTTTACTAGTAGCTGATTTTCTTAGACTTAATATAAAACAAGTAGGCATTTTATAGGGAAAAATAATAACCAGTAATTATCAAAATGTAGAATTTGTCAATGCAGATATATTTTAAAAACAAGAAAAGCTGCTCACTACTAATTCATCTTAAGTATTACTTTAAATCAACCATAGAATGATTACGTATTTCTGAAAAAAAAAATCAATGGTAGTTTTTAAAATGTAGAATTAGTCAATGCAGGCATTTCTTTATTGACTTTAATTATATAAGCTACCTTATTATCCTCTGGATTCAGCACTGAAGTGTTTCTGTCACATTTAACACTAGAATCCCTGAAGCCTACAAAAAAACTTGTCATTCCGGGCCAACTTAAATTCATTCACACCTCTTCATCAGCGTCTTTGTTTTGTAAATGTGTCAATCAGCACAAGCAGCCTGCTATCCCATCCCCCACCAACACAACTGAAGTTCTCCCAACTTGTCTGTTTATCTGGGTGTGAGGTGTCCAGAACTGTTTAGGGTAAATAATATATTGTTATATGGAATACATACATTTCATGTGTGTTCTGTGTCTACAACGATCTGGGTAAATGTAGGATGACAGGAAATGCGAGACAAGAAATGCTGAACACATAGCTAAAACAAAATTTTTTTTCATGTTATAGTAATAATTGACAACATGTTGACGTGAAGTGTATAATGTGTGAAGACTGAAGTCTAAATATCAAATAAACTCTTTCACAAAAGGTATAACAAAACAAGTGCACCTTTATTCAAGAATATAACTGAAGAAATTATTCAATTTACATGGTGCTGTCAATGTGTAAAAACTGAAGCTGAAATACCCCTCGAATGGCTGGTTTAGAGTTGAGAATGGTTTCTTCTAAATCAAGAGGTTGTGGGTTCAATTCCGGGTCTTACTTTTGTGTAGTGAGCTGCTCTTATCGATTCTATTATAGAATAAAAACATACATTTGATTTGAGTCTGTAAAACCCATTGTAAATTTTTGGTAATTGTAAAAGTTAGTGGTTTTTTTATTCAGTTTTATTCTCTCAGTCACGTTCACGTGGTACAATGAACTTGTCTCTCCCTAACTGAGTTAATGGTGTTTATCTCCATTCTTTTCACAAGAGCAGCAATGACCACAGTTGGTGCTATGGTTGATGCCTGGTCAGAACTATTTGTTGTAACTGGCAATCAAAGATACAATGCCCCGTGACTGCTATCAGACTATCATATGGCATTAGTGCTTTGACAACACAGACACCCATGGAGAATGTGTGAAAAATGGCAGATTTGCTGCAATCCCAGACATCTGGCAATGTTTTGTTGAGAACTGTGTTTTCAGTTACAACCCAGGGCAACGTGTTACTGTTGATTAGAAACTGTTTCCAACGAAGATCCGTTATCCTTTTTGCAATACATCTCAACCAAGCCTGACAAACTTGGCATAAATTTTTGGATTGCGGCACATTTGAAGACAAAGTACATGTGCAATGCTACTCCTTATTTTGGAAAAGATCCTAGTCATCCCACAGGAGAAAGACTACAGTATAATAGCAGCAGTAGATGTAAAGGAAGAAAGCAATCGAGGACATGGAACCAGTTCAACGCAGGGCAAGTCATTCACACACCCACAATGACAGTCATACAAAGGCCAATTTGGAAATGTCACTTCACGTGAACTGTACGTCTTGGGAGATGTAGGAGGAAAGCCCATGGAGAGATGGGGAAGACATACAAATTCCACACAGACCAATCTAGATTTGTGTGGTGGCAATGCCACCAATTGCGCCACCATGTTGCTTATTCCTAAAAATTTGATACATTTTACTGCAGGTAGGAAAACTAATTTAAGAAAAGTGATTTTTTTCAAAACTCTGTACTTATTTTATAACAACTAGTGTTTCTAAATTTCATTGTGTGCCAACAGCATAACCAAAATATATATCCCCATTACCTATGTACATGAATCTTTGTAATTTTCTGAGTAGATATCATCAAAAATGTTCAAGGGATTTTTAATTTCTGGAGAAGAAATGTAGTCTGATTAAGAAGTTTCTTAAATTCTCTAAATGCCTTAAATCATGTGAATGCAATAAAATATGATTACCTTGATGAACCAATAATGCTTTTCTCATGTTATCTTTCTCATCTGATGAGTGGTGTGGTGACAACAGATTAAACTGCCTGGATTTTCCTTTATTAACAAAAATCTTTATAGCTTTGGTGTGTAATGTTGATTTGCTTCTTCAGGTTAAGAAAAAAAAAAACAACATTAAACGATTGTGATCCCTAACGATCTTTTACACTTAATTATGATTATAGGGCTATTTCCTAATTAGCTATCCTTGTTGTGTTAGATAAATCTTTTTAATTATCACTCTACAGAAAGCCTTTTTCATGCTTCAAGTTTTGACCTGAAAACTTTGATGGACAATTTGCTGGTTTTTGAAATTGTTTTGCTTACACAACATTTTTTCTAATCATCACAATTTTATCACGTTAGCAGTGTTTTCTTAATGAGGTTACTCTAAGAAATGGATTAACACAGCTTTCAAACATGCCTTGCCTGCCAACAGGGATTTTCTAACACCACGTCATAAACCATTAATTTGCACCCTTATGTACTCAAAATATGCCAATCATTTCCTTTGAGGTATTTTAAAGTACTAAAACATTTTTTAATTCATTTGCTTTTTATAGTGGTTCCAACGTCAGCTATTATGTGATTAATAATTTATATTCCTCAATACAGCCCCATATTAACCCACACTGTATTAATTCAAAACACTGTAATGCTGTAATAATACCTGACCCCCCCCTGTAGCCTGCTGTTTGGAATCATAAGGCACGTCTCTAAATTAAAAATATACACTTTTTGTTCTTTTCTAAACTTCACCTCTCTTATGCTTTGTCCTACAGCATATACTACTTTTTGCACCTACTTTACTTCATCAGCATCAGCCCTCTAATTCCCTCCTTTTCATTATCCCCCTTCTTCTGCTCTGTTTCTTTCTCTCTTTCTCCATCTCTCCAGGGTATGCATCGATAAAGAATCAGCACAGAAGCTCTCTTAACAGACGTGTACCCCCATAAGATTCAGTGGGCAGCTTACCCCTTTTTGTTTTCTCTCATCCCAGTCCAAATCCCAATAAATTCAATTGCAAGGTGTCGCAGAATTAAAAGGTGGTACATTAGCACTCGAAAATGACCAGTAAAAATTACACTCACTGAGATCAGACTGCATTACGATAGGCGCCATTTACTTGCTATAATGTCTATGTCATCTGTTTTATGTTAGTAAAACTTTCTGCATTGTCAGACATCACATAGCTAAACACAAAAGCAACATCAAGGCACACTGATAATAATTTCCTCCTACACTGAGAGGCCATTTTGGTTTATGAATTAAGATCAATACATTTGGCCTAAATGAAGTTAATGACCTTAACTGTTTCTTTTTGTTAATTGTTTCTCTTCATATTGTATTTGGTTTATCACATATTATTTGTGCTATTTGGCATTACTACCTGCTGAAACTGTATGTTAAACATGATATTTGATAAACAGTGCTATACCCTCTATGTTGCACCCTGCCTGATTTGCATTCTACAAGTGAACTATTTTTTATGAAGGCTGACATTAAATTACATTCTTCATCTCTTAGGATGTGGGTTATTTTATGATTTTTATGATAGTTCAGAATCATTTTTCTATATTAAATAAATCTCTCCAGTTTACTTTGAAAGATGAGATTTTTTTTGGTGTTAACAATTAGTCAGTTTAATCCTAGTTTAACTACAGCAGGGCTGTGTGGTACTTCTTGAATTAATTCTGTTTTGTCTTTTGTTGTGTGTTATTTAATCATTTTTTCTGTCCATTATGGGTTTTTATCCTTGTAGAATCTATTTGGATCATCTTTTTTTTTGTTTATATAATTATGAAAAAAAATGTCTTTTGCCATTTTCAGATTGTTGCATGTGTCACTATCTTGGGGGATATTTGATTATCCGTCACAATGGTCTCAGCCCAGCCCTTAAAATAGTGGCACGTGACATCACTAGCATGATGGGATAAAAGGTCAACCTTAATGTCTCTGTCGATCTCTTTCCAATGGAATTCGAATTAGTATCCTAAAAGAAAACAAACCTTTTTTGTTCTTTGTGATTTTTTTCCTGCCATTTTTTTTAACTTTTTCGGCGAGTGTCTCACCTTCGGCTTTTGCCTTACGTATAGGCCATTGTTGAATCTCTTGTATCTTTATGGTTTTGACCAGGGCTTCTTTTCTCACTATGTTCCTTTATTCTGATTCTTAAAACCAGTAGCTGGTTTTTCAATCTTAGTAGTACAGACATTGTGAAGTAAATGAAGAATACAATGCCAGTGAATTATATTATCAAATATTATCAATAATATTTTTGGTCTGTGTGACCTGTGCTTCTTTCTCAAACAGCTATAAACAATTGCTTATATTCGTTATTCAGTGCCTCACAGCATGCCGTACGGCAGTAGTAATACAATAATAGGTGCTGGAGTGCACAATTTTTGTCTTTACATTAATTTCAGAGTACAGTAATCCCTCCTCAATGAAAATCCGCGAAGTAGAAACCATATGTTTGTATGGTTATTTTTATATATTTTAAGCCCTTATAAACTCTCCCACACTGTTAACATTATTAGAGCCCTCTAGACATGAAATAACACCCTTTAGTCAAAAGTTTAAACTGTGCTCCATGACAAGACTGAGATGGCAGTTCTTTCTCACAATTAAAAGAATGCAAACATATCTTCTCTTCAATGGAGCGCCGTCAGGAGCAGAGAATGTCAGAGAGAGCGTTCGCTAAGAAAAGCAAACAATCAAAAAATCAATACGTGCTTTTAAGTATGCAGAAGCACCGCGATAAGGCGGCATTTTGTAGAGGAGCGTCCGTATCCTCTAGGCAAACAGCCCCTCTGCTCACACCCCCTCCGTCAGGCGCAGAGAGAGTGAGAGAGATAGAGAGAAGCAAACAATCAAGCACCGCGCGGGAAGCATATCTTATATCATTGAGGAGTTTTAGTTAATATGTAATACATGCTCTGATTGGGTAGCTTCTAAGCCATCCGCCAATAGCGTCCCTTGTATGAAATCAACTGGGCAAACAAACTGAGGAAGCATGTACCATAAATTAATAGACCCATTGTCCGCAGAAAGCCGCAAACCAGCGAAAAATCCGTGATATATATTTAGATGTGCTTACATTTAAAATTCGCGATAGAGTTAAGCCGCGAAAGTCGAAGCGCGATATAGAGAGGGATTACTGTACAGAGTACAGGGTCAGCCATCGTATATTACACCTGGAGCATTTTTCAGGTTGAAGGCCTTGCTCAAGGAAAGTAGGATCCTTTCTGGCAGTAAAAGGATTTGAATCTGCAACCTTTCACATATCTTTCAGAGCCTCCCCTGTACCTAATATGAACTATGATGTAAATATATGGCAGTGCAGTTGTTACTTTAAAACATGCAATTATTTGTTACGGTTCATCTGACCACCCTTAGCTTACATGTGAAATTCCACCCTTGGAATGTTGCGGCTGAAGTACATACTTTGATCTGCAAAACTTTACATTGGTGTTGGTCAATGAATGAACATTGATCTTCTCCCACCGGGGGATTTTATGCAGTTCAGAATTACACAACAACATGAATAAATACCATGGCAATGTGACACCTTAGGAAACCTTTCTAATTCATGGAGAATTTTGGACTACATTTTCCTTCTAAGCGTTTCTCTTAAAGTGGATTATATACATAAAAATAAGTGTATTCTGATGTGCCAGAATATCTCAAAGTAGCGCTGATAATGAAACTGTGAGCTTTTTAGCATTTTCAGGGAATTATCATTTCAGAATTCTTAAAACAATGATGTCATTACACTTAAAACATTGTACAAAAATGTGCATAAATTACTTTGGCATTCAATGCTGACAACAGCAATTAAATAAACAAACCTGCAAGTTTTTGCTTTTCCATGCAAATTGCAAGGCAATGAAATTAACTACTTCTAGTTAACATGATAAAATGTAGTCTGTTTAGTAGACCTCAGCAATTTTCTTAAATCTGAAGGTCATATTTTAATGTGAATCGAGTGGAAATGCACACAAATACATTTTACATTTCAAATGAAGAGGTGTACTCCTCAACCCTGATGTCAACATTGAGATATTACTTTTTTTGAAACCTCAAATTAATGTACTTTTTAAATGTGTATACTGTTTCTCTCATGCATGCAGGTCAGGGGCAACCCAGCATGAATATATCTCTCTATATCCTGTCATATATGGGGAAACCATTAAATTATGGAGCCATCTAATTGACTCTCTGAAAGATAATCCATCAGTCCTTTGTCTTCCTTCCATAATTTGGATTCTATCTATAGATGGCGTGTCATTGCTCTACCAATATGCTAAAAGGAGAAGTAGATTTGCTGCTTCTAAGGAGTAGCATCATTACGTGAGCATTGGAGATGTGATTATGTCCTTTATGATTATAACAAAGGTCCAGTACTCCAGCATTTTAATTTAGAATATGATGAGAATTACACTAGTAACCCATGGAGTCAGAGTAGGAGGGGATACAATATACTGTAACTGGCATTAATAGCAGTAGATAAGACACTGAAGGACAAAGTGGACCCTTCCTATTTTGCTAGGCTTTAATGGCACCCCAGACCTGTTAGGACAGCACATTTAACAGAGATGCAAGTATCTAGCTACAATAAACCCCCACTTAGATTCCAAAGTAAGGGACTGAGCCCTTTGTACCAGTACAATGTGTCTGCACTTCATCTGATAACAAATGTGGTAAACAGAGTTGTAGTGACAGGTTTGCAAAGGCCTTTTTGCAGAGACTTTTTCTGGCTTAAATGTGCAAAATGGACACCTAAGGACAAAAATCTATAATTCAATGCAATGATAACACTGATCAACAAAATAATGCACCTATGATTAAGCCTTTATTTTCTAACTGGAAATGACTTTATTCCAATCATGAGTGGTTCCACCTTTCTTGATAAACTTTTTACACTCATCGTATGTAAGGATTTTCTCAAAGGCACATTTGTGAAATTCTCTGAGGAACTTTGAGGGAATTCTGGGCATTTCAGGGTCATTTTTGAATGCACTCACCAAAATGACTGAAGGTTTTTGCAGTAATCATATTTCTTTAATCCCTGTGTATATCAATAAATACTATTATTCTGTTTCTTAATACTAGTGTGCTTCAGTTACCCTGATATAAGTCTAACAGACTGCTTCCTAAAACAAAGAAAGGTAAGATAAGTTAAGTAGGAACCTTACTGAATTATTTAATTAACTACACTGCAAAAACAGCATAAGCAAAAACTGGATAAAAAAACTTTAAATGGGAGTTGTTTTGTTTTCATTTAGCAAAAAAATCTGTTAATCGGGTAAGCAAAATTTACTTGGCAAGATTTCTTAAAATATGCTAAATATTTGTAAATACATGTTTTTTGATAAGTCGATCATTCTTACAATAAGGAAAACAGGTTTTAATGTCATGATATAAATACTTTCCACTTTTCATTTTTTGCAGTGCAGCTGTGCTATCTGTCCAAGATGGGTTAAAATCTAAGCAATCAAGATAGACCTCAGTGCTAATATTCGCAATACACCCTACAATGTGTATATCTGTAATTTTTGAATTGGTATGGCATTCATAAAACTAGTATTAATGTTTTTTTTGTGCACCATCTATTGGAATGGCAGAGACATAGCATCTGGCCAGACACAAAGACAGACAGACTGACAGACAGACATTTAACCTTTTATTAAGGCAGATTACTGACATTACTAAAGGCAATGTGCAAGAGGTTGTCAGGGCTAGGGGTCTCAATTTTAGCTCTTTAAAGGCTAAGGTACTGTAGGTGTGCATTTTCATTTAAGTCAACTTTTCAATGTGACAAAAATAAAACTGGTCTACATGTCAAAAATATTATGTGATCTTTATAAATTTAATAGTACTGACTTTAAATTTGGCAATAGAATTGTAGTATCACATCCAGTTTTTGAGAGATAAAGATTTAAAAGTAAAAAAAATACTATTTTAGAGAAAAAATACTTTTCTTATTAATTATTTAAACTTTTAAAATGTAGTGATTACACATAATCATTTTAAATACCACTATTACTTACAAAAACTAGTTGCTTGGTAATTTATTTCCTCTTGTAATCCTCTGAATTCTCATTCATCAGAGACAGCTCCCATGTTTTCTTTTGTCATTTGCTTATCTGTTACCTGATCAAGACAATGGTTAGATCAATGTGACCTTGCATATTCCTGTAAAATGCAATTAAACAACGAATGTATCTCTTCTGTTCATTAATAAGGTGTCTTTCTAACCATCTAAATATAAATTCCTGGGTATTTTAAAAGGGATAAAAAAGAGAGTAAAAAATGTGTAGCAAATACTTGAGTTGGGTTGTAAATATCTCCACTGATGTACTCATTAATAATGTGCTGCATCATACATTACTGTCCTACTAGAAATACCTGTGGTGAATAATCAAATTAGAATATAGTGTAAATGGTAGGAGGATGTACCTTTATTATGGATTATTTGTGGTTAAATTCTAGGAGGTTACTGTGCAATCTATCATCATAAAAGCCATAAAAGAGAATCAGGGCTGACCCATGCCAGAAGTTGTTGAGGCACAGCATACTGAGGATTATTGTGATCTGTCAAAGAAGCCGAGAGATTCAAAACAAGTAATAATGAAGTCAAGACATGCAAAAAGTCAGAACTGGAAGTTCGATCGAACTTGGCAATAAAGAACAAAAGGGTGAGATGTTAAACATAAGTCAAAATGAAAACTGAAGTAGAAACCATACCTAGCTTTAGGGGCTACTTGTATTTCAAAGTAAACACACTAAAGATCTTTATAAAAAAGTTGCTATTTGCCAAAAGGATAGTGAATACTGAAAATAGTGTCATATTTATGTCATTATATCTGCGGAAGAAAATAAGTCACAATATTTAATTTAACAAAAGGAGGACTTTAATAGCATTAATGCAGATCCAGAACTTTACATCAAAGTTCTGAAAAATATCATTAAAGCAGTCTCTAATTTTATGGCTTAAACATCCCCCCAACTGCAATTCCATCAATCAATGTCAACCTGCTTACTTCATACAAACAAGAGTTAGGTCATATGTGGTGGCCCTTAGTTAGCAAACATTTATGTTTCATTGCTTACAGAGATCATTAATTGTCTTACCAGTAACTGCCTGTCCTTGAAACTGTGTTACAAAAATAAAACATTGCATTCACATAACTCTAATGATCATTTGTGGAAATATTTTATAGTATGATATACTTAATAAGCACCTATAGAGATATGTTGCTAACTCTTCAAGAAAATAAATAGAATGAAACTATTTAACATATATGAAACCCTGCTCAGTACTTATTGTTAAAAAACTGCATATATTTTCCTAATGAGAGCAGAACACAAACCCTGAAGATATACATATAATCTGAGCGTATATTCTACCACATACTTTGACGTCAGAAACCTGACAATCGCGTTTATGTGTTGTATCCAAACTATGCCCCATAAACAATGAAAAACAAGATGGGGAAGAGTAAAAATTTTTTGAAAAACAAATTGAAAATTAAGCTGCCTGCATGTCACAATATAAACATCGTTAGTGTGAATAAAACTTAACAGAGGCTGGTGTGGTATACCACAACTCAGAAGGAAAGGCCAGTTTTTAAGTAATCCAATTGACAGTGTCAGTCTCCGTGGGTGCAATCGTGCAGCCACAGGGTTTTGATGAGGTAATTGGGGCAAGTCGCAACTGCACATGAGGGTGCGATCTTTCTCAATTGCTTCATTGGTTTCCTGCCGTGCGTGATTGCGCTGCACCCATGGAGCCGTATAAGAACAGGCAGGCACAGAGAAACAAGAGGGGAAAAAAGAGACGTAAAAGAAATGAAAGAAAGGCTTAGAGAGAAGAGCAGCATTGGGGGCGAAAGAGAACAAGCCAGCCAGCTGAAAAAGAGAGGTCCGAGCAGTCAGGGGTACCATGTGGAGCGAAGGATCGGCACTCGAGGGACAGATCGCGCCCACTAATGATGTGGAGGAGTGGGTTTGATCGAGGAGGAGTCCGCCCTAGGGATCCAAGGGACAACTTCGTGTGTGAGAAGGAAGACGGAAAGACAACTGACCCCGAGTGGTCTGGTAGCCAAGATGGGGGTCGGTAGTGAGAGGACTGCTGTGGCTGAAATCTCTCCCGCTGAGCAAACCTTGGATGAGCTGGAGAGACTGGGAAGGAGCTGTGTTTGGCTGGTGTAACCCCTAATGTCTGCTGCAGGATTTTAGTCTTGCTTTTGAGCACTGCATTTTATTTGGACATTGATTTTTTTTTGATTGTTGTTTTTTTTTTATTGTTGAGCCTGGAACAGGGGAGAGTCCAGAGGTTTTGGAAAACATCTTGCGTCACCCCAGTCCCAAAGGTATCACGTCCTAGTGAGCTGAATTACTTCCGGCCTGTCGCTCCGACGTCACATGTGATGAAGACCACCTGAGGCCACAGGTCCGCCACGCCCACGACCCTCTGCAGTTCGCATACCAGGAGAAGGTGGGAGCGGAGGATACCATCATCCATATGTTACACCGATCCCTCTCCCACTTGGACAGAGGCAGTGGTGCTGTAAGAATTATGTTTCTGGACTTCTCTAGCACCTTCAACACCATCCAACCTCTGCTCCTTAGGGACAAGATGACAGAGATGGGAGTAGATTCACACCTGGTGGCATGGATCGTGGACTATCAAACAGACAGACCTCATTATGTGCGTCTCAGGAACTGCAGGTCTGACATTGTGGTCAGCAACACAGGACCACCGCAGGGAACTGTACTTTCTCCTGTCCTGTTCAGTCTATATACATCAGACTTCCAATACAACTCGGAGTCCTGCCACGTGTAAAAGTTTGCTGATGACACTGCTATCGTAGGCTGCATCAGGAGTGGACAGGAGGAGAAGTATAGGAATCTAATCAAGGACTTTGTTAAATGGTGCGACTCAAACCACTTACACCTGAACACCAGCAAAACCAAGGAGCTGGTGGTGGATTTTAGGAGACCCAGGCCCCTCCTGGACCCCGTGATTATCAGACAGTGTGCACAGGGTACAGACCTATAAATACCTGGGAGTGCAGCTGGATGATAAATTGGACTGGACTGCCAATACTGATGCTCTGTGCAAGAGAGGACAGAGCCGACTATACTTCCTTAGAAGACTGGCGTCCTTCAACATCTGCAATAAGATGCTGCAGATGTTCTATCAGACGTTTGTTTCGAGTGCCCTCTTCTATGCGGTGGTGTGCTGGGGAGGCAGCCTAAAGAAGAAGGACGCCTCACGCCTGGACAAACTGGTGAGGAAGGCAGGCTCTATTGTAGGCATGGAGCTGGACATTTCGCGATAGCAATAACGGTGTGATTGGTCATCAGACATTGACACAGACAGTGATACTAATGCAAATAGCACTGTACAACTAAACATCCATGATATACCTGGTGAATTCAGTCCAGATGCAGTTTCAGATTGGATTTGATAAGTGAACAGATGTCCCCAGTGAACAGCTTTCAACATAATACAGTATGTAAAGTTTTGTTCTACCATGATGGAGTGATGAGGAAAAATTGTAGAGGTCAAGAGCACAAAGATGAAGATGTTTATGAACTCTGATCAGACCACACAAATATCAGGCACAGGACATAAAAATAAATCTAGAAATTCTAATCCTCGGAAAACTGTAGTAATCCAATATTGGGGTGAAATGCTGAGACACAAAAGATAGACGATTGGGCTTTTTTTGGCAGATTCTTTAAAGTCTGGGTCATACCTCATATCCTGCAGCAACCCCGGTGGCAACACCTGAATCTGACCAATGGCACATTACAACCTGTACTACAACATGAAAAACCCTGGTGGGATGCTCGTCCATTTCTGAGCCTAGCCATCAATTTAGAGTAGCCAGGCAACTTGGACTGTAAATCACAAGGCTGTGAGAGGACACTGAATAATCCCCAGAAAAGCCATTTGAATACAGACATTCCACAAGTTTGGACTTGAATCCAGGACTCTGCAGCTGTAAGGCATTTCTTATGTACAGGTATATATAATGTATTGAATACAAAACTTTTTTTTTTACACTTTGAAGAACTGCACTATTGGGATATTGTTTGTTTTTTGTAATAAAGGCACTTTTGCACTTAACAGCTTCCCCTTGCTTCATTTGGTGTCCTCATTGTCCAAGTCATCCGGTTACATTACAGATGTTTTTTTGTTCAAGGGCTCCCAAAAGGGAAGTGGGAGCATGGAACAGGACCTGCATCGTCACAGCTGGTGAACATACCAAGCTCCAAAAAGACACCACTCAATCCAACATGTCTTTTAAATTGTAGAGATGTAATTAAGTCTTTGACACAGGTGGATGGTAACTCTACTTTATATACCATTTTTGTACATGTAAATTTTAAAAATACGCTATAATACTTAGTAAAAGACATCAATTTTCTGATACTGTTACTTTAATAACGTTCCCCCATGTGAGTAGAATGGTGATGTTCTTCTGGTTTCTTAAAGGTAACATATCATTTTTTAAATGTATCATGCTATCCCTCTTTTTGAAACCAGAAGGACAAGAACAGTTTGTCAGCTGGTTTTGGACTGATAGATGTTGAAGTAACTATACAGATAGATACAAGTTTGCTAATCCTACAAGAAATTGCCTACTAGAATTTAAATTACCTTTAAATTCTTCATGCTGATTACATATAAAAAGACCATCATTGCTGGCTTGGGAAGCTACAAAGTTTCTGCTCATGCTCACTAAATGAAAAATGTCATACTTCTGGTAGCTGGGTATAATGATTTTGGCATGGAAGAACTTACATTCTGTCCCTTGTAGCCAAAATAACTAATTTATATTATTATAAAAAGTAGATCATAAGAAAGAAAGATTATAGTGTTGAATACAGAAATTATATTCTGTTCTAAAAGATTTCCATGAATTTTTTACATGCACATAGTCAGTGATCAGAGATCATTTTTCACAGTGACTCACTTTTGACAAATGCAGTAATGGCCTGACCAACCACAATGCAGACCTCAGGGGAAGAGAAAAGTTCTGCTGGAAAGTGATCTGGCAGCATCTCTTTTGAAACACTCTCTGTAAGTCTTCTAAGACCATCCAGTAGCCAACCTCTGAGTACCAGCCTGCACAATAATGCCGGAATTTCATGTTTTTCCAGATAGATAATCTTTTCTTACTAAATATTTAACATATAATGCAGTCAGATTACATGGCTTTTTATTCTGAAAATATTATTGTTTTGGCAACTTAAAAGCTATAATATATTTACATCTATACTGTAAAGCGTCTGTGTGTATCTGGGTGTGTATATAGTAACATATCTTCTTATATAATGCTCTACCGTGGCTGTCAGTTTGTCTGTCCAGGATTTTAAATCACCTGTAGCTCGCAAACCGTTTGACTTATTGACCTGAAATTTGGTACACAAATACTACGTGACGTCTACTATCCACTTTCGGGGTGATGATTGTCCTCCAAGGTTATTCATCTTTTTATTTTATTGTAAAATCAACTTTCGGCAGCAGGCAGCAGGGCAGCCGTGCCGCATATGTGTATGGGCGACGTTCTTATCCTTACCACATTTGCCGTCACTTCCCCTACCTCTTCATATCTTAAAACATTCTTGAGGCAGGTAATTGCAACAAAAACACTGACTTAATCAGTTTTAATGCGAAAAGATGCCAACGAAAGAAGAGAAGCAGCGGGTGCTTGGGTGGAGAAAAGAAGAGCTGCTCAGGGAGCAGCAAGGGCATCAAACTCTGAGCAAATGAATGCTAAATGTACAGAGAAAGAGTCTGAAAACTATGAATGCTCAAGTCAAGTGTATTCACTGCACTTTATCGTGCAGTGTGCCGTTACTGTGCCCCGGACACAGACTGGCAAACACGTTTGTATTGCCCCACTCACATTTATTTAGGGTCTCCATAGTATAATCAAGTACTCACAAACCCCCCAGTACCCCTCAGTCCAGGCCAACACAATGCCTTCTCTCTCTTTCCTTCTTCAGGCCGTCTCCTGCCTCCTCCAGAGACCTTGTCCACTCCTCCACCCAACTCTTGTCCCACTCTGAAGGGAGGCGGCCCCTTTAAATAAGCACCCGGATGTGTTCCAGGTGTGTTCCCGGCAATCTCCCACCAACATGCACCGGTGTGGCGGAAGTGCCGGCTGTCTCCCCGGAAGCACTCCGGGTGTCCCTGTTCCTCTTCCCCCCAGCATTTCCTGGTGTGGGGGAAGTGCTGAGGTCCAGGGTCTTTCAGGTATTGGGGAACCCCAGGC
>JANRMT010028174.1:48046642-48062680 GCA_026402145.1 Polypterus bichir lapradei | reverse complement strand
AATAACTCTGTATACAGGAATGCTCTACAAGAAACACTTGTTTAGTTAACCTTTCTTTCTCCTATGCCAGACGGTCAAAAGACAACCCCTGCTGGATGTCCCTCGGTTTTATATGTGGGCCGATCTACCTTGCCAGTCATTAACACCAGCCTGTCAGCGAGGCTGCATGTGACCTTCCACCCCTGCAGCCTCAATCTAGGCAGAAGCCTTTCTATTTTCTGGGATTCTTTTTGCATGTGGGTGCATGGCTGCCAACACACACACACACACACGTATGTGCCTCCAACTTCTGGCAGCTTCCTGAAGTTGCTTTCATTTTTATTCTTTCTCCGGCTTCTCTGCATGCCCAGCTTATGCTGGTTACTCTGCCATAACTTTTGCAGACAAATGGATGCCCTTCACTGGTATGGAACAAAGTGCTGAAGGAGGTTGGCATGCTGGCACTTGAAGGTTAATGTGAGTGACAGGCCTTCGCACTCGTGTTAACCTGCCAGCAACATTTCCACTCCATACCACCACCACAGCCGTTTACTCTTAAACCCTTTTCACCTTAAAGGTAAGTACAATTTTTATAAATAAACTACATAAATATAAACAGCTATGGTCAGTCATTATACTTTCTCTAAATGTCCTGTGATATGGCCTATCAATCCTTTCCCCCTGTGACTCAGAATTAGGTTAAAAATTAATATACGTACATGGACAACCCTCCAGATTCTTAAGTTCAGTTGTTTTATTGTTAACAAGTGCATAAAATCAAGCACATAGCCTGGCAAACCTTCATTGGCAGTAGAATTTAGTGACTTTAAACATGGCAATGACTTGGGATGCCAAGTCAGTGTTTGAAATTTCTGCTCTGCTAGATCTGTCCTGATCAACTGTCAGTGCTATTATTGTGAAGCAGAAGTGTGCAGGGGTATCAGCAGCTCAGCCATGGAGTGGTGGACCACACAAACTCACAGACCGGGGCTGCCAAGTGCTGAAGTGATTAGCGCATTAAAATCACCTACCCTTTGTTTCATCCCTTACAAAAGAGTTCCACACTGCTTCTGCAAGCAACATCAGTACTAAAATTGCTCCAGGAGTTTCATGAGACAGGTTTCCATGGCTGAACAACTGTACACAAGCCTAAGATCACTATGCACAATGCCTAGTGTCAGCTGGATTGGTGTAAAGCACACCACCATTAGACTCTATAGCAGTATTTTCTGGGGAATTCAAACTTCACTATCTGGCAGTCTGATGGATGAATCTGAGTTTGGGAGATGCCAGGAGGACACTACCTTCAGGACTGTATGATGCTTACTGTAAAGTTTGGTGGAGGAGCTGTTTTTCAGGGTTTGCCACTTTTCAGGAACATCCTGGGTTCCAGTGAAGGGTACTGTTAACTCTGCAACACACAAAGACACTTGAGACAATTATGCACTTCCAAATTTGTTGCAACAGTTTGGAGAAGACAATTTATTTTTCCAGCATGATTGTACCCCATGTGCACAATGCCAGATCCATAAAGACACAGAGGAACGTGAGTGGCCTGTGCAGAACCCTGAATTCAACTCTACTGAACACTTTGCGATGAAATAGAATGCAAATTGCAAGCCAGGTCTTCTCATCCAACATCAGGAGCTGACCTCACAAATATTCTTTTGCCTGAATGGGCACAAATTCCAAAACCACACTCCAGAATCTTGCAGTATTTTTGGGGGATTGGGGTTGACAACTCCAAGCTTTTGGAATGAAACAAACAACAAGCTCATATAGAAGTAGATATGATGGCCAGGTGATCGCAAACTTTTGCCCATATAGTGTATTTATTTAATTGCATTCATTGCTGACAGCAGTGTTTTGTCCATCCAGTTATTCATTAATTTTTAGTCCAGCTTAATTCAGTCCATAGTTACTGAAGTTCACAGCCTATCCCAGCAGGAATGGGTAGAAGGAAGAAACCAACATTGCAGGGCACAAATGCAACTATTAGGAAATATTTTTCTCATATTGCTAAAGATGTTTTTAATTTTACAATGGCTGAATGAATGTTGTAGATACATGCAACCCACTTTTTCAAAGATATCGCCTTGTCATATATGCCAAGTACAATTTTCTTCTATAGTGGGACATGCTAAAACAACGGTGTGTTTTTTTGCTTTTCATTGCCTGTTCATGAGGTACCTGATAGAGAAATCTATGACATTTCATGGCTGCAAATGGTGGCTTTAGGGCAACATCTCTAAAGTTATTGATTTGATATCAATGTTGTGATTCTGTTTTTCTCTGCATCCAGGTGACAAGCTTCTAAAACTGACACAATTGCTAGGTTCATGCTTTTAGTATTGAGTTGTAATTACAGATGTTCTAAAGCAGATCACGTCTTACTCAAAATCAATCTAAGCTTGCAAAACTGACTGCAGATTATTAAGAAGCGACACCATTCAGAGATGCATCTGAAAATTAAAATTAATAAAGAGTTTAAAAGAAAGGCTCCCTGTATATACTTGCCGCTTACTGTTATGTACGAGCAATGCCTGTCAGTTTTTAAAACAGCAATGCATATATTGTATTCAATACATTATATATACCTGTATATAAGGCCCTGCTGGTGCCCTGCCCGGGGTTTGTTTCCTGCCTTGCGCCCTGTGTTGGCTGAGATTGGCTCCAGCAGACCCTCATGACCCTGTAGCTAGGATATAGTGGGTTGGATAATGGATGGATGGATGGATGTACATAAGAAATGCCTTACAGCTGCAGAGTCCTGGATTCAAGTCCAAACTTGTGGAACGTCTGTATTTAAATGGCTTTTCTGGGGATTATTCAGTGTCCTCTCACAGCCTTGTGGTTTACAGTCCAAGTTGCCTGGCTACTCTAAATTGATGGCTATGCTCAGAAATGGACGAGTATCCCACCAGGGTTTTTCATGTTGTAGTACAGGTTGTAATGTGCCATTGGTCAGCTTCGGGTGTTTCCACTGGGGTTGCTGCAGGATATGAGGTATGATCCAGACTTTAAAGAGTCTACCAAAAAAAGCCCAGTCGTCTGTCTTTTGTGTCTCAACATTTCACCCCAATATTGGATTACTACAGTTTCCCGAGGATTATAATTTCTAGATGTATTTTTATGTCCTGTGCCTGATATTTGTGTGGTCTGATCAAAGTTCATAAACGTCTTCATCTTTGTGATCCTGATCTTTGCAATTTTTCCTCATTACTCCATCACGGTAGGACAAAACTTTACATATTATGTTGAAAGCTGTTTACTGGGGACATCTGCTCATTTATCAAATCCAATCTGAATCTGCAACTGGACTGAATTCACCAGGTATATCATGGATGTTTAGTTGTACAGTGCTATTTGCATTAGTATCACTGTCTGTGATATTAATGAATATGAATGAATGTTGATGAGTTACCTTAAAGTAGCAGAATGCATAGAATTATTCATAATTGTTTTGCAACATTGTGGCATGTTGGCGCAGTGGGTAGTGCTGCTGCATTGCAGTTAGGAGACCCGGGTTCACTTCCCAGGACCTCCCTGTGTGGAGTTTGCATGTTCTCCCCATGTCTGCGTGGGTGTTCTCCGGGTACTCCGGTTTCCTCCCACAGTCCAAAGACATGCAGGTTAGGTGCATTGGCAATTCTAAATTGTAAAAAGATAAAAATCCCAAATGTTTAAAACAAGGCTAAAACACAAGAATAAAAACCTGCAGCAGTCATTGGTGCCACACCAGGCAAACACAGCTCCTTCCCAGTCTCTCCAGCTCACCCAAAGTTTTCTCAAATGAAGAAACTTCAGCTCTCGCTTCCCCTTTCTTGGCTTCCTCTGCCGGCGTCTGCCAGACCGCTCGGGGCCGGTTGTCTTCCTGTCTTCCTTCTCGCAAACATAGCCGTCCCTCAGATCCCTAGGGAGGACCCCACCTTGATCGAACCCACTTCTTCCAATCAGTGGTTGCAATCCGTCCGTCGAGCTCCGATCCTTTACTCCACACGGAACTCCTGACCACACTGACCTGTCTCTTTAAGCTGGCTGGCTCATTGACTTTCTTTTACTGCCAATGCTGCTCTTGCTCTCAAAGTCTTTCCTTTGCTTTTCTTTTCCATTTTTCCTCAATCTTTGTGCTGGTTCGTACAGATCTGTGGACACAGTGACTCAATCATGCACCGCAGGAAGCCAATTAAGCAATTGAGAACGATCGCACCCTCACGTGCGAGCGCGACTCCCCCCAATTACCTCATTAGCTTTCCACGGCTGCACAATCACACCCTCGGAGACTGACACGGCCAAATGCATTATTTAAAAACTGGTCTCTCATTCAGGACTGTGGACCTGCTACAACACAGTCACCCCAATTCTGACTCGGGATTAAGTATGACAACATAGAATTTCAAGCCCATGTCACACTTGAGGTTAACAACCACCAAAGAGTTTAATTGAGTTTTTTTTATCTAGTTTTAGGACATACATGAAAATATAATCATGTTATAGGGGTTATATTTATGCAGGAATTGAGAAAATTCTAAAGGGTTCACAAACTTTACAGGACCACAATATCTATAAATATTACTATATAAAACTGGCTTTTTTGATAAATCTATGCTGTGTCATAGTATATGCGCTTGTCTGTGTGTGTTGCATGTGCAATGTGAATGACTGTATAAAAAATTTGCAACAGTTGCTATACTTCTGCCAAAATGAATAGGACATGCCTACAACTTAGGGTTAATTTGTTACAATTTGTTTTTAAGCACATGCACATTTCACCCTCAAAGACTCATTGTTTTCACGTTTTAGGTGCAAACAAAAACATTAGGAAGGATGGCCAAAAGCAAAAGTCAAAACCATAAGTCCATAAACCTCACAACTAATTAATATGTGAATGGCAAGAAACAAAATCAAAGGCAAACCAAGGTTTAAGATACCAAAGAAATGCATAATAAACATGAGTACAAGAATCATCATTAATATACACAAATTTGAGTTATGGAAGCTGCATGATGCAGGTTTATATATCTCCATCACATTGTTGACATAATTGGCGTGACTTCAGAGAAAGCAAACTGATCTCACCTCTTCAGTATGAAAGCCTAAAATGCAATCACCCAATAAAAAGGTGTGAATAACATTTTCTAATATCAAATCTAAACTAACCTAACCTCAAACCTAGGAAAAGTCAAAAACATATACATTAAAAAATTCCTGAGTCAGAAAAAATGTAAAAAGAACTGGCGTCATACCCATAATCATAATAAGCGTTGTGGTGCTTTGTGCATTTTAAAAAAACAAGCTGCTATCAAATTTATTGTGGTAGAGAAAGTATCTGTAGTGAAATGTCTGAGGCTATTAAAGATTGTTAAATAGGTGTGTTTATAAAATTACTGTTAAATAATTGTGTTGATGCACAGGAAGGAAATGTATTGTTAATGCTTGGTGCTTTATGAATTGAGAGCTCTGACGAAGGCCAGTGGTCCCCACTGATGCACTGGAAGGATATGTGATGAAATAGGAATGAGCGAATCCTCCTGAATTCACTTTGACTCAAGTTCATTGGAATCGTAGAAATGTTTGGGAACTTCGCTGAACTCAGAAAAATACTTTGATGTGAAAATGGCATGAGAACCTCAACTCATTTTAAGTGGATTATAATGTTATTTAAAGTGTCCCTGAGGTTTAGAGCAGCATCTGTCAACTATGCTGGACTGATTTTTTTGGCCAAAAATGTGACCTGAGCTGTGAGGAAGCTGTACTCATGACTGCACCACTGTGACTCCATGAGATAAAATTAATAGAATCAATTATCACAGCTGTAAAATTTTCTGCAAACAGTGGCAGAAAGTAAGTATTAAGTTACTAAGGCTTGCCCTCCATAGATTCAATAGCAGGTGCTCACCTCTGTCAAGCCAAAAAGTAGTTTGTTTTTTCTCACTCACCAAGTATGCGAAACACTAAAACATGTGGATTCTTCAAGCATTCCTGTCTCTGTCAACTGCACAGCACTCAGCACTTCCATACAAAAACACATTACTTTAAGACATCAACACAACGAAGCCTTTCTGGTTTTCTTCTGTGTGTGCATTTTGTGTTTAAATGTATTTAAAAGTTTTTCACTGATTCTTAGCCCACTACTAGGTTCAGTGTTGTATACTCGAGGCCTGTACATTCCAACATTGGCTGCTGCGACTCTTTAATGTCACAATGGCATCACAAAGCATCATGGAGGCCTGGGAAAAAAAGTATATCTAAGCCGGGTGCTTGACGAATTTCCAAGAAAATATTTGGGGAACAAGGTCACTGGTGAACACAGAATATTCGCTGTGAAAAACGCTTTGTTAAATTTTACTAATCAACACTATTGAGGAACATTATCGATGCCCTTGCATATTTAAACCGTAGTGTGGATATTCGGTTCCATGAATTCTATCTATTGATAACAAAACTGAATGAAAGAGGTGGGATTACAAATTGTTTCTTTTTACAAAGCTGAGTGTGTAATGCTTTGGTCACTTATCATCAGTGGGGACAATATATGGATTCATCACTTTGTATCAGACACTGAAGAGCAGTCAGAGGAATGGCATTAATCAACCTCTCCTTTAAAGTAGAAGATTAAGGTTAATGTTTCGCCAAGGAAAGCCATACCCATTATTTTTTGGAATGTAAAAAATGTTAATTTTGGTAAACATTATACCATAAACTCAAATATATATGTCCTCACTCATGAAAGGATACAAAAGCATTTAAGAAGTATTCAACATCATACAAAATAGAAATCTGCCCTCACTGCAATGATGGACAGTCACACACAAGTCTGATAGCATGTGCCGCATTCACAAAATGTATATGGACTATTCTGCCCCATCTACTCTGTAGCTCAGTTCTTGCTATCTCATATTTCCACCTCTTTTGTGAACCCTAAATATCCTATCCATGGAAAAAGCTTTTCAAATGATGACAAGATTACTGTAGAAATGAAGAACAGACTGTAAGTGCAGGAATTAGACTGGCACAAGAAGGAATACTGGAGGCAATGTTGTTGAAGTAGACAGCAGAGTATAAAGAGCAATGATGAGTAAAGCATATACACTAAGTCACCCAATGACTATGTTCTTATTATTCTGTAATGAATTCCTTGCAGTAAAAAATAGTTTTGCGCAGTTGTGCTCTGGAAATCATTGTGCCATGTGTCCTAATTTTGGACTACCCCAACCCTAATCATGAGAACAGTATTACAAAGTGGACTATTCATTTAAATTCATTGTTCAAAAGAAGGGGAGGAAATTTTCAATCGTTCAAGTTCATTTCAAACAATTAAACTCAACATTTTAAAGCCTAGCAGAATTGTTTGTCTCTGTGTGTCTCTCTTTCTTTTTTCTCCATCCATCTCTGTAGATTTCATTTCAGAAAACCTACTCTAAGTCATCAGGCCGTCCACCGTGCACACTACTGCACACACACACACACATTCAGTCATTCATTTTCTGAGTATACTTATTCCAAACTTATGACATTAGAATGCATATTCATATCAGTAACTGAAATATATAAAAACTAGATTACAAAGTGTTCACTGGTACATTTCTGTTCAATGCAACATAATTCATAATCATCAAAACTTCACCCATGCATGAAAGTACACCTTATGAAGTAGATTTAGGAAGCACAGTATACAGTTTTGGTCTCCAAGCTACAAAAAGGACACAGCTATGGAAAAGTTCCATGAACAGGGGATGAATTATGAGGAATGATTAAAAGAGCTGAGCCTTTACAGTTTAAGCAAAAGAAGATTAAGAGGAGACATGATTGAAGTGTTTATGAAGGGAATTAGTACAGTGGATCGAGACTATTATTTTAAAATGAGTTCATCAAGAACACAGGGACACAGTTGCAAATTTGTTTTGGGTAAATTTTGCACAGAAATTAGGAAGTTTTTCTTTACAGAGAGAACCAAAGACACTTGGAATAAGCTACCAAGTAGTGCAGCAGACAGTAGAACTTTAGGGAATTTTAAAACTTGACAATGTTATTTTTGAAGAATTAAGTGGATAGGACTGGCAAGCTTTGTTGTGCTGAATGGCCTGTTCTCGTCTAGATTGTTCTAATGTTCTAATATTCACACACTGAACCCATTTTTTCGATGTAATCCCAAGTCCATCCAGTCATCACTGGGTGCAAGGAAGAAACCAACGGAGAATGTGGTGTCAGTACAATTCAATCCACACTCATTTACAACCCCACACTTCTTTACACCTGACCAGTTTAGTCACCAGCTAACTCATCATGCATAGATTTGGGATGTGGGTGAGAAAATCTGGAGTATACACACAAAAGCAAACTCCATACAGGCAAAACATAGTGTGTGCCTGAAATGAAAACCAGAAATCAGAAGTTGTGAGCTGGGAAGACTAATCGCTGTGCCACTGTGCCTCATCTGCAAATACAAAGCTCATCTATCAAAGAGGTACAGGATCAGATATGTCATTCTGCTTTGAAATAAGTGTAAAACAAGTTGTTACACTATACTTTGCTTTTCACAAAAATGTTACCATTCATGAAGCATGAAGTATGAACACCTTCAGAAATAATAATACAAAGAACATCTGATCGATTAAACTGTCACTGATTTCCGTATGGTGGATTGAAAATTATTTTGTTTTCAAAAATTTTGCCCTGCGCTGTGGTCACTCTGAGCTAATCAATTAATCAATCAATCACGTAATGGCATTAGCTGTCAAAAGGTGTTCACACAGAAAACACGTCTACAATATGGCATCAGAATATCGAATCTGTGACTATAATAGAAATGAAAACATAACTAAAGGTAGTGTCAAAAAGCAGTAGAAGCTTAGAAAGAAAGAGTTTTTAAAAACAGAGAATAGTGGCCTGTGGAATATGGAAAAAAAAAAAAAACAGCCCCAAGAGAAAATATATCATAATAAGAGCCTTTAAGGAAGCAGAAAGGAGATTTTGGAAAAACAGCAAGGAGTTGAGCCTTCAGCCTTAATTGAAACATTAAAATGAATGGAGCTTCAAAACAGAGTGCTCAAGAAAATTAGGAGACACCAAACTAAATGAATGTTCCACACACTCTTGAATGGTGGTCCTTTCTGACAGTGAAAAGCTGCTTTCAGAAGATCATTGCTCTATTGTTGAGTAATATGGAGTTTTCATTAGCACGACACACCCAAAGAAGGCCATCCATTAAATATTGTGTTTCTTTCTTTTTCTTTTTTTTAACTTTCACCTATTTTCCTCAGATGCATTCTGAATGTATTTGAGGCATCTAAGTGTTTTGATTCTAATGGTAATATATTGTGTTGTATAATATATACTTTTCTCATTTCTCTCCTTTTCCAATTCTAAGAAAACTGTTCCATGCTTTTATTGCATCCTGCATTGACTACTGTGTATGTTGTGTGTTTTAACAAGTCTGCTTTTATATGTGTACCAGTTCTGTAGTTATTCATTAGTATAACCTATACTTGTATTTTAACTGAGAATTGTTCAAAGTGCACTGCACCTGCAATCAGTGGAAAGAGCAACACAAAAATAAGTTGTGCTGTATAAGTTGTACTCCAACTCTCCTACTGGCAGGTGCCCCTTCTAATCTGTTATCAGTGCTCTGGTTGGTTTAAAACTTGGCTGCAAGAGTCCTTACGATGACCCACAACAGCAAGCATATAACAGCTATCCTACTGCACTTTCACTGGCTCCCAACCTGGCAAAGCAACCTGCCAGCTCAACTTCAATTATGGATATTTAATGCCTCATGCCAGAGCATTCTTCTGTATAGTAGTGAAAATTGGACTCTGAGCAAACAAATCAAGAGAACCTTAAAAAGTTACACAACAAACTGCTAGAGAATCATGCTGAAAATAAAGCATACTGGCCACATCTCAAACACTGGAATCAACAGTCATCTAAACCTAAAACCGGTATCAGAAATCGACATCAAAAGGCAACTCATATGGCTAGGATACATGCTCTGATGAAACCCTGAAGAACCCATAAGAAAGTATGCGCAATATGAACCATCTTCAAGGCTTGGAATGCCTAGAGTCAGTTGCCTAATAACAACTTATGTGCAGCACATTGCCAATATCATTAATAATGATATTATACTGTCACCAGCCGAAATTGAATGAGAAGAGCAAGGTCGGGAGGAAACTTGTTCTTGCCTGCACAAACTCTGTCTAATGAGAGCAGCAATGAGCAGTCGACCAATGATGATGATGATTTATGCAGATAGCGTTTGTATCCAATGTTGTATGTGCCCTGTTGTTTTTGTGAGTGCTATGAGCGTGGGATAAATAAACTGCATTATTATTATTATTATTATTATTATTATTATTATTATCATTATTATTTTTATTATGATTAGCATTAACATTTTTATAATTGTAAGTACATGAGGCAAGTAAGTAAGGCAGCCAGTGCCAAATTGGCATGATTTAGCCACTAGGAATGCTGGTTTGGATGGCTAATTAAAATAAATATTTTATGCAACAGAACAACAACAGAATAGCTAGAACTAATAAAATGTGTACTTACCTTTAAAAATCCATAATGCTTCCAACAAAGATGGAGCAAAAGTAAACAAGAGAAATGCCCGATGGTAAAATGCTCATGTAATATGCAGCATTTTGTACTCAGTGTTACTAATGTAAATAAGAGTAAGTAGTTCCAGTTGAAACTGTAATCTGTTAATTGGCTTTTTAGCTAGTTAAAAACTACTTTGACTGCTTACTGTGACAGGTTCCATTTTTCACACTGCATTAGTTGAATTCTGGGAATAAGAAGTCAAAAGCGCACAAAAGACTTTCCATTCACACACCTTAGAGATGCCAGTTTAGCTAAAACAATGCACAAATGTACCACAAGAGAGTCTGGTAACCTATACGTTGGGACTTTTTATACCTGACTGCATTTATTTTTATTGCCCATTTTGGAACAGGGATGATCCATTAGTCCGGGGCTCCCTGAGGTTTTTCTTTCCATAGAACAGCAGCAGAAGGGCTTTCCCCTTCTTTAACTACATGGTGCCATTTACTGCAGCTAATGGCTCATAACTAATTATGGTGAATATTGAAGGGTTCATTGGTCTTCTCTCACCTGTGCTTATGTTTCATTAATAGTAAGCTAACTACTGTAGCCTCCCTCCTTTACTGTTTTCAAAAAATGATTTCAATGCAAAAGTGTTAGTAATACTGATTAAGACCATTGTTCTTATATAGGTTTTAGGATTCCCTATATTTGGGTGCTAATACTCTATGCCTCACTATGAGACTGTGAAAAGATCCAGGCATACAAAGTGATATAGAGACTGAATTGTTTTACTTCTGCATAAGGGATGCTTTCAGCATACCAAATCAAGTCAAATTCAAGAAATGTAGGTTATAAAAGCAGAACATGATCGATATTATGATATTACATGATAGCTGTTAATCAGTCCCACCAGGGATTCTTCCTCAGTCATTCAGGGTCTTGTCAGTAATTGAGATTTTGATTCACTGACCTTACCTCATTTCCCTTAGGTGAGTACTGTAAATGAGACTTACATTGATACCTTATAATGGAGGATTTTCAACCTTCATTTTTATTTCAATTTTCAATGCCATTTAAATAGGGCCTGTTAAAGGACATTGAGCCATTCTTTGTTTGATTTTGGTCTACACAAAGATAAACTATTGCTGTTGTTTCATTTTAAGAACTCCAACAAGAGCAGTACTAATTTGACTGTTTGAAGACAGTATATGAAATGATATTGAGTCTTTTCATTTGTTTAAATTCTTGATGCATACGATATGGTCGCTAGTGGACTTCTTCAAATCCTTACTCTCCTTCAGTCCACCCTATAAGAGCGTTGTCCTTCTCAGCTCCTGACTCTGACTCCCTAAATGAGGTGAGGGGGCTCCTTTTATGCTGTACCTGGGAGTACTTCTGGCATCACAGCATTACAATGAGGAAGCACTTCCAGGTCAGGCACAATGCCTCTGAACTGGAAAACCACTCTCAGCAGCTCCCTCTGGCGGCACCCATAGTGCCCAGGAGAACTGTCCAATGAGACTACAATTTCTTGGTTGTCCTACAAGTGTGCACATGGGTGATCTAGCCAAGGGATGCCTCCACCTAATGGTTTGGGGAGGTAAACGGCCCTGAAAAGCATTCTTTCTCTGCCCTTCAATTACATGGTTCTGTCAGGGAAATGGAACACAAATCATCCTGGTTGGGACCTCTGACCACCTGTGTCCTCAGTCGTTTATATGGGTCCTTTAGGTAGATTACGAACCATCTAACCCAGTTGGGAAGCAGGTCCATCCAGTCCTTTCTTTACAAAGGATACATGTGTAGCTGGGTCTTTTCCAGGATTCCAAAATTGAGCAGTTACTAAGTTGACAAGACAGGATTCACCATCAGTAAAAGCACATAACAAAAGAAATTCCAAAGTGTAATAAAGTTCATTTTAATAAAAGGTTTCCTCTGCTTATTTATAATTTTAGCTTTCTCTTAAACTTCAGCTACATTCTGTACTTAAAAGTGGTGTTACTTTTCTATGGCAAACTTACATAAGCCACACTTGAGTACATTCAATACGGTTTAAAATTGTTTGCCCTCCATGCCTTACCAACTGCAAGGCATATCATAGACTGAACTAGTCTCTAGTCAGATTGACAAGAAATAATTAGAATATTCCATTTGCATGTTAGCTATAGAGGTTATAATATAACCTTCCATTAAATACTCATGAATATATAGGCACACATTTTAACATAACTAGGAAAATACTGTACCTCTATTAATTTAACACAACCTAAAACTAACTAAAAAATGGTTCTTACAAGGAGGCACTGTGAATTAATACTGAGAGCACATGAAAAATAGTCCACAAAACCATAGAATACCTGCCAACATGAACTTCTTCAGAAACACAACTGTAGTGATGATCACATCATCACCTTATAAGAACTAGAAACAATCTAATCAGTTTTTCAATTCATTACAGATATCACAGCTAGATAGCCTTAGTGCAGTTGAACTGGATAAACCTCTGGCACTCTCAGAATTACTAGACACAATAAACTCACTTCAGAATGGGAAAGCAGCAGGTCCTGATGGCTACACAATGGAACTTTATAAAAAAAAAAATTCAAATAAGTTAGCTTCACTATTATTAGCAACATTTATAGATGCCAGAGACAACAAAATTCTACCTCAAATTTTTTTGTCTCACATTCATCACTGTCTTTCCTAAGAAAAATAAGTACTTACTACAATGTGGATCATACAGACCCATCTCATTCCTGAATATTGATGTTAAGATACTCTCCAAAGTTATATCCAAAAGGATTAAGAAAGAGCTTCCTTCTGTAATATCACAAGACTAAACTGGATTTATTAAAGGCAGATACTTAGGCTTTAACCGCCAATGTTTGTTCAATGCAATATATTCACCCATTAAAATTAACAATCTAGAGATATTATTATCTTTAGATGCAGAAAAAGAATTTGATATGATTGAATGAAACCAAATATTCACCACATTGCACAAATCTGGGTTTCACCTAAGCATAGTCTAGAAGCCTTAGTTTATATTTACAACATTATTTCAGACTACTTCAAACTAGTACCTGGTAGTTGACAAGGATGTCCCCTATCACCATTGCTCTTTGCACTTGCCATTGAGCCACTAGCTGTTTACTTTCAAAATGCATCAGAGATTAAAGGGGATTTTCAGAGAAACACTTGAACAGAAAATATCACTATATGCAGATCATATGATACTGTATATATCTGACCAACAAAATTCTGTGCTAGCAGTCCTAAAAGCTCTAGCAGATTTTCAAAAGATATCTGGACTCAAAACCAATTTGAATAAAAGTGTTTCTTTTCAGTAAACTGTAGCACACAATATTAGACTGGATACCTTCCCATTTATCTTAGCAGATCAGTTTAAATACCTAGGGGTAAATATCACAAGTAAACCTGAATCTCTGTTTCAACAAAATTTTGCTGTCTGCATGGAAAAAATTAAAAAAGATGTTAATAGATGAGTCTACCCTCCATCTCACATTTGTAGGGAAAATCAACACTGTCAAGATGACCATCCTTCCCAATTTTTTTTTTTTTTTATTTCATAGAATTCCTTTATACATTAACAAATCATTTTTTATGAAATTAGATTTAATCATAACATAACCTCATTTATTTGGAACATCCATGCATCGAAAGGGTGATCTAGAACTATCTAAAACAGAAGGGGGCGTGGCACTACCTAACTTTCAATTTTATTACTGGGCAGCAAATATAAAGGCCATAAAAACCTGGGCATCAACACAAAGTGATGAATATACACAAGCCTGGTCTGCAATAGAATTAAAATCTTACAGTACTTCTTTCTATTCCCTGCTCAGTGCCCCAGTAAATGCAACTTATCATCAATACACTAATAATGTCTTTGCATCCTACAAGCAATTAAGCTTCAAATTTAACTTCTCATCAACACAATTTTTCCATTACTTTCAAGCTACAAACTTTTGCTAAACCTAACCTGCCCATATTTCCTTACCTCCCACCTATTTCTATTCCAGAAGAAATATTGATCAGTCTTGAAGACTTAGATAGCATCTCTACAATATATAAAAACATTTTAAAGTCCCTTCCTTTCAAAGATCCTAGGGGAAAAGACCTTTCACTTAATATTTCAGTAAAGAAGTGAAAGGAAGCCATGCATAGAATACAGTTTAGCTCCATATGTGCAAAGCACTCAATTGTTCAACCTAAAATCTTTTATCCGGGCGCTTTTATCTTGTTTAAAGTTGTCCAAAATGTATCCAGGGCAAGATTCAACCTGCGAACGTAGCAATTTGGCTCCAGTCTAACTAGGCCACATGTTTTGGTTGTGCACCAAATTAATATTGTCAAAAATCTTTGAAATCCTATTAGATAGCCTTGGTGACACAATCACTCCTAACCCATTAACAGCTATGTTTGGTGGGCTCCCAGATGGGCTTAAAGTGGAGAAGGACAAACAAACGGGAATCATCTTTACTTGACTACTAACACATAGACTTACCTTGCTCAACTGGAAGAATCCCACCCAACCTCTTTTAAGTCAGTGGGTAACTGATGTTCTTTGCTATTTGAAACTGGAAAAAATCAAATTCTCACTTAAAGTATCTATTCAAAACATTTTAAAAATATGGCAGGATCTAATCAATAACATTTTAGAATACACTTCAACATCAGGGAAAAAGATACTCTTCCTTCCTTGCTGGTTTTAAATATTTTCTCTGGTTGTTCTCCTCTTTTTCTCTTGGGTGGGGACTGAATTTTGGTTTGTTAAGTTTGACTCAATTATATGGAATCTTACTTCAAATGAAAATCAATAAAGAACTTCTTTCCATTTCATCCACTATGTCAGGCCAACCTCTGGAGTATCCCAAGTTGGGTCTCTTGGTTTTGATGCATCGTTCACAGAACCAATCATTTCATGGGAAGACTTGCAACAGGGTATTGTTCTATGAAATCCTTACATTTCATCATGAAAGAACCCATAGAATTACAGAGCTCCACAACTAAAATATACTGTTTTAAAGAATGCAAAGTGTCTTCTCTCCAGTAAGCACATGAATAACAAGCAGAATTTACAAAATGTGCACAGGGATTTTGCCATAGTTTACTAGAACAGTTTTGACAAGTACGGGACATTCAGCAAACCCATGCTTGTCAATCTCTATTTATCTGACTCATGCAAAAACTATATTTACATTTACTTGCTTAGCAGACGGCTTTACCCAACACATCTGACAAAGTGATCAAACATCAATCTGGGGGACTGTTTGGGAACAAGTGTTACAGGACAAGCTTACAAAATAATCACCACAAGTAAAAAGATCAAAACAAAATACACACAAGTTACATCTCCTAGGTAACAAAACCTAACAAGACAGTCTTCAAATACTTCTTAAACACATTGAGAAAGTCAGAATTTTGAACTGAGATGGGCAGTTCATTCCACCAGTTGGGAGCTATGCATGAAAATAGTCTGGATTG
>JANRMT010028174.1:48025627-48041642 GCA_026402145.1 Polypterus bichir lapradei | reverse complement strand
TCCAACAATGATGGATGGATTAAAAGCCAGAAGTCTACGTGACCATCATCATCAAGTCCTTCCGTGAGAACCCTAAATCCAAAGAGGACTGTTTCATTTATGTTAGGTAGAATGCCCAGAGGGGACTGGGCAGTCTAATGGTCTGGAATCCCTACAGATTTTATTTTTTTCTCCAGCCGTCTGGAGTTTTTTTTTTGTTTTTTCTGTCCACCCTGGCCATTGGACCTTATTCTTATTCTATGTTAATTAATGTTGACTTATTTTATTTTCTTACTGTGTCTTTTATTTTTCTATTCTTCATTATGTAAAGCACTTTGAGCTACTTTTTGTATGAAAATGTGCTATATAAATAAATGTTGTTGTTGTAATCTAAAAGATACTGTATTGCTTTTAGCCTCTCTGACCCTGAATTGTGTAACATGAGTTTGAGAATTTTGTTTCATTTTATTTTACAGATACATGCAGATTAGTGCAGTACATGCAGTAGAATTAATTTGGCTTTTTGACACGTCTATACCTATTGTGGACATTGCCCCGGACACAGACAGGCAGACACGTTAGTATTACCCCACACACATTTATTTTCCATTTCTTTATACAAGTCAATGCTCACAAGCCCCAATACCCCTCAGTCCAGGCCAACACAATGCCTTCTCTCTCTCTTCTTCTTCAGGCCGCCTCCTGCCTCCTCCAGAGACTTTGTCCACTCTTCCACCCGACTCTTGTCCTCTTCTGAAGGGTTGCGGCCCCTTTAAATAAGCACCCGGATGTGCTCCAGGTGTGTTCCTGGCAATCTCCCAACGACACACCCCATTTTGGCGGAAGTGCCGGCTGTCTCCCCGGAAGCACTTCTGGTGTCCCTGTTCCTCTTCCCTCTAGCACTTCCTGGTGTGGTGGAAGTGCTGAGGTCCAGGGTCTTCCAAGTATTGGGGACCCCCTGGCGGTAACCCCAGGTCCCTACAGGGTCGAGCTTCCCAGCTCTTTACCCGTGGCCCCCAGGGTGGTCGCACCCTCGAGGTCTGGAGGAGGCACAAGCCCTCCTCCGGTCTTCTCGGGCATCCCGGCTGGGTACCACACTATATATATCTATATTTATAACTATATTTATATCTTCTTATATAATATGCTACCATGGCTGTCCGTTTGTCTGTCCAGGATTTTAAATCACCTGTAGCTCGCAAACCGCTTGAACAATTGACCTTAAATTTGGTTCACATATACTATGTGACATCTACTATACGCTTTCAGGGTGATGATTGACCTCCAAAGTTATTCCTCTTTTTATTTTTATTTTGTTTTATTATAGAATTAACTCTTGGCAGCAACCTGCAGGGTGGCCATGCTGCACATGTGTATGAGCGCCGTTCTCATCCCTACCACCTTCGCCATCACTTCCCCTACCTCTTCATATCTTAAATCATTCTTAAGTCTTCAATCTGCCTCAAGTGTCAGCTTAAGTGAAAAATGAAGGAAAACATATTAAGTAATTGCAGCACACTGATTTAATCAGTTTTAACGTGAAAAGATACAGACGAAAGAAGAGAAGAAGCGGGCCTCTAGGGTGGAGAAAAGAACAGCTGCTCTGAGCAAACGAATGCTAAGCATACAGGGAAAGAGTATGGAAACTATGAATGCTCATGTCAAGTGTATTCCATGCAGTGCGCTGTTACTGGTATATATATAAAATCTAAAAGGTGTCTGTCTGTATGTCTGTTCCCTTTCCATGAGAGAAGTACTTAACGGATTTAGGTCGGGTTTTTTTCTATAATTTGCTTGAACATTCCGGTTGATTTTGTCATTTCTCTCATCACATTAGGTATCATAGTTTGCTTATGGTACCAATTTATTTGTGCACATCCGAGAGAGCGGCTGCGGGCTGAGGAGGGAATCGGAGCCATCCTCACTCACGTCATCCTCCGTTCGAGTCGCTCTACGTCTAACCACGTGTTGAAGCATACCTTGCCTCCACTTAGCTAGTGATACCTGTTTGTTCAACAGACATTTTCATCTATAGATTGTTAAGGAGTAACATTTGACGTTTTTGAGAGAGAGATCAGAGCTATGTGTGTTTTAGAGTGTAGCTGCTGATTGCCAGAGATATCAAGGCCACATTCTTTTCTACCCATGCAGGGAACGCTCTCCCGTCAGACCTGAATATGATCAGATACAGTGCCATCTATTGATTTTTAAAGTTTGTCCTGCTTCACTACTGCATGGGCACAACTGCGGGGGACAGCTAGTGTTAATATAAAAAGACTCTTTAATGTCTAAATGAAAATAAATCTATGCAGAATGGTCTTAAACAAAAAAATAATTGATTGCATAAGTATTCATATTTGACATTCCTAAATCATCACTGGTGCAACCAACTGGATTTAGCTGTCTCATGATTAGGTCAGTGGAGATCACCTGCTTGTGGTTTCATTTGATTATCATCTAAATGCACCTTTTCTGGAAGGGCCAACTTCAGTCAGTTTTGTATTCTAACCTATGCAATAAAGACCAAAGAACACTCCAAGCAACTCCATGTAAAGGGGAGTCGAGATGGAGACAAGAAAATATCCAAGTCACAAAATATACCATGGTGTCTAAATGAATCATTAAGAAAAGAAGAGTACAGCACAGCTGTAAATATGCCTAGAGCAGGCCGTCCACAAAAAAACTGACCGAGCAAGAAGAAGACTATTGAGAGCGGCAACCAAGAGACCTGTTGCTAACTCTGAAGGAGTTACAAGCCGAAGTGGATCAGATTGGAATAACTGAGCAGACAACAACTTTTGTTTGAGTGCTACACCAGTCACAGATTTATAAAAAAGTGGGAAAGAGAACCCACCATTAAAAATGTACAACATCTCAGCTAGAGTTTAGTCATCACACTAAATGCCATGTTTAGTGAAATCCAAAGATTATATAATAAATAAAAATACATCATCCCCTCCTTGAAGCATATTGGTGGCAGCAGGACTTGGATGGCTTCTGAAGGTAAAATGAATGCTCAAAATACAGGGAAATCCTGTAACTAAAATGAATACTGTCTTCAAAAGAAACTTGCATCTTGGGAGAAGACTGGTTTTCCAGAAAGACAGCGACCCCAAACGTAAAGCCAAAGCTACACAGGAATGGCTTAAAACCAGCAATGTTAAAGCCTTGGCGTAGCTCAGTCCAATTGAGAGTTTGTAGCTGGACTTGAAGAAATTGTTCAGTCACGATTAACATGCAACCTTATAGAGCTTGACCATTATTGCAGAGAAGAATGAAAAAAATAGCAGTGTCCAGATATACAAAGCTGATAGAAAGGGAGAGACATGTGCACACAGACACAAGGCTGTCATGGCTGCCAAAGGTCTAGCTACTCAACACTGACTTGAAATTTTACTTAAGCAGTTATTTTGTATTTTACATTTTTAATTAATTTAGACCACTTGGCAGAGATCGTTTTTCACTTTGACATTAAAGAGTCTTTTTTTGTTGATCATTGTCAAAAAAACCCAAATGAAATCCACTCATATAGTGTCATATAAAAAAAACAATGTGAAAACTAAGGGGTTGAATACTTCATATAGGCAATGTATGTAAATTCAGTTACCTGGAAATGAATATATTTAGGCCTTCTATGTATGTAAACATAACATGAATCAAGTAAGTTCTGTATGTATATTGTATATAATAGTAATAATGATAATAGTAATGAAAATAAAAATGTACTACTTTTCAATGCTTAACATGTTCTGCAAAGACAGCTACACAGTAATCCTATATCATATATTTTTACAGTTTTAGCACAGGCAGTTTTATGATTTGCCACTCATCATGACACAGCTGGGAAATTAACAAATATCTCCAAATATTTTACCATTAAGCCATAATACTCATCTAAGAAGTGAGAAAAGTGTTGGGAAAAGCAAGAGCTCTAATGACAACAACAACAACTTTTATTTCTATAGGACATTTTCATACAAATAATGTAGCTCAAAGTGCTTTACATGATGAAGAAAGAGAAAAAAGACAAAGTAAGAATTAAAGTCACAGAACACTAATTAACATAGAATAAAAATAAGGTCCAATGGCCAGGGAGGAGAGAAAAAGCAAAAAAACTCCAGATGGCTGGAGAAAAAATAAAATCTGCAGGGTTTCCAGGCCATGAGACCACCCAGCCCCCTCTAGGCATTCTACCTAACATAAATAATCAGCCCTCATTGTATTCAGGGTTCTCATGGAAGGACTTGATGATGATGGTCACGTGGACTTCTGGCCTTTAATCCATCAATGTAGGGACATCACGGTGCTTTGATTAGGTGGTGGTGGCGCAGGTCGCCACCACAGAAAACCGCAAAAAGAACAGAAGAGAGAGTAGGGGTTGGTATGGATTTTGGAGCCACCATGAATAGTAATGATAATTAATTGAATATGCAGAGCATCAGGATTAAATAAAAATGAAGTTATGAGAAAGCCATGTTAAAGTAATGTGTTGTTAGCAGTTTTTTAAAGTGCTCCACTGTATCAGCCTGGTGGATTTCTATCGGTCAGCTATTCCAGATTTTAGGTGCATAACAGCAGAAGGCCACCTCACCACTTCTTTTAAGTTTAGCTCTTGGAATTCTAAGTAGACACTCATTTGAAGATCTAAGGTTACGATTTGGAATATAAGATGTAAGACATTCCAATATATAAGATGGTGTGAGATTATTTAAGGCTTTGTAAACCATAAGCAGGATTTTAAAGTCAATTCTGAATGACACAGGTAACCAGTGTAGTGTCATCAAAACTGGAGAAATGTGCTCTGGTTTTCTTTTCCTAGTTAGGATTCTAGCAGCTGCATTCTACACTAGTTGCAGTCAATGTATGTCTTTTTTGAGTAGTCCTGAGAGGAGTACATTACAGTAATCTAGTCGACTGAAAAGAAAAGCATGAACTAATTTCTCAGCATCTTTCAATGATATAAGAGGTCTAACTTTTGCTATATTTCTTAAGTGAAAAAATGCTGCCCTAGTGATCTGATTAATATGCAATTTAAAATTCAGATCACATTCAACAGTTACCCCTAAATTCTTTACCTCCATCTTGACTTTTAATCCTAATGCATCAAGTTTATTTCTAATAACCTCATTATATCCATTATTTCCAATCACTAAAATGTCTGTTTTTTCTTTATTTAGCTTGAGAAAATTACTACTCATCCGCTCAGAAACACAAGTAAGACATTGTGTTAGTGAAACAACAGAGTCGGGGTCATCAGGTGCTATTGATAAATACAGTTGCGTGTCATCAGCATAGCTGTGGTAGTTCACGTTATGCCCCGAGATAATCTGACCTAACAGAAGCACGTAGATCAAAAAGAGCAGCAGACCCAGGATAGAGCCTTGTGGAACCACAACTAACAAAGAATTTTCTATCTGCCAGGTAGGATTTAAACCAATTTAAGACACTGCCAGAGAGGCCCACCCACTGACTAAGGCGTTCTAAGAATATTGTGATTAATGGTATCGAATTTGGCACTCAGATCTAAGAGAATGAGAACAGATAAATGGCCTCTGTCTGCATTTACCTGCAAGTCATTTACTACTTTAACGAGTGCAGTTTCTGTACTGTGATTTGTTCTGAAACCCGACTGAAACTTATTAAGAATAGCATATTTATTGAGGTGGTCATTTAGCTGCATAATGAATGCCTTCTCTAGAATTTTACTTAAGAAAGGCAGGTTAGAAATGGGTCTAAAATTTTCAAAAGCAGAGGAGTCAAGATTTTTTTTTTGAGTAGGGGTTTACCTATAGCAGTCTTAAGACAGTCTGGGAAGACCCCCGTATCTAATGACGAGTTTATTATGTCAAGAGTACTATCAATTAGCACGCCTAATACTTCTTTGAAAAAACTTGTTGCTATTGGGTCAAGTACGCAGGTGGAAGATCTCAATTGAGAAATTATTTTACATAAATCAGGTAAATCTATCCTGGTGAAAGAATGTAATTTATTTATAATGGAGTACTGGGGCTTAAGAGGATGCATAATGTTGGGGAGATATACTATATTATTTCCAATATAATTAATTTTTTTGATTGAAAAATACAGCAATAGCCTCACAAGTTTCACTGGAAGTATTCTGGAGGCATTCCATTGAGTGACCTGGGTTTAGCAAACGATCAATCGTAGAGAACAAGACTCTGGGATTACTAGCATTGTTATTTATAATTCTAGAGAAATAGCAGCGCCTCTCAAGACAGACTGTGTTATTGTATTCCGTTAATTTAACCTTCAATAACTCATAGTGGATAGTTAGTTTAGTTTTTCTCCATTTACGCTCAGCTCTACGGCATGTTCTGTTGAAATCAGACACTCTTTGGGTCTTCCGTGGTATAACAATGCTAGAAGATTTTTTAACTGCCTTTTCAGGTGCGACTATGTCAGCAGCAGCTGTCACCTTAGTATTAAGCTACATATTACTCATTCTAGCAAACCAGAAATTCTAAGCACTAGTCAATTTACAGTAAGATACTCATTCTTTGTACAGCACTCTTTACTGAGTTCAGGCACAGAATGCTGTAAACAGTTCTCATTTAAAATACAAGTATAGATTATACTAATTACTAAATACAGAACTGGCAAACATATGAAAGCAGATTTGTTTAAACACTCAAAGAGCAAGGAAGAAACTGATTAAACATTAAATGAAAACAACAATATCTGCCCATTAATTCAATGGTGAACTATGACCAGTTGACAAAGGAAGAGATTAAAATTGTATAAAATCAAAAACAAAGTCCCAATCCTGGAGACCTTGGGCAAAATGGTCACCTACCCGCTCGTGGGTTTTCTCTGGTGGAGTCTGTGCTGGCCATCCAATTTGATGAGAGGACCTTTCCAACAGATGATTCCACCGCTCCTTTATCCGTGTACTTCTATACAGGGCTTCCTCATCAAAATTAAATGATTAATTTGAAGATTATATGTTGTGCAGATTTAAAATCTCATTATATTTAATTTTAAATTTAACAATTAACTTAAGCTTGAGCTTCATTAAACATAACATACCCATGAAAATGAGCTCTTGTAAAATACAGAACACTTTAGAGTAAATAATACACACTTTAACAAAGCAATTTTGTACTTAATAATGTAGAATTTGACAGCTTCTTCACTTTTTAAAAAAATATTCAGCTGCAATTACATTTTGATAGAACATAATCTGCTTTTTTTTAAATTATAATGCAGACATGGATTTCTCTCTTATTACAGACTCACTGAATTGATAATGTGTCTTTAGAGACTCTATAAAATACTATATAATGAATGTTATTATACAAGATCTTAATAAAGAAAATGCTTGACAAGAAATCTTTAGTAATGTGGCATTCAAATATTCAAATGCACATCACTCCACATTGTTACCTGTGGAAAGGTCAGATAAAATGCAGTTAAAATCCAAATGAAATGATGCATTAAACTTTCTGAATAAAATAGGAAGATTCCTTGAATTAACATTTGTTAAAATGAACATTTATTAAAATAATCCCCTCATGTAAAAGAATATAAAAACTGTTTTGCTTATGGCAAGCTATTCCGTCTTTAACAGTGTATTTGGGGGCTATGCACTGTGTGTGCTGATCTCCTTATGCATTTTTGTTTCTTCTTTTTACAATTGTAATGCCAACCAAATTAAATAGCAGTGATAGCTGAAAGATGGCAGAAAAATAAAATGTGCAGTAGGCTGTTCCTGGTACTGCATTAAGTGGTTTCATCAAACTGTTGGATGGATGCATAAGGTCAGAATAAATTCAGTTCAATTCACTTAATTGTCCTCTATTCCATGCAGTTCACTGAAGAGTATTTGTTGTTAGTTCTTATGGGGGTGAAACATACAAAAACAACACTCTACAACAGAGACTGAATTATAAATATTTTCAAATAAATAAATAATATGCTTAACTGTTGACAGCAACTTGTTTTAATTATCACAACTTAGCTCAGCTGAGAAGGTCTTTCTGACAGTGCATCTTGTCCAATCATAGGTGGTATTTAAATATTTTCACGCAGCAAAGCCAATCTTTCTGTGTTTCAAGGGAAGCAGAATTTAATGCCTCATGATTGACAATTGACCAAACAGACACAGTCATGAAGACAAGATAAAATGGAAGCTAATCACAAATAAAAGGCTTCTCTCTCCTCACTCACTGGTTAAGAGTCCTGTCTTCAATTCAGTTCCCATATGAAAGTGTTTCCTCTGCATGCAATGTTCTGATTTTCTCGAAATATTTATTTAACAATATTTTAGCAAAAAATGCATAGTTCTGGCAGAATGTGAGCATACAACTTGATAACTTTGCATGTGGATTATGTCAGTCATTTTCCAACCCACTATATCCTAACTACAGGGTCATGGGGCCTGCTGGAGCCAATCCCAGACAGCACAGTGCGCAAGGCAGGAACAAATCCTGGGCAGGGTGCCAGCCCACCACAGGGCACACACACACACACACACACACACGCCAATGCACCTAACCTGCATGTCTTTGGACTGTGGGAGGAAACCGGAGTACCCGGAGGAAGCCCACACAGACACGGGGAGAACATGCAAACTCCACACAGGGAGGACCCGGGAAGCTAACCCAGGTACTCCTTACTGCGAGGCAGCAGCGCTAACACTGCACCACCGTGCTGCCCGTGGATTATGGAAAATGAGTAATAGATTTTTTCATGGACTTTTTCATATATTTTTCTTTGTCAAATGTTTGCCTCCATAAACGCCTGATTTTTTGGAATGTTTATTATCTCTGTTCACCATGAAAACATGTCTGTAGTAGTAGGGTAATTACAACCTGCCTGAAAAAGGGGCATCAGTTGCCTCGAAATCTTGCATATTGAAATTGGTTTAGTTAGCCAATAAAAGCTGTCATTTTGCTTGACTTCTCATTGCAACCATGGAAACATGAAATGAATAATTGTTCTAGGTCAACACTACAAACTACATAAGCTAAGTATTATATAAAAACATATAATTTTTGGGTTGAGTTCTTTCTTTATTTTTGTAGTTTTTGATAATCTCTTTTTAATAATTATTAATGTTAAGATTAGTGGTGATCTGCCATTTGTCTTGTGACTATAAACTTTTAAAATGGAATGTTAAATTGAAGATATGCCATTGTCATTTCAAAGCTGAGTATTGGTTCATCTCAATTGTCTTTTCAGACAATCTACAAACCTGAAAGATTTCACAAAGTGAGCACAGAGAATCTGAAGGCTACCTTACTGTATATCTACAATATCTGAAAATGTAAGAGATCCTGAGGAACATCAAGAGGGATATATTAAATATATTTAGGTGGTAGAATTGTGATCTGTAGGGAGCAGAACATTCAAGCATGGAAACTCTGAATATCTAGAGCAAGTATAAAATAAAGTTAGAAACATTTCAAATCTGGAATTTTAATTGTTTTTAAATAAGTGGGATGAACTGTCACATCTCATGGCAAGTCATAACTAGTTCAAATTTTATGATATTTTGGGTACTGCAGAGAACTGGTTAAAATTTCTTATTTTAGAAACTGCTTTAATGCTGGACAGGTATCGTCTAATAAGGTCATATGGAGTGGAAAAAGGTGGAAGTGGGACTGGATATACATTTAAATAAGCAGTGGTAAAATAGCAAGTACATTACAATTTGAACTAAAATGTGTAATCTAGAGAGGTAAGTTTAATCATCCTTGTTAACGATGAACTCAGCAGCAGACATAATTCACACTGTTACCCTAATGTTGAAGCAATTCAAGTCTAGAATGGTTGTGACCTCAGCCAGGTGAAATTTGGGAGAAACAACATTTTATCAGCATGTTCCATTTGTAGACACAACAAGCTGGCCCTGTTCTGTCCACAAGTTAAGGTTTTAAATGTAAACCTATAGCACAACTGGGCAGATCTGCCCACATGTTTCTGCCACCTAACAGCCTGTTATCAGATGGCAGCAGCAGTCTTCTTATTCAAGCCAGAAGTTCTTGTGTTTGTTCGGAGGATTGTGGTTTGTTATAATATTTATATTTTTCTTGAGCTCCTGTAAAGTTTCTCTTTAGGACAAATGAAGTCTTGTCGATCTTTTAAGAGTGGGCAGTAGAATTGTCAGAGACATTGAACAGTTTCTACATGAAGACCGTTAATAATATTGAAACACATTACAAGGATGATACCAGAAACAAAACCACAAAATAAAGCCTGAGCCAAAACCAGCAGTTCTTCAGGCTATTGATAATTTACTGATATAACTGATTTTGCCCAACTATTGGTATATATGAGATTGTAGATTCAATGAAGAAGACATTTTGACAGAATACCCTAGGTAAGATAGCACTTGAAACTTTCACAAGAGGAGAGGTAATTTCATGTAGGAGGCCAGACATGGAGCACTGGGTACAAGGCAGGAAATACCCTGGAGAATGTTGCATCCCAACTCAAAGTGTTTTTATAACAAATTTGCTCAATTTATTGTTGAAACTGTTTGCCAAATTTTTACCTGACCATTTGCTGTGTGGTTGGCCTAGACAAACTTTTTTTTTCAGTGCCCCACGATGTTTTGCAAGGCCAGCATGACATCACAGAGCTGTAGCAGACATGTTTGGATGAGGATGTCATTTCCCGATCTGCAATACCTGCCTGATTTGTGTTGCGGATGTACAGATGTTTCACATATGTACAATGTAAGTGTACTCCACCTCACAGTTTCCAATGCCACCTGATTGTCTTTGCACATACAGGAATCATTTACATTGTGTACTTCCATGCTCCCTGTTGTCTGCTGTGCCGGCTTGATGTGCTAAAGGGGCTTACAAGCATCAGTGAGGTTGAGAGCTATGCTGTTGGCAGTGTACACTGCCAGAAGGGTCACTTAAGATGGACAGGTCTCAACTGAGGTGCCAGACTAAGCGTACAGCACACAGAGCGTTGCATGTGGAAGGCAGATGATCATTTTCATAATGACAACAGCGACAACGTGGATACGGTGTGGGTTTCTCATGGAAGAAAAGCCAGACAATCAACTACTGTGTGATGGAGAAGACAACTAAGCAATTTCGATATAGTGCTGGAAGATGCACACTTAGGTCAGAAGGCAATCAGCAAACTACTCGAGAAGAGCCTATGGTTAACCCAGGTATGATTAATGTTTGTAATGGGTCAGGATCAAAACGATATGATTGTTTTGACACTGATGCTGTTCAATCTAAAGGGAAGATCAGAAGCTGTAAAGACATTATCTGACTTGGAACATGGCATGTTAGAACAATGAACCAAGGTAAACTGGACATAGTCAAAGCTGAAATGGGAAGGGAAAGGAAAGACTTACTTGGAGTTAGTGAACTAAAATGGACCTAATCAGGACACTTTCAATCAAATGAACATTGGATTTACTTCTCAGGTAATGACAATTAACGAAGAAATGATGTCTCATTTATACTTAAAAAAAGACTGTTGAACACCATCCTGAAGTACAATGCAGTCAGCGAGAGAGTAATATTGATACACATGGAAGGATTACCAATCAGAGTTACAGTCATTCATGTCTACACCCCAACAACAGATGCTGAACAGAAAGACCTTGACAAATTCTACAACCGAGTTCAAGAAAAATTTGACCGGACGTCACAGCAGGATCTGCTCATCTTCATGGGAAATCAGATATTGATCTCCAAGTGTTTCCAAGGTGATGCCAGCCATGTCAAACAGATCAAATGTTGGTTTCAGTGTCTTGCAACTTAAAAGACAGGCAAAACAGTCCTTCACTAGAGGTCCCACATCACAGTCGCCACTTGACCTCCAGACTGAATACCTACAGCATTGTTCAACTTTCACAATTCCCAAATGGCCCACTTGGAACATATAAATCACCCTTGCCTAGAGAGATTCAGGGATCAGGACTTGGTAGCCCCTTACTAAACATGCATTCTCCCAACAGGACAGCACTGGCTCCACAGTATTCAGCCCCCCTTACCTAATGTATCTTTGCACAAAACAGTACCGCTCATCATTGTGAACTTCTTGACGTAATTCTTCCATTGTAATTACGCCCTTTAATTTGTTCCTGCAGTTGATCCAGCCACACTCTTCGTCTGGGACTGAAATCACAGGCAGGGATGAGGAAACAACCCTGAAGGGTTAATCAGCAAATGTATTTTCACACCTACTCATCAATTACAGTTTGTAGCTGTATTTATTTAAATGGTCTGCCCACTAGAGTCACCTTAGTGGTTTTAAACTCAATTCCAACATCCCAGCAAAGTGGCTAATACCCTGTAGTCGGTGATCAAGGTAAAATGCTGTTAATAAATATAAATATGCCATCACTCACAGGCCTACAAACAAGCCAGAGGCTCTCTTTCCCCCAAGAGAACAGCACCCAGTGCAAGGCAGAAATGGACTCATGTAGTTGGCCTTGTGAGTTAGCTTTTCATGTCATAAATTACCTGAATGCAAGCCCATGTAGCATCCTTCTTCAAACGTGCCTTCAGTGATGCTGCTGTATTAGCATAATGTGGTGGAACACACAGGTAATAATTAGCTATATGCAGGAATGAAGCCAACACCATGGCTGATTTAGGCTCTGGCAATGCTAGGTTAGCATCCACATTGGACAGCATTAGTCATTGCGATTAAGTTTATGGCCAAAAAAGTTAATTGGCCAGGGCACTAAAAATGTCCTTTTCTGCATATGATGTGAGTTGGCTTTGCTTAAGCCAGCACAGTACCTGCTGCAAACAAATATCATGCTGTTCTTGAGTAGAGCCAAGTGCCACAATGTCATCCAAATTTATTGACATACAAGAGAAACTTGCAAGCAAAAGCAACATGATTTTTTCAAAACAATTTGCTTAATCTAAAGACCATGCATGTGAACCAGAAGAACCCCAGGTGAGAGATAGAAGCAGTCAGGTCCCAGCTAGTGGTATGCACAGCATTGGATCTTGTAAATAACCCTGTGCAAGGTCCAGCATGCTGAAAACAGCAGAGCACTGGAAAATTGTTGTCAGCTCCTCTGTTGCTTCTGTTGTAGGCAATGGAGATGAACGAAGGAAGATGGCTTTATTAACTTTTCTTAAATCCACATGCAGCTGAATTTATCCATTCTCCTTCTATGCAATAATAAGGTTTGATAATCATGGTTAGATGTTATCTGGCTCATTGTGGCCAGCACATTTTAAATCTGCAGAGACTTCTTTCTGGTGAAGCTGCTTAATCACTGGGGCAATGCCTGGGTTAACTATTGGATTGTGGGTGAAGTCAGTAATGCAGCCAATGTCCAGGAATAAAGGCTGGAAGTCTTTGTAACCAGGAATAGGAGAAAGTAGGGTGAAATTACACCTTTTATTAGCCAATAAAAGGTGTCATTTCACCCTACTTTCTCCTGTATCAATCTATGGCTAACATGGTACAACACTCTACTGCTATGTATATAACCAGGAATAGGCCACTTACATAATCTGGGAGCCTTTAATGTCTGAGATTTTAAAACACAAAGCTTGGAAAAGATCCACTAATTTTATATATATATATATATATACTAGCAAAATACCCGCGCTTCGCAGCGGTGAAGTACTGCCTTAAAATTTTTATTAAGAAGACAATTAAACCTTTTTAAAACTGAGGGAAAATATACCAATAATTATTTGTTAAGGATCTCTTTGTATGTCACGTTGTCAGTTCGGCCCTCCAGTTGTAATATGACCAAGCTGTAGCTGTGCGCTGAGATTACTCTTGAGCATGCAACGTACAGTTGGCCATGTGAACAGTGAACAGTAATCTTGTTTCAAATCTCACAGCTTGGATTGCTGCTGTCATAATCGGTTTGAGTTTCATGGTTTGTTTCAATTACGACAGTATTTGTAGGACTTGTGTTGAAGAGACATTCGGCATCTGTCAAGCGTTGTAAGTATACAACCAGTTTCATTGATAACTTCACATCCAGCTTTTGAGAGTTTAAACATTTCTAAACATCAAAGTGTCCACTACTGAAATTGTCACCTGTGAATCTAAGATGTTTAAGAGGCATTGGCGGTTGTCCAAAGGTGTAAAATATTTGGCCATTTCGGTACACATTTCAATCTTCTAGTGCTCCTGTGTAGTATAATTATCTCCTGTACCGTCATCAGTCCACACCTTGAACCTGTCCCAGTTATTCAATACATAAGACACAATGTTCCTCCGGATATCAAGAGTGAGCCTGATATGGCCGTGCAATATGTAACAAAGAGAATGGAAAAGGCAGGTGCCATCTCCGGGCATGGAAACCACTTGGTAAGTGACAGTTCTTTGATCGATGGTGATCACCTCGCTAGACATGTTAATGGGGGTACGGTTGGAATGATAAATGAATTGGGTACCTGAACAATGTTAAGTAAGTCTAAAATACCTACACATTAACTATAATCGTAATAAATGAACAATAAAACAGCGGAGAAGCCGTGGATTAAATAAAAAGGCTGTAGTTATCAGCAGGGAGACGTGAATACCGTGGCAAAGCAAGGAAGGGAATGTAGAGACTGGAGTGACAGATGGCCTTATATAGGCAGGCAGCCAACAACGTGGGAGGCGTTGGGATGGGGGACCCAACGCTGCCTCACACGGTGACCGAGCTGCAGGCTATGGATGTATATATGTACGTAAGTAGGATTCAGTTAGCGTTGGGAACCTGCGTACCAAATTTCTTGAAGATGGGCCCATAAGTAACAAAGACCGTTGAAAACTTCAATATGACGACCGACAGTGGCATCATATCACCGAAATAAGTACCAAATTTCAGCCTTCTACCTACACGGGAAGTTGGAGAATTAGTGACGTTGGAAAGTTCAATATGGCGGCTGACAGTGGCGTCATGCCACCGAAATAAGTATGTACATTGGTTTCGGTTAGCGCAGGGAAGCCGCCTACCAAATTTCATGAAGATAGGGCCATGAATAAGAAAGTTCAATATGGCGGACGCTGTTGACCGTTATGACCATTACGCGTAGAATTTCGAAATGAAACCTGCTTAACTTTTGTAAGTAAGCTGTAAGGAATGAGCCTGCCAAATTTCAGCCTTCTACCTACACGGGAAGTTGGAGAATTAGTGATTATTGGAAACTTCAATATGGCAGCCGACAGTGGCATCATACCACCGAAATAAGTACGTACATCGGTTTTGGTTAACGTAGGGAAGCCACCTACCAAATTTCTTGAAGATGGGGTCAGCCTTCTACCTACACGGGAAGTTGGAAAATTAGTGACGTTGGAAAGTTCAATATGGCGACCGACAGTGGCATCATACCATCGAAATAAGTACGTACATCGGTTTCGGTTAGCGCAGGGAATCCACCTACCAAATTTCGTGAAGATGGGGCCATAAATAAGAAAGTTCAACATGGCTGACGTTGTCGACCGTTATCGACCGTTATGACCGTTACGTGTAGAATTTCGAAATGAAACCTGCTTAAATTTTGTAAGTAAGCTGTAAGGAATGAGCCTGCTAAATTTCAGCCTTCTACCTACACGGGAAGTTGGAGAATTAGTGACGTTGTAAAGTTCAATATGGCGGCTGACAGTGGCGTCATACCACCGAAATAAGTATGTACATTGGTTTCGGTTATCGCAAGGGGAGCCACCTACCAAATTTCGTGAAGATGGGGCCATGAATAAGAAAGTTCAACATGGCGGACATTGTGAAAATTAGTGACGTTGGAAAGTTCAATATGGCGACCGACAGTGGCGTCATACCATCGAAATAAGTACATACGTTGGTTTCGGTTAGTGCAGGGAGTCCGTCTACCAAATTTCGTGAAGATGGGGCCATAAATAAGAAAGTTCAACATGGCGGACGTTGTCGACCGTTATCGACCGTTACGTGTAGAATTTCGAAATGAAACCTGCTTAACTTTTGTAAGTAAGCTGTAAGGAATGAGCCTGCCAAATTTCAGCCTTCTACCTAGATGGGAAGCTGGAGAATTAGTGACATTGGAAAGTTCAATATGGCGGCTGACAGTGGCGTCATACCACCGAAATAAGTATG
>JANRMT010028174.1:47961551-48020627 GCA_026402145.1 Polypterus bichir lapradei | reverse complement strand
ATATGTGTGTGTACTGTTATGTGTGTGTGTACTGTTAAAAAATTAGGGAAAAACTACTTAACCATCCCAGTCTAACACCAAGTAAATTAAGCTTCAAGGATATCAGTCTGTCCAGTTAGGAAGCACAAGCAATTGTGAATCAGCTTCACCTGCTTTGGCGCAAATGAAAGTGACAACAAGGTAACAGAAAGACAACCCACAAAAATGGATTGGTTTTGCAGATGGTGGCCATTTACAATTTGTGGTGGACGGCTGGGACCCTTGCCCGGTCGGGCCGCCTCGATGATGGAAGGACTGGGGGAGAGGACATATCCACAACAATACCTCCTCCAAGACACGAGAGGGCAGCCTCCCTGGATTGCATTGGGACCCCGGGCTTGGAGCTTGGAAGCTCAACCCTATTGGGGCCCGTGGACACCTCCAGGGGGTGCCTGGACAGTCCCGGAGCCATGGACTTTAGCACTTCCGTCTCACCCAGAAGTACTGCCAGAAGAGGATCCAGGAACATATGGAGTACTTCCGAGGACCCTTACAGCACTTCCACCACACTCAGAAATGCTGCCGGAAGAAGATCAGACTGCACCTGGAGCACTTCCGGGTGCACTATAAAAGTGGCCACCTCACTCCATTCCAGGAGCTGGAGGACAGAGCTTGTGTGGAGGAGTGTAGGCGGTAAAGAAGAGAGAGAGAATAAAGAAAGAGAAGAAAAAGAAACAGAGCCATAGTAGTAATTGAAGGTATTGTGTGCTAAAAGAAAATACAAGGGTGTATTTTGCACTTGTGTCTCTGTGCCTGTGTGTGTCTAGGACTGATTTTTCCACAAATTGCTCTTTCTTTATCCTTCCTGACTGATTCTTCTCTAGTTTTGCATCTTGCTAGTGTCCTTGTCACTACTGGTGGCAGTACCTGTAGCTAACTCAGGTGGCACAGATACTCCAACTCCACCAGGATGGCATTGCAAAAAGGTCTCAATGACATGAAAGGAGATACCAGGAGCTTAACTGACTTGATGTTAGACTGTGGTGATTAAGTGTTCCCTTAATTTTTTGATTAGTGTATACAAAAAATATGTCTTTCTGTGGCTTGCCGAGTCCTTTTATTCTACAACAACAAGAACAACATTTATTTATACAGCACATTTTCATACAATAATGTAGCTGAAAGTGCTTTAAAGGGTGACAAAGAGTGTTGTACCATGTTAGCCATTAAGGATGTGGTGAGAAGTTCAACAAAATGACACCTTTTATTGGCTAACTAGAAAGATTACAATCATCTTTATTTATAATCATGTTGTAATTTTTCTAGTTAGCCAATAAAAGGTGTCAATTTGCTTAACTTCTCAACAAGATGACAAAGAGAAAGTTACAAGAAAAAAAGACAGTTAAGATATGGCAATAATATTAAAGAATAAGTAACAATAAAACAACGTAAGTTCAAAAGGCTGGGAGGACAGAAAAAAACAAGCAAAAAAATAAAAACTTCAGTTAGGCTGACAAAAAGAACAAAATCTGAAGTAGTTCCAAAGCCAAAAGACCACCCAGTCCCCACTGGGCATTCTACCTAACATAAATGTTCCTACATCAAACTTCTTAGTTTTCATGCTTCACATAATAGGATTTGATGAAGTTGGTCTCCTGGACAGCTGAGACAGCCTCCTTCATTCCATCATCTCAGGGGGCTGCATGGTGCCTTAAGTTTAGCTCTTGAAATTCTAAGCAGACACTCATTTGAAGATCTCAGGTTATGACTTGGAGTGAAGGGGGCAGACATTTCATAATATAGGATGGAGTGAGATTATTCAACGCCTTATAAACCATAGTAGTATTTTAAAGACTAGATTCTGAACCACACAGGTGACCAACATAACAGTGCTAAAACTGGTGAGATGTGCTCAAACATTCTTTTTCTAGTTAATATTCTGGCTGCTGTATTCTGAACTAATTGCAACGGGTTGATGTCTTTCTTAGGTAGTCCTGTTAGGAGTGCATTACAGTAATCCATTTTTCAACGTCTTGTAAAGTTTATAAGAGATCTAACTTTTGCTTTATTCCTTAAGTGAAAAAATGCAGTCCTCATAATCTGGTTAACATGCAATTCAAAGGTTAGGTCAGTCACTCATTTAATCTCCAAACACCTCCTATATCCTGCCTGGCCCCAAACATCATTCTTCTTCCATAAGTGTGAACTATAGCTTTTGCTCCCCTATTGATTCAAAGCTCCCCTGTTGAAGGTAGGAAATTGCAATCCAAGACCACTTCTGAACTGACAGAATTAATTAGTAAGGGATTGGGGGTCATCAATGATTCCTTGGAAGGTATGCAACTGCCTACTTTTAGGACAAGTTCTAAGTAACTGAGAGGACTAATTGTTGGCCTGTAAAACTCATCACCTACACTACTCCATCCATTAAGGGACTTCATCCATCTCTTAAAAGGCTTCTTGACCTCTGATCTAGGCAGTGGCCCAGTTTGACTCTGGAATGGCAGAAAAAGTCCCTGCAGTACATTTCCACATCATAGTTGACAATATATAACATATTCTACATTTTGTACATACAGTATATGCAGTACACTGTATGTATTATGTCAGGTGTAAAAATTGCATGAGAAGAGGATTTACAAATGTTAGAAGAGAAGACATGATAAAAATAGGAGTGTTAGTACCTGTTAGGGGATTTTCTATAGGCATTATGCAAAGGGATAGCCTCATAACTATTCTAGGTTAGTCATGGACAAACAGACAGGATGTTTGAGATTAGATTAGATTAGATTACATTACATTAGATACAGCTGTTTTGCCAGTGAAAACTGTACGCAAAAATAATATTTTGTTTAAATGTTACTTACCCATGTGCTTTACTCTTATTGCCCTTTTAGCCAATTAAAAATCCTGGTGAAGACTCCAATTATGCTAAAGTGTCCATCTTAATAACATCTGTGAAGTGATGTGAATGGGACCACAACTCTATCCATGCCCATTGATTGCCTATGAGGCTCAACTGTCTGAAGCCAGAGTGAACGGACGTGTATTCATAATGTAGGCTGTAGAACTGATACCATGAAACATAAGTATAAGTGTTACAATGGATATGTATCAAAATTTTGATAATTTTGGCCACCCTGATTAGGATACAGTTATAGGTGAAGATGATGTAGAGTAAGGGGCTTAGCACAAAACCCTGCAGGACACCAGAGTTCAGGGTCAGGGCAGAGGAAATGTGGTTGTCTAACTTAACAGGCTGTGGTCTGTTGGTCCAGAAATCCAGAATCCAATTACAGAGGAAGAAGCTATAGCCAAGTTCAATGGGCTTTGTGGCTATGTTAGAGGGGATGATAGTATTAAATGCTGAAATAAAGTCAATGAACACCATCCTAAAATGGGTGCAACCCTTGTCCAGGTGAGTCCGGACTATATGAAGTGCCACAGAAATAATATCTTCAGTTGACCTGTTTGGACAATTTTCAGACTGAAGGGGATCAGGGTGGAAGACATACTTGTAATGGATGATGACCATCTTCATAATGAAGGAGGTAAGTGCAGGCAGTCGGAGTTCATAGATGGTGTTGGCAGTTGACTACTTGGAAGGTTTTTGCTGTCTGCTATTACAGTATTAGAAACAGAGAAGAACAGACAGCTTCTCTCTTTAAGATATTCCTAAGGGGGCACCACAGGAATTTTCACCGGGGCACTTCTGACCACAATAGTAGTTACAGGAACTGCCCTGGAAGTGTCTTGATGGGGGAGGATAAAGTCACCATTTGACCAGAAGCTTAGAATAAGAACATGACCTTGCCAAAAGCTTCATACAGTAGGGGGGTTAGTGTGGTCAGTGCTATATAAAAGCAGCACAGGTGAGTTTAAGGGGTGAGAGGGGAAATCTCATTAGATGTTTATGCACTGCAGCTTTCTGGGTGATTACTGTAGGGGTGACTGCCTTGTCACTCACTCTCCCGCTCATCTGGCAAATGGTAAGGTATGAAGAAATTATGCAGCATTGTTCTGCAACAAATGAAACCAGGAGGGTAAATGAACCAGGAGAGAATTTAAGAAAAGAATGGTCATAAAAAGGTACTAAAGTGAATCAAAGAAATCAGGCACCAAAACTAAAACAGACACCACAAATCTTAATTTAAGAAAAAAAATAATAGAGTCAAAAAAGGTGATTCAAAATGTCAAAAGTTAAAATTAATGAGGAGGTAATATACTAACTAAAGACACTCTTGTCTCACCAACAAAGGAATTTTAAACAGTCACTAAATACAAGGTTTTTTTTTTTTGACCATATGGCTCCATAGCTGCAGCTGCCTGTTACAGCAGCTCAGTCATGTGTTCTTGTTTTAGCTACTTTGATGTGTATGTTTTTATTTACTGAAGCAATATTACTGGCAAAACTATAGTAGTAGGAATATGTATATCACAACGTATTTAAAGGGTGGTTGCAGACTTGTCGTTCTCCTTTGTAAATAAACTGCTGCTGATGCAGCGCAGCTTTGTTTATACTTGGGCTGCCCCCGGATAAGAGGCCCATCATTTCGCCAGAGATTCGTAAGCCATTCAGGGGTAGCAGAGCTGAAGCAAAGCAACGAGGAAAGAAGAAACGCTACAAACTTCCAGTGCCATTTGTGGTAATGGGTAATGTAAGATCACTCGTGAAAAAAAAACGGATGAATTAACAGCATTAAGAAGGAGTCAGAGGGAATATCGGAAAAGTAGTTTTAGGTGCTTCACAGATTGCATGAACTGATTCTTGTTGCTAATGTTAACATTGAAGGCTTCCATTTAATTAGAACTGACCGGAACAACAGAGACAATGGGAAAAAAGGAAAGGGAAGTGGTCTGGTGATCTTAGTGATTTGTAAGTGGTGTCATTTGAATCAACCTGCATGTGGGGGCAGGTTGACACTGCCCTTTACTTTAAAGGAGCATCTGTGTTGTCCAGATATTGAGCTGTTAGCAGTCAGCATGCGGCCATACTATCTGCCCAGAGAGTTTTCCTATATTGTAGTGTATGCTCCGCCATCAGCTGCTGCTGTCTCTGCATGTGAAAAAACTCAGTGTGGTGGGCGGACTACAGACTTGCCACCCACAAGCCCAGTGTCTTATTTCACTACAGACTTGCCACCCACAAGCCCAGTGTGTTATTTCTGGGGTCCAGCTTACTTTCAGGCAGTTTGTCAGCTGTTTCACCAGGAAGAATAAGACACTGGATTTACTGTATTCTAATGTTATTGATGCATATTGCTCTATAGCATTACTCACACATGGTTCACTTGTGGCCTCTGTCTAAGCTATTGGTACTGAGGCATCCTGTTGTCACCAAGACGGTAAAGAAGTAGTCTATGGAGGGTGTGAATGAGCTGAAGGATTGTTTTGGAACAAACTGGGATATTTTCTGTAAACCCCATGATGAGGATTTTGACAATGTCATGGACTGTGTAACTGATTATATAAATTTTTGTGTAGACAGTATTGTGCCATCTAAAACTGTGTGTTGTTTTGCAAACAACAAACCCTGGGTCACAGTTGCCCTAAAGGCCCTGGTAAACAAATATTAAAGAGACTGTATGAGGAGTGTGCAGTGCGAGCTGAAGGTGAGAATGAAAGAGGGTAAAGAGCACTACAGAAGGAGCAATCTTCAGAAAGGTAAGGTCAAAGAGGTATGAAATGGGATGAGGATGGTGACCGGGTATAAACTGCCCTGCTGTCAGCAAAATGAATCAACTTGGAGAAGGGCAAATAAGTTAAAACACCTTCTTTAATAAGTTTGATGCTGGGATATTTGCAAATACATCTCTAGGGAAACCTTCACAAAATACCCTTTCTCTGTGTCTTTCACAACTATCAGAATACTACCACCTCCCATTGTCTCACATCTCCACCCCAAATCCAGAGTTTACTATCACAAAGGATGAGGTGAGAAATGAGTTACACAGATTACATGCATGATAAGCAGCAGGCACTGATGGAGTTGGTGCAAAAGTATTAAATGCTTGTGCTGATGAGCTGTGTAGAGTCTTGAAGCACATATACAATCTCTGAATTAATGTAGACCTGTGGCACTGAATTCTTGCCTAATGAAAACAATAGAGAGGCTGGTTCTTGGTCACTTTAAAACACTGGTGGGTGCAGGGCTGGACCCTTTACAGTCTGCATATCATCAGCATGTGGGGATGGAAGATGCTGTTGTCTACCTGCTGCACAGAGCCTGAAAAGGGCAGTGTGTATGGTGAATGTCATGTTTTTTGACATTTCTAGCACCTTTAATACCATCCAGCCCCTCTTATTGAGGAACGCGTTGTGTGTGGCGCAGGTTGACACTGCCCTGATTTAATGAATTTTAGGCTATCTGACTAACAGGCCGCAGAACGTGAGATTAGGGAACTGTGAGTAGGAGAGAACGATTAGCAGCATAGGTGCTCCACAGTTGACTGTTCTTGCTCCGTTCCTTTTCAATTTTTACACCTCAGATTTCAAGTTTTATTCTTCAAAAGTTCTCGGATGACACTGCTATTGTTGGATGTATTAGTGAAGTAAAGGAGGAAGAATACAGAGACCTGGTCAGTAGCTTTGTGGAGTGGTGTCATCACAACCATCTCCAACTAAACCCCAAGAAAACAAAGGAGCTTGTGGTAGACTTTTGGAAGATGAAGTCTTCTCTGGCTCCTGTCATCATCCGGGGGAGGAAATCAAGAGTGTTAAAACCTACATGTACTTGGGGTTTACCTGAATGACACGCTGGGATGGGAGAAGAATTTTGAACTTCTGCACAAGAAGGGCCAATACAACTCTACATTTTGAGGAAGCTGAGGTCATTCAGTGTGAGAGGCCTGCTGCTAAGAACTTTCTGGGAGTCTGTGGTTTTGAGTACCACCTTTTATGCTGTGGTATGTTGGGACAGAAGTATCACAGCCAAGGATACTAACAGACTGAACAAGATCATCAGAAAGAACAGTTCCGTCCTTGGGGAGAACCTGTGCACTGTGGAGGTGATAGTAGAGAGACAGATGATGACAAAGGTGTCATTAATTATGAAGACCCCCTCTCATTCGCTCTATCAATTGCTTCAGGGCCAAAAGTGTGCAATGAGCAGCAGACTACTCTCCCCTCCTTCTTCAGGAAAGAACATTTCCTCTGGTCTTTTCTTCCTGCTGCTATCAGACTATACAACTCTGGTCTTTAATTCATGTGTCCTTTACCGAATTATTTCATGTATTGGGATGCCAGACTCAGTAATCACTGGTACTTTATTAATCACTAGACACTTTATCTGTATATTGCGCATATTATGTTACTGTGATAGAGAGAGGAGAGAGAGGTTAGGAGTATGTGCTGATGTAGCGCCTTGCCGCACTCATCAAATGACAAACCAGTTCAGGATCCCAGATTGGGACCCGAGTGTAGCCATGCAACGGGTGACACTTCAGTTTAATTTTTCTGTTAGCTGCTGGAACACCCAAATTTCCCTCTGAGGATTAATAAAGGCAATGTCTTATCTTATCTTATTTCTTTCCCCTTGCCTTTTCTTATCTTGTCCTATCTGCCTTATCTTATCTTGCCCTGTCTTGTCTTGTCTTATCTTGTCTTGGTTTCTTGCTGATTTCCAGATTTATTTACTCATAAAATGCTCTTGTCTCTGCTCATAAGACACACCTAGTCAATAGCCCTCATTACTCCTGAGTAAGTTAACCCTCCCAGAAATTTGATCTTAACCAAAGTGTAAGAATGAGAAGAACGCATAAGGTACGTGGAGCTACCCAGGTTTAGCACAATTGGAGCGGACAGAGATGCAAATACCTGCGGGAAGTGGAAATGAGGAGGACTCGCTCTCTATGTGATTACAAGGTGGTGCAACCCTGGACATGTAAACGTCACAATCTCCACTTGCTGCAGGGTCATCAAACTGTTCGCCGTAAGTCTGCTTCCCTATTACTTGCCCAGAGAGTATGGACACGTCATTGTTGTTATTGTTTACATCCCTCCTCCGGCGGACGTGGAGATAGCGGGTGACATCATCCATTCCGCTGTTGCTAAACTACAAACACAGCACCCCAAGGTGCTTGTGCTAATCTCTGGAGACTTTAACCATGTGACGCTGGACAAAACATTTACCTGCCTTTTCCCAGTATGTGGATTGTAACACCCGGGGAAATAGGACTATTGACCTACTGTATGCAAACTTTAAAGACGCATACAGCGCCACCCCGCTGCCTGTGCTTGGGAAAGCAGATCATAACCTGGTTCTGCTTCAGCCTCACTACAAACCTAGAGTGAGGGAGCTACCTACAACCATGTGCTCATTCAGGAAGTGTTCCCCTGAGGGAGATCAGACTCTGAGAGACTGCTTTGGAACTATGGACTGGGATAACCTGCAGGGATCATATAGTGAGAACACTGAGGAGGTTGTTGACTGCACTACTGACTAAATCAACTTCTGTATGGACATTGTAGTTCCAAAAAGAACAGTACACTGCTATGCTAACAACAAGCCATGGATTACAAGTGACATCGAGGGCCTTTTGAACCAGAAAAAAAGGGCTTTTAAAGGCGGTGATCAGCATGAGCTCAGGCATGTGCGGAAGGAACTCCGAGTCCAGCTCAGAGCAGCGAAGGAGCAGTACATGAGAAAGCTGGAACAGAAGTTGAAGAATAACAGCATGATGAAAGTGTGGGAAAATCTGGAAGGTTCTGTTTAACAAAGTTCCTGATTTGAAGATAGTGAAAGAAATGTGTACTTGGAATGTTAAATTTGGAATGTAATTGTTCATAGGATGCAAAGACGTTGTCTATATAAAGATCTCTAAGCAAGTTAATTCCAAATTTTTTCCAGATGATGAACAACTTCTTTAACAGGTTTGACCACCCTAACCCACTCTCACCTCAGAGTACTGCACCCTCCACCCATCCTTCTGCTGATACCAGCATAGGAGAGAGCTTCCCCAACCCATAATTACAGCAGCCCAGGTAAGCAGAGAGCTGAGGAGACTTCGTGCCAGCAAAGTAGTGGGTCCAGATGGAGTATCAGCACAACTGCTGAAGGCCTGTGCATTGGAGCTGGGGAGTCCTCTACAGCTTATCTTCAACCTGAGCCTGGAACAGGGGAGAGTCCCGAGGCTTTGAAAAACATCTTGCATCACCCCAGTCCCAAAGGTATCACGTCCTGGTGAGCTGAATGACTTCCGGCATGTCGCCCTGACATCACATGTGATGAAGACCATGGAGCGGCTGCTGCTTCACCACCTGAAGTCACATGTCCGCAATGCCCTCGACCTTCTGCAGTACGCATACCAGGAGAAGGTGGGAGTGGAGGATGCCATCATCTATATGCTACACCGATCCCTCTCCCACTTGGACAGAGGCAGTGGTGCAGTAAGAATTATGTTTCTGGACTTCTCTAGCGCCTTCAACACCATCCAACCTCTGCTCCTCAGGGACAAGCTGACGGAGATGGGAGTAGATTCATACCTGGTGGCATCGATCGTGGACTATCTTACAGACAGACCGCAGTATGTGCGTTTCGGGAACTGCAGGTCTGACATTGTGGTCAGCAGCACAGGAGTGCCGCAGGAGACTATACTTTCTCCGGTTCTGTTCAGCCTATATACATCAGACTTCCAATACAACTCAGAGTCCTGCGAAAAGTTTGCTGACGACACTGCTATCGTGGGCTGCATCAGGAGTGGGCAGAAGGAGGAGTATAGGGACCTAATCAAGGACTTTGTTAAATGGTGAGACTCAAACCACTTACAACTGAACACAAGCAAAACGAAGGAGCTGGTGGTGGATTTTAGGAGGCCCAGGCCCCTCATGGACCCCATGATCATCAGAGGTGACTGTGTGAAGAGGGTGCAGACCTATAAATACCTGGGAGTGCAGCTGGATGATAAATTGGACTGGACTGCCAATACTGATGCTCTGCGCAAGAAAGGACAGAGCCAACTATACTTTCTTAGAAGGCTGGCATCCTTCAACATCTGCAATAAGATGCTGCAGATGTTCTATCAGACGGTTGTGGCAAGCACCCTCTTCTATGCAGTGGTGGGCTGGGGAGGCAGCATAAAGTAGAGGGACACCTCATGCCTGGACAAACTGATGAGGAAGCCAGGCTCTATTGTAGGCACGGAGCTGAACAGTTTGACATCTGTGGTGGAGCGACGGGCGCTGAGCAGGCTCCTGTCAATCATGGAGAATCCAGTGCATCCACTTAACAGTATCATCTCCAGACAGAGGAGCAGCTTCAGCGACAGACTGCTGTCACTGTCCTGCTCCACTGACAGACTGAGGAGATCGTTCCTCCCCCACACTATGCAACTCTTCATTTCCACCCGGGGGGGTAAACGTTAACATTATACAAAGTTACTGTCTGTTAAACCTGCACTTTTATCACTCTTTAATTTAATATATGCTTTTTTTATCAGTATGCTGCTGCTGGAGTATGTGAATTTCCCCTTGGTGATTAATAACGTATCTATCTATCTATCTATCTATCTATCTATTTTGACATTGGCACATTGATGAAGAACATAATAACGCAAAGACTGCTAAATATCAACAAATGTGTGAAATTTGATTGGCTCATTAAAAGGGCAACCGTCTGGAGGTTTGCAGTTAGACTCAGTTCGATGCCAACTGAGCAATAAACCCACTTGCGGATGTGTCATTACAGTAAGTTGTGTTTGGTGATGTCAGCAGGTTGCTAATATTTAAGATGACAGAGTGCTATCTATATCGTTTATGTTTCTGGATGAATAATAAACACATTTTTTAGTGTTTATTGAGCTTTATAATTTGTTATTTGGCAATGCAACATAGGTAGATTTTTTGACAACATTTCTGGTTACTGTATTGGCCTTTAATGTTTAGTTTCTTTCCTTTCTGGCTTTTATTTTCAGACTTTGTTTCTGTCCCAACAACATTTAGACATTTTGCTACAAATTTCTGGCTTTAAATCATTGGCAGTCCAACTTGGATTGCCACTATCCTTATTTCTCTCCAGATTCAATTTATAAGGACCTTAAGCTGCACTGATCCCTGGATGAGGTTTACTGGACAAGGCACTGTGAAGTCCTTTTCAGTGACCTTCATGGGTGGTGCTTAGTGGCTACTATAGAGACATCATTCCATGTTTGTTTCAGGGTGTCACCATTCTGCCCTTCTGCTTAAAAGCTGTTCTACTCCCCTGGGTGATCATTAGCCACAGCATTGGACATGCCAACAGCACAAAGTAAATTAACTGAATGTTTGCATTATCCATGGGGTAAGAATTCTCAAAGCATGCCTTTTATTCCTCACAAATATGCTCATTATGACCCTCTCCAGCAGCAAGCAGGGCAGGGCATTCTGGAAATGCTGACTTACTGTGTACTATGGACCTTTTTCATGAAGGCATCTACCATTAATGGCCTGGAATGATGGCATGTGGTAGTCCTTGCTTAAAAATAATCCAGCACATTACTGTCAGCTCTTGCATAGTTTGACCTTGGCATAGTATTTTACTTTGCTATACACACACTGTAGGTGACACGTTTTGTTCTATTGTGTTTTGTCTCTAGTTAGAAACATTTCAGTGATGATTGAGTCATCACAGCCTGTCTACTATAAAAAGTGCTGGTTTATCCCTCATACTCACTTGTGTAAAATAAGGGTGTGAATTTTCTGTGAATGCCAATAGGTACTGTTCTGGTGACTTATTTACTTCAGGAACAGGACAGATGTTCCCCATCTCAACCCCATCGTAGAGCTTCCTTTCTTCTTCTGCCTCATCTTCCTGGTCCTGGTGGAGTGCTTTTACAATGTCTTTTAAGACCTATGTAGAATAAGTCACTTAGATGTTTCTGCACCCCGCTGTTCCAATGTTCACAACCCTTTGATATCCCAAATAAAAGTACATGTAGGTCAGAAAGTCTAAAGGGTCTCTATTATAGATTCAATTTTCCATTCATTCTGTCAATTGCACCATTTGTGACTGGGGGACAGTGAATGTTTTACGTATCTCCTTTTTTCTTGTTAAGACCTTCTAATTTATTATTGTCAAACATTAAAAAACAGAAATAGTTCCTTAGTTTATCCATCAACATATTTTAAACAATCAGAACAAACAAGGTACTTGTCACAACTGAACGAGTCAATTGATAATTGTGGGTTCATAGCAGAATTTTTCTGTGTGTGCAACTTCTGTAATTGAAACATGAACTTGCTTAACTAATAATATCTGCCCCTCTTTTGCTAATGGCTAACAACATAAGCAAGTAAATACACCTTTCATGTTACAAATGAATTAGTCAAACAATGGGACGGCAGTGTCTGATTTGTCTAGATTGGCATCAAATGTTTGTGAAACCCTCTCACATTCTCATCATTACACAGAATACAGCAATAAAGATTTAAAAGCTATACAAAAAAAAGTGAGAGCCTCTCAACCACCAGCTGGTTAGGAAAATGTCTTGACTATAAACTCGCTAAACTGAGATGGCAACACCTCCAGTTTAGATTCAAACAGCTTTGAAGTGAAAAAGGGCAAGCCAGGATAAGACAGAAAGTACATGAAAAGTACACAAAATGCATGACTCGAACTGCAGCATTGACTACTGTGTGGCAGGTGTTTTTTGGATAGCACAAAGCTAGTAAACAATTGAAAAAATCATTTTCTACATACACACCTGTTCTTGCCTTGTTATGCTCAATCTTTTCTTTAATAATTGCTGTTATTAATTTTCCCATGATGGCTGCAAAGGTCACTGGCCAATAGTTACTTGGATTTTCCTAATCATCCTTATACAATGAGATAATATTTGTTATCTTCTAGTGTTTAGAAATATTCCCAGTCCGCAGTGATATTTGAAAAATATGTTTCAAAAGTTTACATGCAATCGCTAATCCCCTTAAGGATTCATGGGGAAATGCTAGCTGGTTCTGACATTTTGTTTCATTTCAGCATATTTAACCTAAGCAGCATGTCTCCCTCTACAATTTTCAAATCACTATGTATCACCTTCACAATCCTTCATATTTCTTAGGAGGTTATCCAATTCTTCACACCTTAAAACTTCCTAAAAGTGCAATTTTAGAGTATGTACTCTTCCTTAGTGGTCCTGATACACTTCAGCTCCTCTTTTGCTATTAAAATCATGGAAGAATCTCTTTGAGCAATCTTCTACTTTTTCTACCATATTTCTCTCTAATGGGCCTTTAGCTTCACTAATATCTTTTTAAATGGTAGCCCTCCTGTTTTCATACACTCTACAGTTAGTGGTTGTGTTTGTGATTGTGTGATAGTGATTGTAGTCTTATATGCCTTTTTCAGCTGTTTTTTTCCTTTGCAGCTAATACATGATATTAGATCCGCAAAGCACCCGGTTGCAACCAGTTAGCTGCTGTCTTTATGGATATTTTAGCACATCTCTGAGAGTTTCATCTGTCCCCACCTGCTTCAAGCACACAGTCATCATCCCTGTCCCATAGAAAAATAAAGTAGACTGCCCTACTGATTACCGCCCAGTAGCATTTACTCCCATAGCCATGAAGTGCTTTAAGAGGCTGGTGCTAGAACACATCAAGGACATCATCCTTGACAGTCTGGACCCCCTCCAGTTTGCCTACCCTTGCAACAGGTCCACTGAGGATGCCATCTCCATAACACTTCACACCACCCTGTCTCATCTCTAGAACACGAACTGTTATGCCAGGCTGCTGTTTGTGGACTACAACTCTGCATTTAACACTGTCATTCCATCCCAGCTCATCGTTAAACTCCTGGATCTGGGGCTTAGCTCTTCACTGTGCACCTGGGCACTGGACTTCCTCACTGATAGACCTCAGCAAGTGCATATTGGTGGAAAAACTTCCTCCATCATCACCATCAACACTGGCACCCCACAGGGCAGCGTGCTGTGCCCCCTGCTTTACTCTCTCTATATCCATGACTGCGTAGCTAAGTACAGCTCTAACACCATCCTCAAGTTTGCTGATGATAACACTGTAATAGGTCTGATCGGCGAGGACAATGATACGGCCTACAGGGAGGAGGTCAGATTCCTGTCAGAATGGTTTCAGGACAACAACCTCACCCTCAACGTTAGCAAAACTAAGGAGATGATTGTGGATTTCCGCAAACAGACAACAGAACACAGCCCCATTTACATCGGAGGTGAGGCCGTGGAGCAGGTCAGCAGCTTTAGGTTCCTCAGAGTCACCCTCACTGATGACCTTAAATGGTCAAGTCACACTGCGGCAGTAGTCAAGAAAGCCCAACAACTTCCTCAGGAGACTGAGTAAAGCCCGGATGTCCCCCACAACCCTGTGCAGATTCTACAGGTATACTGTGGAATCCATCCAGACAGGATGCATCACATCCTGGTACAGCAACTGCTCAGTTCAGGACTGCAGAGCTCTGCAGTGTGTGGGAAACAAAGCACAGCAGATCACGGGAACACAGCTCCCTGCGATCCATGACATCCATACTACACGCTGTCTCAGGAAAGTGAACCGTATCAGGCGGGACCCCAGCCACCCTGCACTGTCACTTTTCACCCTCCACCCATCTGGGAAACGACTAAAGTCCATTTGGAGGTGCACCTGCAGGATCAGGAACAGTTTCTACCCAACTGTAATCAGACTCATGAACAATCAGTAACCTTGTTTCACCTCCACTGCTACTGGCACATATACTTCTGCCACTGTCTCTATTTATTCCTAGGATTCTGTTTTATTTATTTACTTATTTATATTCATTTATTTATTGTGTGGGGTTTTTTTTGTCTATGTTCACTGTCTGCAGGGGCACATGCAAGCAAGCATTTTATTGTACATAGTACTTGTACATATGGCAACAAAGAATTGAAATTGAAGTAGATGTAACATAATCCATGCATCCATCCATCCAAAGTTAAACCTGTTGAACTTCGGCAGGCTCTTGTTCAGAAAGCGGACGCCACTTGGTTGTTTCACAATAATTATGATTAGGTATATAAGTAGATTTCACATTTCTGTTATCATTTTAGCCCTAAAATAGTGACTTAACTTCAGGGACCTATTTTATTGACCTTAAGGTTAGTGTATGGGCAAGGGGAAGGCTGTCTCAAGTGGCGTCTGCTTCCTGAACAAGACCCCCTCGGCATGCTGTTTATAGTAAACTAAATTCCTTCACTCAAATAGATTTACCTGAACTCTATATAATTTTTTATCAACTGAAAAACCTTCCACTTGTTCAGTTGTGCTTGAAAGTTTGTGAACCCTTTAGACTTTTCTATATTTCTGCATAAATATGACCTAAAACGTCATCAGATTTTCACTCAAGTCCTAAAAGTAGATAAAAAGAAAACCAGTTAAACAAATGAGACAAAAATATTATACTTGGTAATTTATTTATTGAGGAAAATGATCAAATATTACATATTTGTGAGTGGCAAAAGTATGTAAACCTTTGCTTTCAGTATCTGGTATGACCCCCCTTTGCAGCAATAACTGCAACTAAATGTTTCCGGTAACTTTTGATCATTCCTGCACACCGGCTTGGAGGAATTTTAGCCCATTCCTCCGTACAGAACAGCTTCAACTCTGGGATGTTAGTAGGTTTCAGCTATGCAGATGGTGTGCAGCTTTATTTATCATTAGCACCTGATGATCTTGAAACTTTTGGGCCCTCTAATCAAATGTCTTACTTGTATTTCTGAAAGATGAGTAGCATTTGCCCCAAGCTAAATAAGAAAAATCAGAAATCTTATTGGTATGAAAAAACAAAAATAGTGAAATTCTTAGAAATAAACCTGTTCACTTAGCATTAAAGGCCAAGGCAGAAGTAAAGAATTTAGGTTTAATCAAGGACCCTGACCTCAACTTTAAATCACACATTAATCTGACCACCTGGAGTGCATTTTTCTATTTAAGGAACATTGCAAAGATCAGATGTCTTAAAACTTTGCAAGATGCTAAGAAGTTGATTAAGGCATTTGTTTTTAGTCGACTAGATTCCTGTGATGCACTCTTAATTGAGCTACCTAACAAGGGCATCATTTGGTTGCAATTAGGGAAAAATGCAGAAGCAAGAACCTTAATCAGAAGAAGAAAATCTGAGTACATTTCACTAATTTTAGTATCATTACCATGGAAACCCGTGTCCTTTAGAACTGACTTTAAAATACTAGTAACGGTATATAAAGCTTTAAATCAGGGGCGTCGAACTCCGGGCCTGGAGGGCCGCAATGGCTGCAGGTTTTCATTGTAACCATCTTCTTCATTACTGACCCTATTTTGCTACTAATTAACTTGTTCTGCCTTATTTTTAACTTGACTCAGACCCCCTTAGTTCTTTCTCTTTCCGTAATTAGCAGCCAAACAATAATGAGACACAAAACGAGCAAACAAGTGACCAGCTAACCACATCATCTGAACATAAAGAAAGGTGATGGCTTCGGAAAGGTTGATCTCTCAGGTATATAATCAGAAACAGAAAATCAACAGTTTGGGAAATGTCTACTGTAGCAGAATAAGGGCAGCAGCAAGCCGTGGAATTAAGTAATTGGTTTAATTAACAGCATGAATTGACTTCTCATTAAGGAACTGGTTGGAGTGAAATTGGCTGGAGTTTGAAACCCCAGTTTAGCTGGTCATCTGTTGGCTTGTTTCATGTCTCGTTTCTGTTTGGCTGTCATTTAATGAAGAAAAGAATCAATTCAGAGGACTGAATCCTTAAAAACAGGGCTATTAAAATGAAGGAAAAAGGAGTTAATTAGCAGTGAAAACTGGTCACTGATTAGGAAAAGGGTTAGAATGAAAACCTGCAGCCACTGCGGCCCTCCAGGCCTGGAGTTCGACACCTGTGCTTTAAATAATCTTACCCCTTCATATATTTTTGGAATGCCTTTAATTTGTTTTTCTTTTATTGCATCAATATCTTTGACATCTTTGCTACATTATTGTATGAAAATGTGCAATAGAAATAAATGTTGTTGTTGTTATAGCTTCTTTTTAATCTTTTCTTCTTTTTCTCCAATAACCTCTTCATAAGCCTCACCAGATACAATACAATTTATTTTTGTATAGCCCAAAATCACACAAGAAGTGCCGTAATGGGCGTTAACAGGCTTTGCCTTTTAACAGCTCCCCAACCTTGACTGTCCAAGAAGACAAGGAAAACCACCCAAAAAGATCCCTTGTAGGGAAAAAAATGGAAGAAAACTTGGGAAAGGCAGTTCAAAGAGAGACCCCTTTCCAGGTAGGTTGGGTGTGCAGTGGGTGTCAAAAAAAGGAGTAAATACAACACAATACACAGAACAGAACACAAGTAATCCTCAATACAATATAAGAGTAAAATAAAAATATTACAAGTATAAAGCAGAATTCAACAGTAGATGATATCACATAATATGATTTGGATTGCAACCTGTCATGCCAGAACAGGTCCAGTACAGTTTGTTTCAGAAGGAGTCCCAATCTCCAATAAACGTATGCCCCTCTATCCTATATCAAGATCTGAGCCACACCTTAAACCTCCTTATCTCCCCAGTCTTACGTGTAGTGGCACAGGACACAGGGAGAACTTTGGTGTAGACCATCCTTTTCTGTTCTGCTCCTCAGCTTACCACGTAACTCTTTAAATTTGGGTTACAGAACTAAAAGACTGCTCTTTCACAGGTCAGTTATTCCAATATGAAAACAAATGGGTTATGTGAGGCATATAAATGTTTAGTTCTAAGTCTCTAAGGAAATAGCATCAGAGAGTAAGTTGGTAATTATTAGTTAGAAATGTTTTTCATTCAGTGTATAGTTTAAAATCACTGAAAAAGATTCTGTTTTGTATATAATTCCTTAATTACAAAAATTCAAACATTTTTCATCTTTTTTTGTAATTAGAAATGTGACTATGTGGATTGATATTTTTGTTTGAAAAGGTATGAATGCACTGTTGGCAAACCATTTAACAGTTTTTGTTTAAGTTATTAATATAAATGTTATGGCTCACTCATTCAAGGTGGAGGCATCTCTTTTGTTACTTAAATAACTTATAGGAAGAAATGAATGTGATGAATCACATCATCTGCTAGCACACAATGTCAGGGCAAACCTTTAGTAACACTTAAAGTGATCATTTTATGTCAAAGGGAAGGTAACACTATTAAATCAGCATGTGGGTGTTAACTATAATTAATTTAAAATATGAATTCTGATGCTTTTGACACACATATATCATGCTGACAGTTCGTCGTACTATTTAAAATTGAATTTCTTCAATTAAGAGTGCAATTCATAGAAAACTTTTTAAATCACTTGTAAATTCTAATCAGCAAATAGCAGATGCAAATCCCATCTGATTTTTTTTTTCATTGCAAGAATAACATTAATATTAAATAATTGGTGCCCTGGTTATTTATTTATTTGCATATATTTTAGTAGCATTTATCAAAAATCATAGAATTTCCATTTTTTCTCACAGTAAATGAGACCAGAAAATAATGAAGCATCACATTAATTATACATTTATGTAAAAATAACTTGCTCTTGAAATTATTTTCCTGTAGAACTCCAATTTCTGCATCATAAGTATATAATTTATCAAGATAAAATCTTTTTTCCCTTTAAATTCCTTTTTTTCTTAATTCTCTTTTTTCCTTTATCAATAAATTAATAAAAAATAATCTGGGTAACATTACATTACTGTATATATAAACATGTACAAACTATATATACATATAAACTGATTCTAAAATCTGTGCACTATTTCCTTTAATGCCTTAACTAAACTAATGAATTCAATAATAAAAGCATCACTTTGTTTAGTTTGGTGATTACTGGTGAGGAATTTGTTTATCTTAACCCCTCTGATGAAGTCTCCAAACTTTTAAGAACCTTTCTTTATGAAATGGATGCTATGGAAATTTGTTTTTATCTACAGCATTAAAAATATTCACCAGGTATCTTATTATTTATTTAACAGAGTCTTCCAATGTTTTTTAGATATTTAATAAAATTTAGTATATTTCAGCAAAGAGCAAAAGCGTTTTTTCTGTGAAAGTGTAGGTGTCAACATATTACATGGTTCTTGACTAAAGAGATGAATAAAGAGATGCATTCTGTTAATCGCATTACAGACATCAGAAATGTAATGTTTATAAATAGTAGTACTGAGTGTGATAATAGAATTAGCGTTTAAAAATTATTAATAAGATTTTGGCTTGAAAGTAAACTAGTTGCTTTCTTAAATATACTGAATAAAGGAATATGAATTAATCTAATTACATATATAAATGTAGCACTATCATTAGATGCCACCTTTACCACAAGGTAGTATGTAAAATTTCTTGCCTGCTAGATCTGTTCCGGCCAAGTGCTACAGTTGTGACGCTGAAAAGCATCTTGGGGCACAAACAGCTCATCAATGAATTGTAGACCATGCAAACTCACAGAGTAAGGATACTGAAGGGCGTAGAACTTAAAAATGACCTGATCACACTGCCTTTTGAAGCAACACCAGCACAAGGACTCTGTGCTAGGACCTTTATGATATGTTTTCAATGGCTGAGTCGCTGCACACAAGCCTAACATCACTATGCACACTGCCAAGTGCTAGCTGGAGTAGTGTAAAGCATGCCACTGTTGGACTCTGGAGCAGTGAACATGTGTATCCTGGAGTGATTAATCACACCTTATTATCTGTCAATTAAGTGGATGAATCTGGGTTTGGAAGATGCCAGGGAACGCTACCTTCCAGATTGTATAATGCCTACTGTAAAGTGTGGTGTAGGAGGGAGAATGGTCTGGGGCTGTTTTTCAAGTTTTGGGCTAGACCTTTTGGTTCCAATGAAAGATCTTGTTAATGTTACAGCAAACCAAGACATTTTAGACAATTGTGAAGACCCAGCAGTTTTGATCATGGCTCTGTTCTATTCCAGCATGACTGTGCCACTGTGCACTAAACCGGGTGCACAAAGACATGGAGAAACTCAAGTGCCTGCAGAGAGCCCTAGCCCTACCTGAATACACATTATATACATTGCAAAATTTTGTGGAGAAACTTCCCAAAAGAGTGGAAGCTATTATAGCCGTGAAGGTGAGCAAACTCTATGCTAATGCCCATGGTTTCGGAAGGGGATGTTCAACAAACTCATAAAGGTGTGATTGTCAAGTATTTACAAACATTTGCCCATATCTCTATATATTTAAAATCCAACGTTTGTCTGTGTGTCTGTCTGCTTTTCACTAGAGAACTACACAATGGATTTAAATTGTTTTTTTTTCTATAATTTGCTTGAACATTCCAGTTGAGTTTGAGACTTCTCTCATCGTGCTAAGTATCATAGTTCGCTTGCTGGAGATATATTTTCGAGCTAATCCGAGACAGAAGTATGACGTCAGAAGTAGAAGGCTGGATGAGGCCCTCCTCACTCAAGTGCCAGCCTCTGTTCGAGTTGGTAAACCTCTGGCCACGTTTTGGAGCTGTAATAAGTATATAAGTTTAATATGTCAATGTGCTCTGTACAAAAATATTTTAGAAATCCACTTTTCTTTCTACTCACATGTACAGCTAACAAAAGGCTAGATTTAGCACACAGGAGTTCACCATATAAGAAGTGCTAGGCAAGCATTAGAAGACAAGACAGGGACAGCTGCGAAATGGGCATTTCTGTGTGTCAAAGTCAGCATGAAACTGTATCCTCTGTGCCTTGTTTGGAATTGTATTATTCACCGAAGTGGGGGCCTGCACATGAACGAAGAGTATAAAGCCTTGGAACATTGCCTGGCACACCTTTGAAGCCAACAGATGGATGGGAGATAACGTCATCCGATCCGGAAAATTCTTCCAACACAGCGTTGAAAATGGCAGACTGTATACATCGGGCCCTCACTTCCACACTGGGTTTTTGTCTTGGCTTCCTCATCTGTTATGCAGCGTAAACCGTCATTAAAGAAAGCTAAGTTATTTCTCCTATGTGATTTCTTACCGCCGTATCACTAAGGGAGGGGTATCGCCTTTTTATATTATATCTATATAGTTCGGGTTATGTAACACACCACAATTACAAAAGAACTTATTCCAACAAGGGAGCTAGAGCCCCCGCTGGATACAGGAGCATAACTTGCTTCCTCTTAGTTAACGTTACCTGTTTGCTTATTGATTTTTAAAGTATGTCCTATTTCACTACTACGCGAGCGGAGCCATGAGGGACAGCTAGTAGTGTATAAAAACTGTGTCCTCAATGTCACCCTGACAAAGAAAACTAAACTTTGATATTAAGTGCTTCACTCTTAATTTTAAACCATTAAATTACTATTTATTATGGGTAACCAGAGCCTATTTTGGTGGCTTAATATTTAAAGCATCCTTGATAAGGCACAATCCAGCATACTGTACAATGCACCCACCTACTTAATAGAATGACCACTGGGGAAAAATCATTGAGAGCCCCACCTCATCATCAGCTGCTTACTGACTTGGAGGTTCCAGGTTACCAGCCAACCTTTCCATGTGAGAATAGTAGGGCCCTGACTGATTTCTCAATTGTGACAGCACTAATATTTAATAACCAGTTAGCCCAGCCACAAACATCATTGATATGTACAGTAGTTGGTTCTGGGGAATGGGGCAATTTTTTATTTAGTAGTTTGTAGAAGTTAACATTAACGATTATATTTTACCATTAAGTTGTTAAAAGCATTAAGATGATAAATGGTGTTTCTGTAAGCCAAGAACTGGATGTTGTAAGCTGTATTTCACTTAAGCTTTAAGATGTTAAGAGTGGTATTTCAAATTTTTTGTTTGTACTTTGAGAAGTTTTAGGAGATGAGAACTGGCACAGATCGGATGCAGAAGCAGAACTGCTGCCACAGCACAAGTTGTTAAGTACATATGCAGGTCATAACTGTCATTCCATAAGTAATTCATATATTGCTTCATACATTAGAAATGAGGAGATTATTGCACAGTCTCAGAGCCCCAAACACACCTTAGATTAGTTTTGTAAGATCTGATGGGGAGCTGATCAGAGAGCTGAAGAGGAGGGCCCTCACAAAGGAGAGATCCACACCATGAATCACCTGAGCTACAGCCATGTAACCAAAAGAGCTGTGAACCACCTGATCACCACTGCACATTGGGTGTAATGTTCAAACTCATTTTCTTATGGGTAGTTAGGCCAGATACATAACATAAAACATATTTTTACTAACATAAAAAGTAAATTTGCTCCGATGTTTGGTTTTCCTAACATAAGTGGATCACTTTACTGCACTCATTGAAGTAAGATCACCTAAGAAGAATGAAGTTTCTTTTGTTAAGTATACATTCTATTAATGTACGAGTCATCTATGATACCAAGATGAGACAATGTGGCTCAGTAGCCTTGATTTGTTTATTTTGAGGCAAAGTAGCTTTGGCAAGCAACTTGCTGCTGGTGCTGTACATGGTGGCCAGCTTGTTGGTAAGGTAACTGTCTGAACCCACACTAACAGAAATCATGCCATTATATGTTCCGGATGATAGGGTGCTACCCACTCAGACACAGGGGGATTATGCCTTTTCCTGTCCTCAGAATGTAGAGGATAGGCACTATAATGACAAAATGGCACTTGCATACTCAGTTGTGGAGTACAGCATAGGACTCCTCAAATTATCGTGGCAAGTTCTTGTGGGAGGCTGCACAACCAGCCAGTGATGGTCTTCAGCATCATGACTGCATAAGCATGAGGTTGATAAACACGGCCAATATTTGGTTGTTTCAGGTTGCCAGCTGGGTGAGGTCTAAGGTGCATTCACATGTGCATATTTACAGGATAATTGTAATTTATAATGGGTAAGTTGCACAAGTTTTATAAACCTGATTTGTTTTTGGTGAATGCATTTACCTGTTTTTGGTGTATGCATATTTTGATGCTCAAATCCAAGCAAAGTTTTATAAATGAGGATCAAGGTGTGTAAATCCAATAGACAGGTCAAGGTTATCATGGCTGTCAAAGGTGCCTTAACTAAATACTGACTTTATTTATGCAAACAATTATTTTGTGTTTTATATTTGCAATTATTTTAGACCATTTTGCAGAGATCTGTTTGCACTTTGACATTAATGAGTCTTATACTGTTGATCAGTGTGAAAAAAGCTGAATGAAATCCATTGTGATTCAATGTTGTTAAAACTTCCCAGGGGGTGAACACATTTTATAGGCACTGTATATGATTGCTGTAACAAATTTCGATTGCATGCAAATTGCACTAAATACTCCTGGAAGTCACGGATGCAAATAAGGTGTTGCCACGTAGAGCAGTATTTTCAGTACAGAAGAATCTGACAAGCATTTCTACATAAACTGACCTTTTTTCCAGAGTCTGTCTTAGTTTCAGAGACTATCAGCAGGATATAAACATAGATGCTTTGCAATACCTAATTCATTCTGAATGTTCTGCAGTCTTTAATAGGCCAGCCACTGTGGGCCCTGAGGAGCTTATTAAAGTCAGTAATCTTAAAAATGCTTCTGCCATTGCACTTATTATTCTGTCCACAAACTTTGTAAAGGCATTAAACCAACATATTACTGAAGGTCTAGCCATAAAGGGCATTCAGAAAGCTGACCAATTCAAAGGTAACAGATTAAATTGGGAATTCATTTCTAAAAAAATGCTTTAGTGGAAAGCAAATAGCTCTTATAATAACATAAATGCAATTGTAGGCTAATGATATTTCATACAAAACAACATCTACTAGAATCACATAAGAAACACACAAAAATCATTCACATTGTTCCATGAAGCGTAATTCATAAAAAGTGAGATTGATTGACTTTTTTCATAATTAAGATCACAAGAACTTTTTATTAGATTGCCATTTGTTTCTTTCACATCAGTATTTGCAAATCTCATTTTCACCGTCACCACAAAGAACTTGTGACCATAGATGAGGTTTGAAATATTGACTGACTGGCAAATCAAAAACTTCACCCACAGACTCATTTGTGAATTTCACATTTCCTTTCACCCTCCTTTGGGAACAAAAACACAAGATGCTTTGGCTCCTTTACTTGGTGTCAACTCACCTCCAGGGAGTAAGCAATTCTTTTTCCAGAAGAGAAACAACCAACCAACCATTATCCAACCCGCTATATCTTAACTACAGGGTCACAGGGGTCTGCTGGAGCCAATCCCAGCCAACACAGGGCACAAGGCAGGAAAAAAAAAACACCAGGCAGGGCGCCAGCCCACTGCAGGGCGCACACACACATACACCAAGCACACACTAGGGATGATTTAGCATCGCCAATGCACCTAACCTGCATGTCTTTGGACTGTGGGAGGAAACCGGAGCACCTGGAGGAAACCCACGCAGACATGGGGAGAACATGCAAACTCCACGCAGGGAGGACCCGGAACCTGGGTGTCCTAACTGCGAGGCAGCAGCGCTAGAAATGAAACATGACCTAACATTTTGAGTTTTTAATTCCCATATTGACCGTTCCACACCCAACTGTGAATTGGGTACTGATGGTTGTGGTCATGTATATGATGAGGCAGCACCATATTTGTACTATAAGATCAATAAAGGGCTGTGATTCACTGTTCTTCTCCCAATAAATAATGTAAAAGGATAACCCACCATGCATCACCCTATAATTGCAGTTGACACTGTGTGGTACTTTAGGGAAATTCGGGATCCTCAAGGGCCTACGTGCAAGCATAGTGGTTCACGAGCTTAATTTGCCATGCTATTTGTGGTCACAGAACCACTTATAGAAATGTGTTTGTTCATTTAATCTTCTTTTGGGAAAAGCACACCTGGCATAGTCTTTGTAATCATTAAGTTGGCAATGCTCAGCATACTAATAATTAATAGACAGATAAGAGACTCAAGCTAATTGGAAACCTTACTTCATGTATTTTATATGCCATCTTTATAGTTAATTAATTAGTTAAATTTAAATAGAAGGAACTGAAAAAGTCTTCAGCTTACGTCAGCTTCCTTGGGTTTGACAGGTACAGTCCGAAATAGACTTGAGGTTTTCTCAAGGGTAGGATGTTTATTCCGATAACTGGTTTGTTTGTTTGTTTCGAGAATCAACACTTATAGATACATATTAACAAAAGTGTGAATCACTAAAGGTCAAATAAATGTTGTAAGAAGGCAGGTCTGGAAATGAGTGCCGAGCACACACGAACCTTGCAGTTAGAGTCAGTGTTAGCGACAATAAAGAAAATCCTTACTTTAGAAAATTAAATAAATAAAGGTTCTGTGATTTATTTTATTTAGGTAAATTCTTTCTGAACCTCTTCAATGCCAATTGTCAGTTTTTAGCCATCTTTATAAAAGTGAGAATCTCAAGCTTGAGATGTTCTGCCTTGCCCTGTTGTTATAGCCAGTAATTCCTTTACACCTATCTATATACAATCTAAGTGACCAAGTGAGATAAATTGGTACCTAATTCAAGTTCAGGCTTTTGATTGTGTGGGGGGGCATCAATCATTTGGCTGATCTCTGTTGCACATGCATACTTATGATTTGTCCATGACATAGCAAAACACGTCCACCTACTGAGAAAATAATTAGGGACACCTGTACACCTGCTTATCCATACAATTATCTAATCAGCCAAACATTTGGCAGCAGGGCAATGTATAAAATTGTGCAGATACAGGTCAGAAGCACTCAGTTAATGTTCACATCAAATGCCAGAATGGGCCGTGACAACTCTAGAGGACGTAGCAGCCACTCAACCTGAGACAGACAGACAGACGCAGGATGCACACTTATAAAAGCACAAGTTTATTTTTATTTTCTTCACCTCGTGGGAAATGCCTTCTCCGTTTCCCACAGGCACAGCACAATCCAAATAGCACAAGCAGAGCACACAATACACAATATTTTACTTCTTTTCCTCCTCCACTTCTCCTCGGCATGCTTTGTTTCTCTCCTACCGACTCTGGCTCCCTGAGTAGTGTCTGCTGGCCCCTTTTATAACACCCCTGGAAGTGCTTCAGGTGTTAGATGATGTATTTCCGGCAGCACTTCTGGGTGTGGCAGAAGAACCACCCATAAGGGCATAGCAGTTGCTGCAGCATCCCCTGGAGGCGCCCATGGATCCCAACCGGGCTGCACCTAAGTTCAACTTCCATGAAGCCCTGTGGGAGTCCCAGGCACCGCTGCAACCCAGGGGGTCTGACATCCAGCGTTCCGGGGGAGGTGATGCTCTTGCCACACTTGCAACCCGGTCCTTTCAACATGGAGGTGTCCCGGCCGGGCAAGGGTCCTGGGCATAAAATATGAATTTAGCAATTTCAACCATGCCATGATTGTTGCTACCAGACAGGCTGGTGTGAGGGTGTGAGTATTTTTGTAATTGTTGATCTACTTGGATTTTCACTGACAGCAGTCTTAAGAGTTTACTCAGAATGGTGCAAAAAATTAAAAACATCCAGTGAGTTGCAGTTCTGTGGACGGAAAGGCCTTGTTGATGAGAGAGGTGAGAGGAGAATGGCCAGACTTGTTTAAGCTGTCACAAAGGCTACAATAACTTAGATAATCACTCGGCACAACTGTGGTGAGCAGAAAAGCATCTCAGAATGCACAGCACATCTAAACTTGAGGTGGATGGCAGAAGACCACATTGAGTTCCACTTCTGCCAGCCAACGAGAAAAGTCTGAGGCTGCAGTGAGCACAGGCTCACCAAAACTGGAGAGTTGAAGACTGCAAAAAACGTAGCCTGGTTGAATAAATTTCAATTTCTCCTGAGGCATATCGATAGTAGGGTCCAAATTTGGCACCAACAGCATGAATCCATGCATGCAACCTACCTTATGTCAACATTCCAGACTTGTGGCTGAGGTGTAATGGTGTGGGGAATGTTTTCTTGGCACACTTTGGGCCTGTTAATACTAATTAATCATCGCTTGAATGTCACTGCATTTTTCATTATTGTTCCTGACTATGTATATCCTTTCATGGTCACAATTTACCCATCCTCTAATGGCTACTTTCAGTATGATAACGAACCATTTCACTAAGCAAAAAAAATTATCTCAAACTTGTTTCATCAACATGACATTGAGTTTGATGTTTTTCAGTGGCCTTCCCAACCACTGGGTCTGAATCCAACAGGACACCTTTGAGATGTAGTAGAACAGGAGATTGGCATCATGAATGTGCAGCGGACAGATCTGCAGCTAATTATTTGACGAAATCACATCGGGGCGGCATGGTGGCGCAGTGGTAGCGCTGCTGCCTCACAGTAAGAAGACCTGGGTTCGCTTCCCGGGTCCTCCCTGCGTGGAGTTTGCATGTTCTCCCCGTGTCTGCGTGGGTTTCCTCCCACAGTCTAAAGTTGGGTGCATTGGCGATGCTAAATTGTCCCTAGTGTGTGCTTGTTGTGATGGGTGTGTATGGGCTGGCACCCTGCCCGGGATTTGTTCCTGCCTTGTGCCCTCTGTTGGCTGGGATTGGCTCCAGTAGACCCCCGTGACCCTGTGTTAGGACATAGCGGATTGGACAATGACTGAGTGAATCACATCAAAATGGACCAGAATCTCAAAGGAATGTTTCCAACATCTTGTGGAATCCATGCTACAAAGAATTAGAGCTGTTTTGACAGCAAAAGGATGCCCTGCCCAGTGTTAGTATAGTGTTCCTAATAATTTGTTCAATGAGTGTATGAGCTTATTAAATTAGTAGATACTAAAAACTATAAGTAAACTATATCTGAAGCTGCTGGTACACTAAATTTAGAAGCTGGAGACATTAAATCAAATAAGTTGTTACATACTGCTTAACTGTAAAGCTGTAAGCCTGCATTTTCTCTGAACAGATACATAATACTGCTCAAAGAAGTACACAAAAGAATGCAAAAGGTCTAAACGCACATATGCTTTCTTCTGTTCTGGATTCCAGGCAGCCTTGTTACTGTACATATAAAAGAAAATATTTTTGCATGTCCTTGTCATTAACTGTTTTCTATGGCAAGCTACAGCTCTACTGTAGTGGATATGACTCGACATTGAGGAGGACATCAGTAGTACCTTGAGAGGGTCAGGCACACATATTGTTTAGTTTATGTGTCCATTTTTTTGCCTGAATTGGTTTCACACCTGCATTCACACAATGCATGGGTCTCTTTTCATTAGTTCTGCAACATGTGGCGTCTGCAAACTTGCCAAGAGTTGCATTTGGAAGTGCTCCCTATGGCTGTGGTGCCCAAAATTTCTTAAATAACAACCAATTATGAATAAACTGTGCCAGTTTTTCGTCCATTTGAGATAATTAGTTTAATTTGTGTGCACCAGATGTCCAGTGTATGCTTTGATGCAGATTTTATAAAATATATTTTTATAGCTTAATTATATAGATTTTCAGAATCAACCTGGGAGGGATGTTAGGGAGATCACAGATCAAATTTTTGTTTGATAGGCTTTGACTGTATGGTGCAGTTGTGATAACCACTTTTGGTCACAACATCAGAGTGTGGGAAAGAAACCATCACAGGGACAAACTCAATGAGGAGAAAGGCCTGGAGGCCCTACTATACACTGCATGCGCATTTATAAGGCAAATGGCATTCCTCAGGCTTTATTTTATTGTTGAACAAATACACTGCTCTCAGTCAATCCACAATTCTATTTTACATGAAACCTGAATGTCTAACCTCGGAAAAGTGAATTTTGTCTTTGTTTGGGTAAAAATATGTGTGCACCCAATTGTTAGGGTAAGTATTACTGTGCGGAAATATTAGGCAACTAAATTACTAATTATTTTTTACCCATTGATTTGTTTATTCTCAAGAAAGTGTAACAAATAGGTAACATACAATGACATATAACAAACAATCCTTTTTTTCAATAACTGCCATGAGTTTCCCATCCATACAGCATCCATTGACCTGTTCATGATGAATGTTTCCTGAAGCAGCAACCACAGCCTCCCAAATATTCAGACTGGTGTATTGTCTTCCCCTACAGTAACTCTCACATTTAAGAGTGGTCCACAAGTTCCCTGGAGGATTTAAAGGCAGGTGAGGAATTAGGGAAGTTCATTATTCTGTCATTTTCGAATCATTTGCCTGACTAGCCAAGCAGTTGATAATAAGAATAACTTTATTTATATAGCACCTTATCTTACATTTAGATGAAACACAGGTGCGTTCCACAGAATAAACAAAAACAATAAAGATATACTATAGTTAATTGTATATTACCATTAATTAATATTACAACAATTTCTAACTGATTTTAGTGTACTAAATAGAAGAATCAAACCATTATCACGTCCTTGCGGAGCTACTGTAGACAGTGTCTCTGATGATTCTGAGGTGGTAGGCAGGGATGAGAAGCCTCAAAGCGCCACCTCAAAACCAGTTCCCAGAAAGAGAGACATAGTGATAGTTGGGGACTCAGTCATTAGGGGGATGATTACTTCTGTATTACTTCAAGTTGTTGTATCCTTCACAATCTCCAACATAATCCACCATCTGTGAAGGACAGAGTGATGTCAAGCAGTGAATGTCGAGTCCTCGCCCGTCTAGGTGTTTTCCAACAGCAGCGAATAAAAAGTGTTTTTTTTTTTATTGAGATACTAGCAAAAAAGCTCTCACAATTTTTGGAAATGACTATAAGAAAAAATGTTTTGCATGTTAGTAATTGTATTTTGGGTGCTGAATTTTATGGGTTGTTTTATAGTTACTACATTAAGAAAAGTGCACATTGAAAAGAATAAAATAGGTACTGTAGATATAACTTTATTTGCCCCCCAGGGAAAATTTGGCTTTTTATGGAAGCTCTTTAAAAAAATAAATACATACCTGTAGATATGTAGGTAAATAAATAAATATATGCACACTGGTCTGAACACAGAAGAAAATTCAAAAGAAAGAAAAGTTCTGACTTGGCAGTCACAGTCACAGTTAAGCATTATGCAGGCATATTGCTGTTTGTATTAAGGAGTCCCAGCTGTGTTTCTTGACACACTTCTGCTGAATAATTTGTTGCTTGAAGTATTCAGTGTGTCAGAAAGAGGATGGGCAGTATTGTTCATAATGATACTCAGTTTTGTCTCAATTTTCTCCTTTGCTACGACATCCACGGCATCCAGAGTGCATCATATAACTGAGCCTTCCCTTTTAATTAGCTTGTTAATTTGGTGGGCCTCTTCTGAAGTGATGTTACCAGTTTAACATACCACAGTGTAGAACATCACACAGGCCATCACAGAGTTATAGGAGATATGAAAGATATCACTTCTCACATTAAAGGAACACAGTCTCCTAAGGAAGAAGGGCCTGCTCTGCCCTTTCCTATACTGTTCTGTGTTCCGAGAACAGTCCAACCCATCAGTGTGTCAGTCCAAACTATACCCCTCCTCACCTTGATGGTGGTTGACTAGAACTGGTGGCATGTGTCCATTAGTGATTCAGTCATGGGTCCTTCTGTCTGGTCAATGAGTCACTCTCATTTCATCCGTCCATAAATCTGTTGAAGGATCAGTCTTCAGATATTCCTTGGCCCAATGTTGTCTCTTTAACTTCTGAATCACATTCATTGGTGATTTTGTTTCTCCCTTCTTTATCTTAGCCATGTCTCTAAGCACTTCTGGAGACTAAAGGTAGGTTGCATTTCTGGAATAAGATGGCACTGGACGCTAGTGGGTTCCTGGTAGCTTCATGTCAAGACAATTTACCTGAGGTAATGAAGCTGCCTGATAGTTATGCACACCTTAACATAAGGTGTTAATCAATGTAAGCCACACCAGGTCCATCTCTCATTAAACAATTACTTATCACCTAAAAATTATTACATTCAATAAGCATTCAGGTTTATAATATGCATACTGTTATTAATGATAAGGTCAGAATACTGACTTGTCTTATATTTGTGCACAGAGTGTTTACTGAAATCGGTATTCATTTTTGCATTTTTATTGCTACTGTAATGACCTGATGGCAAGGAAGACTGCTGAAGAAGCCACCAGTAATTGTTAAATGCTTTCTTTATCTTAAAGTATCATTGTATAGCTATGGGAGACACCGCCACCAGTAATCAAAAAGCTTTAGGTGCTGTCCAGCAGTGCAGTACCAATTGTGTAGTCTCTTCTTCGCAGACGCTCTTTTTAGGGTGGTCTACAGGCAAGCTGTCCTGATCCCTATTTATGTCACTCATCTCATAGTTCCACCCCCTTCCTCAGCTGCTACATTTACCTCACCTGTGTGGTTTCCTCGCAGGTCCTGCGGTACACTATTATTAGTAGCATTAGGAGCTAAATTAAAAATGAACACTTATAAACAGCATATTTTCTTTAATGTATACTGTATATCTATATATATAGTGCATCCAGAAAGTATTCATAGCACATCAGTTTTTCCACATTTTATTATGTTACAGCCTTATTCCAAAATGGATTAAATTCAGTTTTTTCCTCAGAATTCTACACACAACACCCTATAATGACAACGTGAAAAAAGTTTATTTGAGGTTTTTGCAAATTTATTAAAAATAAAAAAAACTGAGAAATCACATGTATATAAGTATTCACAGCCTCAATACTTTGTCGATGCACCTTTGGCAGCAATTACAGCCTCAAGTCTTTTTGAATATGATGCCACAAGCTTGGCTCACCTATCCTTGGCCAGTTTCGCCCATTCCTCTTTGCAGCACCTCTCAAGCTCCATCAGGTTGGATGGGAAGCGTTGGTGCACAGCCATTTTAAGATCTCTCCAGAGATGTTCAATCGGATTCAAGTCTGGGCTCTGGCTGGGCCACTCAAGGACATTCACAGAGTTGTCCTGAAGCCACTCCTTTGATATCTTGGCTGTGTGCTTAGGGTCGTTGTCCTGCTGAAAGATGAACCGTCTCCCCAGTCTGAGGTCAAGAGTGCTCTGGAGCAGGTTTTCATCCAGGATGTCTCTGTACATTGCTGCAGTCATCTTTCCTTTTATCCTGACTAGCCTCCCAGTTCCTGCCGCTGAAAAACATCCCCACAGCATGATGCTGCCACCACCATGCTTCACTGTAGGGATGGTATTGGCCTGGTGATGAGTGGTGCCTGGTTTCCTCCAAACATGACGCCTGGCATTCACACGAAAGAGTTCAATCTTTGTCTCATCAGGCCAGAGTATTTTGTTTCTCATGGTCTGAGAGTCCTTCAGGTGCCTTTTGGCAAACTCTAGGCTGCCATGTGCCTTTTACTAAGGAGTGGCTTCCGTCTGGCCACTCTACCATACAGGCCTGATTGGTGGAGTGCTGCAGATATGGTTGTCCTTCTAGAAGGTTCTCCACTCTCCACAGAGGATCTCTGGAGCTCTGACAGAGTGACCATCGGGTTCTTGGTCATCTCCCTGACTAAGCCCCTTCTCCCCTGATCGCTCAGTTTAGATGGCCAGCCGACTCTAGGAAGAATCCTGGTGGTTTTGAACTTCTTCCACTTACGGATGATGGAGGCCACTGTGCTCATTGGGACCTTCAAAGCAGCAGAAAGTTTTCTGTAACCTTCCCCAGATTTGTGCCTCAAGACAATCCTGTCTCGGAGGTCTACAGATAATTCCTTTGACTTCATGCTTGGTTTGTGCTCTGACATGAACTGTCAACTGTGGGACCTTATGTAGACAGGTGTGTGCCTTTCTAAATCAGGACCAATCAACTGAATTTACCACAGGTGGACTCCAATTAAATTGCAGAAACATCTCAAGGATGATCAGGGGAAACAGGATGCACCAAGCTCAATTTTGAGCTTCATGGCAAAGGCTGTGAATACTTATGTACATGTGCTGTCTCAATTTTTTTATTTTTAATAACTTTGCAAAAATCACAAGTAAACATTTTTCACGTTGTAATTATGGGGTGTTGTGTGTAGAATTCTGAGGAAAAAACTGAATTTAATCCATTTTGGAATAAGGCTGTAACATAACAAAATGTGGAAAAAGTGATGCGTTGTGAATACTTTCCGGATGCACTGTATATGTATATATACAGGTCAGAATTTTGAACGGACTCCATTTTAACAAAATTCTCATATAAAAGAGTTTTTTTTGGTCCTGTCCAATTTCTTACAGAACTAGTATTAAAAAAGAACTCATTTGAGTTTTGTTCTTTAAAATTCATTACAAAAAAAGTAATTTTTTCATAAGAAAGCAGCAAAAGACATGTAATGTATTTCTTCTGTACACATCCCAAGGTGATTCAGGACCTCCGCTGAACAGTCAATTAGCCTGTACGTTTATGTAAATTGGTTTACTTGTTAATTGTCACAGTGTTGCAAGTTGTGGAGCTCGAAAAGGGTCACTGTAGACCAGAGGCATGTAGGTGTGTCTAGCAGCGGGATAATTGTCAGTCAGATTTGACTTCATCTGTACTTGGGGAGCTCAGGAGGTTCACCACATATAGACTCTGTCGCTTATTTCCAGATTTCTTGGAGAATGGTTTGACTTTACTGAGCACATTTCATCAGACTTAGGATTCATTTTTGGCTCGCCCTACAGCAAAATTGTTGACTGCTGAGATTCCCTGGTATTTATGCTACTCAAAAAGTTTGCATCATGTTTCATAACACGTTTCACTGAGATTTTACCCTATAAACACCCATGCACAAAAATGTTGTTGCATTTAAATGTCTATTTGAATTTTGTGCTCAAACATTTATGCATTCAATGAATCTTATTTATGAATGTGACCTTTTTATAATGATCTTTTAATGTAAAACTTTTCCAGGTTAAAAAAGAAAAAAACTAGTGACTCACAAAAGAACAGACGACAGCTGGTCAATTCATTAGGTAATGTCACCCAAGGTGAGCTATTTTTGAAAGCTATGGCACGCCGAGGGGCATTGTTTATGTCGTATATAACAAAAGCATTAACATTACAGAAAAAGTTTCAACTCCTTGTGGCCATTAACCCTTATAAGAAGGAAATAAACGTTGCCATCGAGCTTGGCATTCCACCATCAGCTTTGTTAACTGTATGGGCGGAAAGGCTACGGTATGTTTCATTTCCATTATAACAAAATCCCTGTTATAAAAAATAATCATTTAATCTCCAAGCACTTTGTCCTATTGTAATTTATCGATTTAATGTAATTTATATATTTGTCAGCTAGACAGCTACTACTTCAGAACAGAGACATCCATAATTTCTTAATTAGGAGCCTGTTCTAAAAATATATGAAATGTGTCATTTGGTTAAATGACTTTTCCTGTTCTCTTATTGATGACTCAAAAATTATCAGTAGCCTAGTGTGGGTTTTACCTCTCCATAAACGTATGGTGGTTGCTTATAGTTTAATGTGATTTAATTACATTTTTTTTTTCAAATTTTGTTTACTTGTTTGCTAAAATATTGCATGATAATTGCTTCTTTTGCTTTCTAACTAGCTGCTAATTAACACGTAGGTGCAAGTGAAAAGTCGCCTAGCAAAGAATCCAGTGTCTTTCACCTTCATCTGTGCATCATGAGGTAGCTGCTTGAATTAAATAAACAAAAAAGATACTACAATTTACCTTGATTTAATTTCTATTGAAATGCATGCACAGAAAATAACCACATTTCTTTCAAATAACCAAAAGTCCATAACTCAAACCTAATCTTACTGAATCTTACCTGTTGAGACTCTGGTATAATTCTTTTGTCATTCCTTACCTTTGTTATTGCAATGTTGTAATTTTTTACTGTTATGCCAGTGCTAAAATATGGCAGAAAAATGTAACGTCATATAGATCAGAAACAGTGAGATTATTTGCCTACAATAAGTAGAAGTCAAAACAAGAAAAATCAACAAAAAAGTGAATGCATCAGAGGCTAACACAAAAAATTAAAAACTCATAGTCAATAATGCAGCTAAGATAGGAGCCTTTTGTGTTTAAGAAAAAAAACACTACCTACACCATTTTTGTTTTGGTTTCAATGCAGAATCTTGGACAACAAGGAGAGCTTGTGCAGTGCCTGAAGTAAATATACACAAGTGGCAGTGTCCTACATTTAAATCTGTGTGGAGCAAAACACAGTGACATATTCACTGTTGTTTAAAGAGCAGGGTGTGTGTCCCTTGAATGTTTGAGCTGCACAACAACCTTACTTTTGGGCAGTATCTATGAAATGGGTGTTGCTGAGACAACTGAGATAAATGAGATGTGAGCCGATATTCTAGAAAACATTACTGGTATGCAACAAACAGTGCTTCTCCACAACACTAAACATTCAGAAGTACCAATATCCGTATTGGTGAGCACCAGCCCACTTTAAGCCCTGGCTTGCAGGAATCTTCAATAGAGCTGAGCTACTGGTGTGATAATTAAAAATAAATTAATTACACAAACAAAGCATGTTCAAAACTCTACAGATGGAATTGTGACCCATATTACATCTGCAGAATATATTAATGCTTAATTTAAGAGAATACACTGATTTGATATTAAACAGAGCATTTGTTATAATTTTTCTCTGTTTATGTACTATATAAAGTTTTGCTTGACTATGTTCTGAATGATTGGCTGACAATCAAAATGACTCAGTTGGAGATCAGTAAATTAGCTGATCTCAAAAAACAATTTTTCAGAATCTGTTTTTCTAAGCTTTATACTACTTTAGTTGTAGTGCGCCTTTACCCAAAGTATTATCGAACTTCAGAAAGACAGCGAGCGATTTCTGATCTATCCTTTTCATCTCCACATTTCTAAGTGCCAACACAACAATAGGCTTCATAGCCATAATTCCTTGCAATATTGGTAATTAAGATTAAAACTATCATATGTAACAATATACCACCTTAATTTAAGATTATACTGTAGAATGACAACAAAAGTTCAGAAGCAATATCTCCATGACCAAACAATAAACTTTGTGAGCTGGAATGTCAAAGGTCTTAATCATGAACTAAAGAGGAAGAAAGTATTTTCTCACCTAATAGATCTAAACGCCAAGATAGTGTTTTTACAGGAGACCCACTTATTAAGCAAGGATCAGTTTCGGTTGCAAAGAGACTGGACTAAATATTTCACTCCAGCTCTATAAAGAAAAGTAGAGGTGTGGGAACTTTAAGTCACAGAATAATTTCATTTGCAGTATCAGATCCTAAAGGGCTATATGTGATGGTTATGGGTAATTTATTTAATTGTAATGTAAATTTGATAAATATCTATTCACCCAATGCGGATGATAGAGATTTCATCCAAAATACATTTGCATCCATTCCTAACTTGAACACTCACAAAATTATAATGACCGGAGACTTTAATTGTGTTTTAAATCCAGATCTGGGGCCTCATGCATAACACCATGCATAGAATTCACACTATAACATGGCGTATGGACAAAAGCGGAAATGTGCTTACGCACAAAAAATTCCAGATGCATAAATCTGTGCGAATGCCAACTTCCATGTTCTTCCGCTACATAAATCCCAGTCGGTGTGAAAAGTAAAGCACATGCGCGCACCTGCTGCCACACTCCAACTCCTCCCAGAATTACGCCTCTTTGAATATGCAAATCAACATAAATAGCCCTTAAGCTCAGCATTCTGTGAAAAGGCAATGGCAAAAGCATGGGGGAAAATAGAAGAATTTCAGTGAATACCAAGTGGAGAAAAGGAAAAACGTACTATTTGTTGGTTTAAACAGTGATATAAACAACAAAAATAAGTTGATCGAGTGACATAGCGTGTTGGAGAAACTTGAAAGCTCAAGTTCACAAAGTCAGTGTGAAAAGGCGAGTTGTAGCCCACCGTCTGAGTGTCATATGAAAGCTTATTAGGGTACAGAGGAAAAAAAATAGGCACACATTGGGAAAAAGCACGAAATGTCAACTTTAATTTTGAGATTTCCACTTTAATCACGTAGATTATTTTTTCATTAAAGTAGAACATCATAAACTTCATCTTAAAATCACTTAATTTACTAGTTTCTCAAATCTCATTGTAACTAAAGTAGCACGTTAAATGCTTTGTTTTGTATTTGATCTTCTATGTGCTCTGTGAATGAATCAGTATGTGCTTTTAAATGGGCTTTCTCTTCTTCCGACAGAACACAGAATCCATTACATTTGTAATATTACAGCTCTCTGAATAATTCAAACACTGAGGTGTACACTTGATATCATTTTGATGATGATAGGAGTTAAAGCATGTTATTAAACATGGGAACACAGTGGCACAGTGATTATTTATGCCTCACGCAGGATTCTTGCTGCGCCGTGCGCTACCGTTGATGAAATAATTTATTGCAGCATTACTGTCTCTTTCAAACGTACTAACCCCCAATTCCTGTCCTTACTTTTCTATCTCCAAATACACAATGAGCTCTGTAATAGACGTTAAGCCATCTGTAAGCTTAGAACACCGATTCTTCAAAACTTTTAAGGAATATTGTAATATTTTAATAGTACATGTTTAATTATTCTATCCATCTATCCTTCCAGTGTTGCGCCAGCCCCAGCAAGAATACAGTGCGAGGCAGGAACAATCTGTGAACACAGCTCTAGCTCCTCGCTAGTGCTGCTGCACCGTGTCCTCACATGTTTAATTATTAACAATATAAATTATTTAAATGAAGTTAAAGTTTTATCTGTATAATATAATAAACATTTTGCTGCATTTCATTTTAAAAATATCATCATCATATGTAAATACACGCTTTATAAATTGGCTCAGGTTGTGCAATATTATAACTGTATCGTACGTTTACAGTGAGGTAATTGTACTTATAAGTACAAAGCGTTCTACAAGAACACTTGATGGACTGATTGAGTGCATTTATAGTTCTTGGGATGAAAACTTTTGTGTGTATGCACCGTTTAGCTGAAGATCTATCCAGAGAACTCATGCATAAAGGGGTGATAACATCTAACACTGTAAAAATAATTACACAGTTATTAATTGATCATAACTTATCAGACCCATGGAGATTTCTAAGTCCATAATTAAGAGCATATTCCTTCTTCTCACCAGTACATCATTGTTACTTAAGAATTGATTATTTCTTTATAGATAACAACTTCTTGCCCACGATCAAATCTTACAAATACGATGCTATTGTTATTTCTGACCATGTAGCTCACATCACTATGTACCACATACTCATCTTATAGCTGGCGTCTTAACCCCATCATTAGCAGACAAGAACTGTACAGAATTTATATCCAAGCAAATAGATTTTTTAGAGACAAATGCATCCTCTGAGGTTTTTATAGAAATACTCGGGGAAACTCTGAAGGCTTTTTTTAAGAGGACAGATTATCTCATATCTTTCAAACAAAAATAAATCAGAAACCAAGAAGGCATCAGAGATAATTAGTGAAATTATTAGAATAGATCAAGGACATGTCAAGTCTCCAAATGAGGCACTTTTTAGGAAAAGTCAGGCTTTGCTTTCAGAACACAACCTCTTGGCAACAAACGAAACAGAATAACTCACTTTTAAATTGTAAGATCATTACTATGAACATGGAGAAAAGGCTAACAAGATCTTAGCGCAACAAAACCATAAGCAGGAAGTTCACAATGCAATATCAGTAATCACCAAAATAGACGGAAAAAGAATCATTGGCCATAAAAAATATAATGCACATGTGTAGAGACTACTATAAGTCCTTATATTCTACTCAGTTTAAAGAACACAAGACACAATCTAATGTGCTTTTGATACATTAAGAATATCACAGCTAGATACTCTAAATGCAGAGGAATTGCATAAACCTAACGTTATCAGAATTACTAGATGCAATGAACTCGCTTCAAAGTGGGAAAGCAGCAGGTCCTGATGGCTACCCTGCTGAATTTTATAAAAAAAAAAATTAGTTTAGTTATCTCCCCTTTATAGAAGCCAGAGACAAAAAAAAATCTATCTCAAAATTTTTGCCTAGCATTACTTATCATTTTTTTCCTCTGAAAAGTAAGGACTGAGTACCATGTGCATCATACAGACCAATCTCACTTCTAAATAATGATGTTAAGACATTCTCCAAAGCCTTTGCTAAAAGGATTGAGAAAGTGCTCCCTTCAGTAATATCACAAGACCAAATCAGATTTATAAAAGGTAAACATTTGATTTCCAATTGTCAACGCTTGTTTAATGTAATATATTTACTCATGAAGTCTAACACTCTGAAGAGCATATTATCTTTAGGACAGGATTACCTGTTCACTACTTTGCATAAATTTGGGTTTGGCCTGAACATATGTGCATGGATCAAACTACTGTATACTTGTCCAGAAGCTTCAGTTTGTATTAACATTATTTCAGACTACTTCAAACTAGAACGCGGTACTAGACAAGGATGCCCCTCATCACCACTGCCCTTTGCAATTGCCATTGAGCCATTCATTAGCTGTTTACTTTTGAAATGCATCAGAGCTAAAGAGGATTTTTCAGAGAAGGACTTAAACAGAAAATATGATATTGTACATATAAGACTCACAAAATTCTGTACCTACAGCTCTAACGGCACTAGCAGAATTTCAAAAGATATCTGGATTTAAAATTAATTTGAACAAAAGAATGCTATTTGCAGCAAATACTCTAGCAAATAAAATTAGATTGGACACCTGCCCTTTTATCAGTGCAGATCAGTTTAAATACCTAGGGGTCAACATCACAAGTAAATATAAGCTCTTTTTCAACAAGATTTTGCTGTTTTTCATGGATCAGATTAAACAAGACATGCATAGATGGTCTATCCTCCATCTTACTTTAGCAGCAAGGTATGCAATACCCCACTGCAGCAATAGGAGGCACCAACGCTAACAATATTAGCGTTGTAGCGTAGTGGAGTATCTTTTCTCCACTGTAGCTTTGAGAACCTGCCCAGTGAGGGCACCTAAGCCACGGCACCAATCAACTAAACCACGCCTCTTCCTGTTGGGATGACATATATTTGAGGGCTCCCAGAAGATGCCAGCTCAGTCTGAGGACTGCAGTTCCACATGATTGAGCTCCCCAACTCAGAGCTCCTCTAGAAATACTATGAAACACAAAATAGTTTGTGAAATAAATTGCCTTTCACTATAAGCAAAAATTTATGAAATTCACAACAAGAAATGTGTTTGGTTCTTGTCTGAAAACATTTTCATGTATTAATTTCACATGCATCTGCCTTTTGTAAAGTATTCAAATAGAGATCTCTAATGAACAAAAAAATCACCAGAAGTGTGCATATCCTCAACTAGGGTAAGGCATTTACAATGTTTGTAGATTTGTACTATTGTAACTGGTGGTCAGCCATGAACATGCAATGAATGAATTATAATGGTTCCTTAGAAGCAGGCTATTATTTACCTGCGCCCTGGCTGAGCAGATACTGCTTCTGAACACTGCAAGTGGAGCGTTTACTGGTGATGTCAGCTGAGCTCTTTCTCTCATCTGATCGTCCATCATGCTGCACAGCAGGTAAAATCAGGGTTAGTTTACCAGTGGTACTTCGTTGTGATAAACACAGAGTAATGTGTACAATGGTGTGTTTTGGTGTGTCTTTGTGTAGAAAATAGGCAGCATCTCACATTTAAAAAAGATGTGCTGCACTTCTCTGCGGTGAGGTGAACAAGAGTCATAAACAGAAATGATTTCAGCGGGTTTTACATAATACGTGTGTTACACATCTGCATAAAAGTACACAGGTAAACACGAAAGTGTGTACAAGATTTTTGGAATCTATATTCCATATTTTCCAACCCAAAGAAATATTTAAAACCCAAACACCTCTTTAGAGAGTGTCATGTTACATAAGTACGAAGTCACCTGTGAAATAAAATTTTCATGTAAATTTTATGTAACTGTGTGCGAATCGAAACTTGCCTATTTTGCTCATCGCCACCAAAGAACATATTCTTGCAGCTGCCTTAGCTGTCTATTCTGAGAAAGATGGTGTGGTCCCCGGCCGGGACGCCCAGGAGGACCGGAGGAGGGCTTGTGCCTCCTCCAGACCGCGAGGGGGCGTCCGTCCTGGTTATGTTGGGGGCCTCGGGTAAAGGGCTTGGAAGCCCAGCCCTGTAGGGACCCGTGGCCACCGCCAGGCGGCGCCCTAGTGCCTGAATATCCCGGGAGCCCAGCACTTCCGCCACACCAGGAAGTGCTGGGGGGAAGACGACAGGGCACACCCGGACGGGAGGAATGGCGGGAAGCAGCTGGAGCCCATTCGGGTTCCTATTTAAGGGGCCGCCTCCCTCCAGTCAGCGGCGGATGTCGGGTGGAAGAGGACGGAGCTAGAGGGAGGACTGGAGGCGGCCAGGAAAGAGAGGCACAGAGACTGTGAGGCCTGGACATTGGGGGAATCGGTGCTGGAGGCACTGGGGTTTGTGCACTGTAAATATTTTTGAAAATAAACGTGTGTTGGGTGAAATATGATGTCCGTCTGTGTGTGTCCGGGCCAGCGTCCACAATGGGAAAACTCAAATACATACAATGCCTTTCTGATCATGGCCAGATAGACTTCTGCTGGTTAAATGAACACCGGCACTGATGAACTCTAAAAGGACAAACAAATAAACCAATGAGTCACAATTCAATTTAATAAAATAAAAATTGAAATTAATTTTGTTTTTCATTTTATTTTGCTTTAGGTATTTTTTTATTACAGCTTACTTTTAATTTTCCTCAAGTTAATCAGTCTCATTATAATTTTATTCATAATTTTAGTTTTTGTTAACAACAATGATCCTTGTGTACCTTGCTCTAGGCTTATAAATGGAAGTTGACTATATAACAATAGACTAAATTTAAAGTGAATTGAATTTTTTTTATTTGTTATTGTTATTGTTCATCATTGACTGTAAGATAAAACTGGGAAAACCTGAGTGTATTGCTTTGTTCCTTCTTCCAGGTATTTGTTTCTGCATAAGATGATAAATATTCCTTGCTGGTTTCTATAAACCAGATCTCTGGATACATCTCACTGTATCATAAATTGCTCAGTTTATTAAAAAGTTCTAAAAAGAAAACACTAATTGATGTCCCCTAAATTTGAAAGTAACCTATTAAATCTAAATTATTTTCAATTATTTCTTTAAACAATATGTTTAATGAAAATCTACTAAACTAAAACATACAGTTTTAGCTGGATCATTTTGAGTGATGTTCCTTCATTATTATCATACATAATTTTGAATATTTTACATAATTGTGTAAAAAAGCACAAAATAAACCCTTCTTTTAAAAAGTGACAATGTAGCCATTTGAAGGACTTGTCATTTCAGATCTTGCTAGTTATTTTTTAAATGCTGAATGCAAGACCCTCAGAACTAGCCCTGAATACCTCTGTGGGGGTACAATTCAGGTTATATATTTGCTTGATGGCTTGATGATTTGTTTGTGGGGTTGCTGGTACACCCAGATAGTTGTATTGTGAATGCCAAGGAACCTACTGAATGGTTCCATCTAAGAATACATATTTGTGGTTCAAGTTTCTCAAAGGGCTCCTTCTAATACTGCAAGATGGTAGCAGGTTGGCTCCATATTGGGACCAGAGAGGAACTGGCCATTTCAACCAGTATATGATTTTGAACTTTTTGTTAAAACTCAGCAAATTGGAGCATCCTTCCATCCATCCATTATCCAACCTGCTATATCCTAACTACAGGGTCATGGGGGTCTGCTGGAGCCAATCCCAGCCAACACAGGGTGCAAGGCAGGAACAAATCCCGGACAGTCAGCAAAAAATACATCTTTTTTTTTTTATTTTTCTAATATTGATGATCTTCTTCTGGGTCTCAGTTTTAAGAAGTTAATGTTCTTATATAACTAAGAAACCATCCATCTCTCATCTTAAGCAGCTTTGTACCTAAAATATGTTTTATATTGTCACACTTGGGTCACAAAGTTGCACAGGTTCATTTAGCGTTTTCAAGAGACAGAAACTTTATTCGAATACAGCATAATAGCGCATAAAGAATAAAGCAGAGGATGTCTGGGAAAGAGACACAAGGCAGTAAGACACTAGGACAGCCACAGTGCGGACTTTTAAATGTTTGAAGCCCCACGTGACATGCAGAACACGCGGCACAGCAGCAAGCAGCAGACTAGTAGCTGATCCGCAAAGAAGAGATGAAAAGCTGTGTTTGTTTCCCATTGTGTCACTCTTTAAGAAGGGGGGGTGGTTTCAGAGGAACGGCCACGTCCTCTTGAGGCCGCGTTCACTGTGTTCACAATATATACCGTATGGCCACTTTTTTATCTTTACAGTCTTGCCTATATCTTAAATCAGAGGTGTGTACTTGCTATGGGAATCAACTTTAAACTACAAAGCTATCAGTTCAATATCTTCTTCTAACAACTTGCAAGGTGATCAACTTGCTTTTTTTTTCATCCTCCAATTGTAAAAAGTATACACGGTATGCATTTAAATAGTTGAATTATATCCTGATCTTGCTCTTTTCTGTGAGTAAAGGCATCAGTCAAGTCAACAATAATACATTTTGGCTATCAATATTACAGTACAATATAGTCATCCACATCTATCTTTGGGTTTTTATTAATGATAAATGTTGTACAAATGTATTGTAGCTTTAGAAAGCTCAAGTTAAACTATTTTAATTTCTAATAAGCATTTTATGCTACTACTGTTTATATTTTTATTTGGTATTTTAAAAATTATGTCATTTTTGGAGGTATTTATTAACATTAACATGTGTAATACAGTATAATATCCTAAAATCCTTCTGTTTTCAATCCATCACCCGCATTTAAACAGTTCATATCTGACCAGTGAAGATATCTGCCTTCTTTCTCAAATACATCCCATCCTGTCAGTGAAAAATAGGATCTGTCCCAAGAACAGCAGGAGATGAAGTGTAATGTACTTAAAGGTACAGTTTCACACAAAGCAATTTTGATTTATAATAAAATGTGCATACAATAGGAGATGAAAGTGGACAATATGAAAAAGAAGGAAGAGTCCTAATGCATTCGGTTCTAACCATGACAAGATGATGTACAGAGGCAAATAAGAGATCCAATAGGATGTTGGGTTACATATCATGTTATATCAAATTCATGTCAATAAAGTCAGTCAGTCATTATCCAACCCACTATATCCTACCACAGGGTCACGGGGGTCTGCTGGAGCCAATCCCAGCCAGTACAGGGCGCAAGGCAGGAACAAATCACAGACAGGGCGCCAGCCCACTGCAGGACACACACACCAAGCACACACCAAGCACAATTTAGGATTGCCAATGCACCTAACATTCATGTTTTTGGACTGTGGGAGGAAACCGGAGCACCCAGAAGAAACCCACGCAGACACGGGGAGAACATGCAAACTCCATGCAAAGAGGACCCGGGAAGCGAACCCGGGTCTCCTAACTGAGAGGTAGCAGCGCTACCACTGCGCCACCATGCCCCCCATGTCAATAAAGATTATGCTTAAACCCTACAGAGATATCCTCTGGAAGATTGTAGTAACCTTTTGGTCGCCATAAACCAAAAAGATATGTGAACACTAGAGACAGTCCAGACATGAGTTACAAGGCTGATCTCAGAACTGCAAGGTACTGTATGAACTGTGATGAGTGACTGAAGACATCAGTAAGAAACACAGACAACAGTACCAACAGAAGTTGGTTAAGATGACATTTCATACACACTTTTCAAAGTATGTTTTTATACCACGAATAGGACAAGTTACCAAAAGAGTGTTCATCCAAAAAGGGGTACTGGTTACCTCAGATTTGAGTTTTTTTAAAATAATAGTATTCTGTTAATAAGCAATAAACTGTCCCATCTTCTCCCGAGCCCTTGGGGGGGAAAAAGATTACAATGCTTTAAAAATAGATTTTTTTTTTAATATTGATTGCTTACAATCAGTTGAAAGAAGCCAATTTGAAGAAAAACACAGATCAGTCTGTCTTATTCTTATTCTTTTTAACGGAGTTATGCTGAAGCAGAGGGCTGAATTGAGTGCAGTTAGGCAAAGTCTTCTTTATTTCAAGGTTGTATGGTTTTCTTCACATGTTGGTGAGCCCATCCTTTTTGTTAGAGGCATACAGAATTTTTGCTTAGTTACACCTGACACAAAGTAACAGTCACTACAGTAACACATCACATATTGCCCCAATACACACATAATGATTATTTTCACATTTCCCATCCCCAGAATTGTAACCTTGATCATAAGGACAATGAATCAATCCACTGCAAAACTTTTTGTAATTCTGACTTTAGCAACTAGGCTACACAGAAACGAAACATTCAGGTGTGTGTGGGGATTTAATTAACTGATATGAAAAGGTAGTATTTGACATTTTTGGGTAATTTCAATGTAGTTAAAAATGGGGCTCAGATAGCTTTATGGTGGTTCAGTAGCTTTTACGCACAGAAAAATCCAGTTCAAGTGAGGTGAACTTGGTTTGGGTTGAGGTTATATTGTGAGTTGTAGAATATCTGTGTCTAAAAAAATGGATCTTAAACAAAAACCAAAAGCCTAAATAACTACCCAACAAGCAACAGTAAAGGAATTCTCTCTTTAACAACAGCAACAACATTTATTTATGTGGCACATTTTCATACAATGTAGTTCAATGTGCTTTACAAGATGAAATAAAAATTAAGTTAATATAAAATATAAACAAACAAGATTAGCAAGTAATATTATACAAATATATAACAAAGGAAATGGTAAGTTTGGATGATAAAAAGGACAGCAAAAAAAAAAAACTCCAGTTACGTTGGAGAAAAAAAAAAAAAAATCTGTAGGGGTTCCGTGGCCAAAAGAAAATAGAAATGACTTACTTGAGTATTTCACTGCAACTGTCTATTTAAATATCAATGAATAATAAAACGTAGTAAAAAGTAACAGTAAAAAAAGTAAAACGTAATCAAACATACGAAAAAGTAAATAAAAATTTAGGTTACAGTACATTAATGCCTTGTTAAAAATAATATTATAAATTAATTTATCCTCTAACTTATATTCTATAAACATTTGCTTTTTTTTGTATTTCTGTTCACATATTGTTTGGGGTATTTTTCTCTTTTTCGTTTATTTAAAGATTCTCCTTGATCTTGATTTTTATTATATCCAACTCTTTTTTTTGTTCATGTTCTTTTTTTCAGCATTCTTTATTAGCTCTTTCTGCTCTTTTTCTGTTGCAATCTAAAATTCTACATTCTTGAATAGGAGGTAATTTGCTTTTCTGTCTTGCCATTATAACCAACTGCAATGAAGGGCGAGTTAACAGTAAGAGTGTCACGGGGTGGTACAAAGAGAGGAGTAATGATAGAGCGAGTGGTGTGGAGGGGAGTGGTCAAGGCTGAATAACGCGGACACAAAAGAAAACGAAAAATGATTTTTTTTTACATAATAGAGAGAAATGCATTTGTGCACTTCTTTCACAAATTCCATACCAAATTGCATATATCAGAGACGTATACATTGCATTTGTCATTTCAACAGATGGTACATTAAAACATTTACACTACTTTCATGAATCCCATAAAAATGGCATATAACAGAGATGAATACTTTGCATTTGTTTTTATTAGTCCAACAGATTGTATATTACAAACATTTGTAGCAATGCATTTTATTATAACAAATGATTGCGATGTACCATCTGTTGGAATGATAAATGCAATGCATTTTATTACTACACACATTACAAAAAGCATTCCAATAGATGGTGCACTGCAAACAATAATGCTGAGGTCTATGTTGATTACAATGATTTCAAACTACTTTAGGTGGGTAGCACAGCTAGTAGGTAATAATCATGAAAGGCATATACACTCATATTAAAAAAAAACAAACTTTAATTTTTGGGAATTATCTGCTTTTATTTGCCAAACGCTTAACTGAAGAATGTTTCAAGCTAATATTTATTTCAGAAATGAATAATCATCTCCTTTTCTTCCTCAAATGGAATTTCTCTTTTTCACCACCAAGAACATTAAGGCAATGGCAATTTGTTACAGTTCCTACTTTAATTTTGTCTCTAGCATCCCAAGAAGCAATTAAACATCTTTTGGCGTGGTTGGCTAATCAGACAGAGAAAAAGCCACTCAATGATTGTGGGTTCACTTCCCGGGTCCTCCCTGCGTGGAGAGCGCTTTGAGCATTGGGAAAAGTGCTGTCTAAGTGTAAAGAATTATTATGACCAATCTAAACTAAAGTAATAGTTGTGATGAAGTTTGAATAGACATCATCAGGATATTTTAAAAGTTAACATGTGAGCACCTTACTTTTTCTGAACTTACAACATTTGCATTTTTTCCTTACAGAAGCACTGGACAAAAGGCATTTCACTGAAAGAGAACACTCAAGTGGACATAGAGGCTCAATCATACTGGAAAAAGTATTGTCTACAGGCAACTGGTAAAGGAATGTTCTGTTATCAACCAGTGTTGGTTGAAGTACCCAGCAGCCATACTAATATTAAGTGTACTTATACCCAGGGCTCAAAACTAAATTTTAAACGTTGTTAGCAGGCTTGGGAACCAGGCATCAGCTTTTGGTTGCCAAAAATGAAACTTTTGGTTGCCTTTTTTAACAGTCTACATTTGGAGTAAATTACTAATAATAATGAAAGTGTTAAGAATATAAAACCTTTATTACCGTAACTAAATTCTTTTTATTTTTTTTTACTTGCTATTTTACAGTATTTCAATTTGAATTATCCCTGTCGTGTGTCTTCCCACTACAACATGATTCCCCTCTCTGTTCTTTTATGGATACCCCACCCCAATGCCACTTATCAACTACTGTACATGATCATTTCTCTGCCCTGACTTATAGAATATAGTGTCATGGCCAGCAACTCTCACCTATTAGCACTTGTGGCAGGGTATCACTCTAGCCCACACCAGTAATATGCCCTATTCCTTGGACCATGAGCTAGCACCTAATTAACTGCGATCAAGTGACCTTATAGACAGCAGAGATGGTGTTCTTAATTTATTTATCCATTAACATATCATATATCATGCCAAAGCAGAAGCAAGTAAGTGTGTCAAGTTAAATGATACAACCTGAACTCCAGCAGCAGTTAAATGTTATCAGCATCAGTCCGTCATAATAGGGGGGTTCAGTTTCTCTTCCCCTCACTCAGGTGGCCAGCCCCTGCAGTACAGTAGTTACATCTTGCTTGCAGCTGACTGTCTCCCCCTCTTAACTGTCTGTGTCACACCTACTCTTTGACCCTCTGCAACTCTGTCTCTCTTCTGCCTTTGATCCAGACTGTGTCTATTAACTCCCAGATTCTGCTGTGTTGTGGTTTTTTGCAAGACCACTCCACTTACAGCTGTTTAGAAATAGTCAATAAGTTCTTGAACTTCTTTGCAAGGTGAGAGCCCCAGCTTGAAATCTTTTGGAAGTGAACTTGTGGATAAGAGTCTAGACCAGGGGTCCTCAGCCACAGTCCTGGAGGGCCACAGTGGCTGCAGGTGTTAGTCCTAACCCGGTTGCTTAATTGTAAAGCAATTCTGGCCAATAATTTAATTTCATGGTTTGTTAGTGCTTTAACTCTACCATGTCAGGTCATTCTCATATTCTAGAATTTATTCCCCTTTCTAAGGATCCACATGATTTGAAGGCTAAAATGGATGTAATCATTCTCAGTCCTTCACTTTTTTCTCTTCACTTTCCTTCCAAGTATTTAAACCCAATAGTGCATGATAAATACACACAGATGTAAATGGTAACAAGCTAAATGGAGAAATGCTGGTCTCTTTTGTCATTTGCATGTTATTGCTAATTAGAAGCAATTTAAAACCAAGAATACAGCAGATGAAGACTAAAATAAGCAATAAGGGTTTAAAATCTTAACAACCAAGACAACTTAAGTGAAACAGAAGTGTTAATTAAGTAAGAAATGCTTCTTATTAAGCAATTGGGTTGGAGCAAAAACCTGCAGCCACTGTGGCCCTCCAGGACCGTGATTGAGGACTCCTGGGGCCTCATGCATAATGCCGTGTGTAGAATTCGCACTATAACGTACGCACAGAAAAATCCAGATGCAGGAATCTGTGCGTACTCCAACTTCCATGTTCTTCCACTCCATAAATCCTGGTCAGTGTGAAAAGTAACGCACGTGCACGCCCCTGCTGTCCCGCCTCAATTCCTCCCAGAATTACGCCTCTTTCGATATGCAAATCAATATACTGTAAATAGCACTTAAGCTCAGCAATCTGTAAAAAGACAATGGGAAAAGCACTGGGGAAAATATAAGAATTTCAGTGAATACCAAGTGGAGGCAAAGGAAACAGTGGTATAATCAACAAAAGGAAGTTGATAGAGTGATATAGCGTGTCGGAGAAACTCGAAAGCTCAAGTTCACAAAGTCGCACAGTACCCAAAATAAAAAAAGAAGTTGTCAGATATCAAAGTTGCCGTGAAAAGGCGAGTTGTAGCCCACCGTCTGAGCTTATTAGGGTACAGACAAAAAAAAAAATATGCACACCTTAGGAAAAAAGCACGAAATGTCAACTTTAATCTCGAAATTTCCACTTTAATCACGTAGTTTATTTTGTCATTAAAGTAGAACATCATAAACTTCATCTTAAAATCATTTAATTTACTAGTTTCTCAAATCTTATCGTTACTAAAGTAGCATGTTAAATGCTTTGTTTTGTATTTGATCTTCAATGTGCTCTATGTGTGAATCACTATGCGCTTCCGTTCTTCCGTTCCGTGTACATTTGTGATATTACAGCTCTCTGAATAATTAAAATACTGAGATGTATACGTGATATCATTTTCATGATGATTAGAATGAAAGCATGTTATTAAACATGGGAATACGATGGTGCAGTGATTGTTCATATCTCACACAAGAGGCTTGCTGCGCCGTGCACAACCTTCGATGAAATAATTTACTGCAGCAGTACTGTCTCTTTCAAACGTACTAACCTCCAATTCCTGTCCTTACTTTTCTTTCTCCAAATACCCAATCGCCACACAATCAGCTCTGTAATAGACGTTAAGCCATCTGTAAGCTTAGAACACTGATTCTTCAAAACTTTTAAGGAACATTGAAATATCTTCGTAGTACATGCTAAATTATTCTATCTATCCTTCCAGTGTCGCGCCAACCATAGCAAGAATACAGCACAAGGCAAGAACAATTCGTGAACGGAGCGCCAGCTCCTCGCTAGCGCTGCCACACCGTGTCCTCACGTATTTAATTATTAACAATATAGATTATTTAAATAAAGTTACAGTTTTATCTGTATAATGTAATAAACATATTTTGCTGTATTTCATCTTAAAAATGATATCATTATCATATGTAAATATGCGCTTTATAAAGTGGTTCAGGTTGTGTAATATTATAACTGTAGTGCAAGTTTACCGTGAGGTAATTGTATTTATAAGTACAAACAGTTCTACAAGGAGCACTTGATGGATTGATTGAGAGTGTTTATAGTTCTTGGGATGAAACTGTTCCTGAACCGCGATGTCCGTACAGGAAAGATTCTGAAGCGTTTGCCGTATGAGACCAGTTCAATATACAGCATGGCTGAGGCAGCGTGTGCTTGATGCTGTATACAGATAATTCTTTTTCCAATCAGCTGCTATAGGGCTGTGATTCCCCACTCAGATACAGTGATATTAATACTCCGAGTGGTGCAGTGAGAGTAATATGGAAAAAGATGATCTGCTGTGGCAACTCCTAACGGGAGCAGCTGAAAGAAGAAGAAGGTGCAGTGAGAGTAACAACGCTAAAGCAGCTATGGTATTTAGAATAGTTTGGCCATTCTGTGGACCATTATATTGTTACAGGTTAATTACAATCAGATGCATTAAACTAATAAATAATATTTGGTTAATTTCAGTGTATTTATAAAGCCGAGTCAGGGATGTGGATGTAAAAAAGAAAGGGAAACCACACTGGAACAGTAGCACTGCTGTGACGCTGGGTGCCCCAGTTTGCAAAACCGAGTGGAGAACTTGTGTACACCAAGCATTTAGCTACCGTGAAAATGTGCGTGGCTTTACACCAAGTTTATGTTTTATACATCACAATTTGAGTGTGGAAATGGGCTTACACAACATTTTTGTGCGTACACACCATTTATACATGAGGCCCCAGGTCTCCAAGGCAACAATGCTAACTACTGTGCCACCATGATACTTGCTATGTAAGTACTTCGAAATGTTTCTTAGCCTACTGCATGCTGTGCATATCTTAATATTCTACTTATCTTTCCTTAAATTGCATGTATTATTGTAATAAGAATTTTTAATAAGCAAATAACACAGGCAACCTGTAGGTGTTGTATTATTAGATTATATTATTTTTGGTTTGGGTTTACATTTTTTCCATAGATTATGTGCTATGTATATAAATAACACCTGTCTTCGTTGAGTTGATTTAGCTACCACTAAACTATATTTAGCTCCTAGAAGAAGTAAATGAGTAAGGTCGTTTTGACAGCTCCTTAATTAGATGAAAGTTAAATGGACACAGCTGAGGTTGTGAAATGAGGCCCCCATGGCCGCTCCCATAGAAGTATTAATAGTGAGGAAAGGGGAAAAGTGGGAGGGGGACTATTACTGTGGACTTTACTGGTTTGCTGTCCTGTCAGCTAGAAAGAGTTAATGATTTTGTTCTTCCCTTTAGAGCAAAGCTTTTGGTGCTGACATGTATTTACAGAGGGACAGAAAGAGCATTGGATTGATAAAATTATTATCACTGTTTTAATGAAATGTCTTTTCACATTTTCATGAATGGGTATTATTTAGTTGTTGGCCACTATTGCTTGAGGTTTTATTTAATCATCTTATATATAAATGTCTATGCATGGAAGTGTGTGTGTCTGTCTGGCCCAGGAAGTGAGAGGTGGAGTCGGGGTAAGGGCTCCACCTCCGAGGAAACAGAAAACTTGCTTAGCCGCTAATAACACAAGCGAGGCCAGCACGTCAGCAGAAACCCGCTGAATCCGAACACAGGGTCACGGGGGTCTGCTGGAGCCAATCCCAGCCAACACAGGGCACAAGGCAGGAATCCAATCCCGGGCAGGGTGCCAACCCACTGTAGGACACACACAAACACACCCACACACTAGGGCCAATTTAGAATCGCCAATCCACCTAACCTGCATGTCTTTGGACTGTGGGAGGAAACCCACGCAGACACGGGGAGAACATGCAAACTCCACGCAAGGAGGACCTGGGAAGCGAACCCGGGTCTCCTAAGTGCGAGGCAGCAGCGCTACCACTGTGCCACCCAATAGTTTAAATAGATTTTATTTAACTTATAGTGTTATTTGAGTCATAATTAGTTTCTTTTATATTTCTTTTATATTCACATTTCAATTAAGATTACTGTAATAGTTCTTGGGTGGCACAGTGGCGCAGTGGTAGCACTGCTGCCTTCACAGTTAGGAGACCCGGGTTCTCTTCCCGGGTCCTTCCTGCGTGGAGTTTGCATGTTCTCCCCATGTCTTTGTGGGTTTCCTCCCACAGTCCAAAGACATGCAGGTTAGGTGCATTGGCGATCCTAAATTGTCTCTAGTGTATGCTTGGTGTGTGTGTGTGCCCTGCGGTGGGCTGGCGCCCTGCCTGGGGTTTGTTTCCTGCCTTGCGCCCTGTGTTGGCTGGGATTGGTTCCAGCAGACCCCGTGACCCTGTAGTTAGGATATAACGGGTTGGATAATGGATGGATAATAGTTCTTTTTTAAACAAATCTGTAATTGTTATAACTGACTGAAGTAAAATAAGGTATATAGTATAGTTTATTATTTTTTCATTCTTAGTGGAATTACTTTATAATTTTTTATTATATTCCTGACTAAGTGTCCACCATTTAATAACATAAGTAATTTTTGCCGATGAGAATATAAAAAGAAATTATTTTTATTTTATTCTTAGTGCCATAAGATTAAATTGATAAAACCAATCATTTAGTTTAACATTTGTAAAAATCTAACCATACATACTCATAGCGCTGCTCAATATTATATATTATAAACAAGGTGCTACATCTGGTTTAGCTGTCCATTTTAAACCATTTGTCAATAACAATAAAAGGGTTGTTGATTTGGTGAGTGTGTAAGGGAGTTTAAATGTAGATATTTGTCTTATTTTCATAAGATTAAAATGGAAGTTGTAATTTTCCTCTGTTTGATATGGAATTTAATTATTTTGCTTAGCTGATTTGCCTGTTTCAACAGATGTACTGCAGTGCCTGGTAACTCAAAAGCAAATCAGAAAATTATTCCATTCTGGGCTGAGCTGTCCATGAACGCAAACTAGGCAATATCCCAGAGTGGCGATTGAGCAAGGCCAGCCAAATGTGCCACTTTAAAGTCTTATGAAACCTATTAGGAACTTCAAAGCAATCATGCTGAATGGCACAGAAATATGTTTGTCTCACCTCAAGCCACCCACCTCAGAATCTATGACACTGGTGCAAATTTGTATCATTTGCAGTGAAGTCCAGCATGACAAAATAACCAAAACTGTCTGGCTGAGAATATAACAAGAGAATACTGCTAAAATAGCAGGAACTCCAAAAATACAAAGGCTTATTCTTTAGAGTGCCTCACAGCCTAACAGAAAGCCTGCTTGTAAATAAAACAGTATCAACATGCATCTGCAGGCATTAGGAAAACAGAGCTGAAGCACTACTGAGCCACCCTTGAGTGACTCTTGAGTGCCGTCAAGAGTGGCGAATAGGCGGGAACACTACTCACTATTGTAAAAGGCGCTATATAGCGCCCGACCTGGCACAGACTACGCAGAGGCACGTGTAAAACAAACAGGCTTTTTATTTTTCTTCACCCGTGGGTGCACGTCTTCCCCGTGTTCCACAGGCCCAACACAGTCCCAAAGCACTTTATACCGAGCTCAAACAACCCTTCCTGGCACCACCATTCCTCCCAGGCAAGCTCGTCCTCTTCTTCCCGATTCTGGCCTCGAATAAAGGGAGGCTGGCCCGTTTTATAGCCCACCCGGAAGTGTTCCAGGTGCTTGACCAGCTGGTCCTGATTGCACCTCCGGGTGGGGCTGATAACTCGTCCATCCGGGTTGTTGGCTTTCGGCAGCACCCCCTAGCGGCCACCCCATCTCCCAACCAGGCTGTGGAGGACTCCATGTCCTATGGAGCCACGTGGGAGACTGGGAAATGAACAACGGCCAGGGAGGCTGCCCCCAAGCGTCCCGGGGGAGGTATTGAGCTGTCCATGGTGGCTCCCCCGGAACATATGCAACAGGAGCGTCCTGGCCGGGCATGGGACCCGGCTGTCCGTCACACTATATATATCTTATATATGAACGTGTCCGCGTGGAAATGTGTCTGTCTGTCTGGGCCGGAACTGAGAGGTGGAGCCAGGGTAAGGGCTGTATCTCTAGGAAACAGAAAACTCGCTTAGCCACTAATAACACTGGTTAGGCCAGCACGTCAATAACATGAAACCTCAGGAGAAAGATAAAGTCGTTTAGCCACTAATAACACAAATGAGGCCAGCACGTCAGCAAAATGAAACCTCAGAAGAAAGACAAAGTCTGCAAAACGGTATCCCTTTTACTTTATATATATATATATTGTCAGGGATGCCAGCGGTAACGACCCGGCCAGGAGGCCGTGAGGGACCGGAAGAGGGTCAAAGCCCACACTGGATCACGTGGGGGCCGCCTTCCTGGTTGCTCTGGGGGCCACGGGTACAGGGCATGGAAGCTCCACCCTGTAGGGGCCCGTGGTCACCACCAGGAGGCGCCCCAATGCCTTGGGGACCTGTTAACCCAGCACTTCTGCCACACCAGGAAGTGCTGGGGGGAAGATTTAGGACGGCAACTGGAGAGCTGCCGGGAGGACAGCTGGCACTTCCGCCACGCTGGGGCGTGGCTAAGGGAGGAATGCCTAGCGCTCATCCGGGAACTGGATAAAAGGGGCCATCTCCATTCATTCAGGGCTAGAGTCGGGTGGAAGAAGGACAAGGCAAGAAAGGAGACTGGAGGCGGCCCGAGAAGAAGGCATTTGTGGCCAGGACTGTGATTGTTGGGGTAATTGTGCACTAAATGGACTGAGTCTGTGTGACTTCATTGTTGTAAATAGTTTGTAAATAAACGTGTGGTGGTGATTAAGAACATGTCTGCCTGTCTCTGTCCGGGTTGGCTCCACTATATATATATATTTATATATATATACACACATATATATTGTGGCAGGCGGCTGGCGTCCATGCCTAACCGGGACGCCCCTGCACACTATATTCAGGGGGAGCAGCCCTAGACAGTGTAATACTTACCCCTGGACGCTAGATGGCCACCCCCCTGGGGTGGAGCAGTGCCTTGGTTTCTCACAGGGCTCCCTGGGAATTAGAGTTGGGTGCAGCCTTGTTGGGTCCCACAGGCACCGCCAGGGGGTGCTGTGTTTGGGATTCCTGAGCTCGTGTGGGCAGCATGTTCATCACACCTGGAAGTGTTCCAGGTGCTTGATCACCGAGTTCCGGAGCCAGCAACCACCACTCAGCAGCCAGAGTCAGGTGGAGGAGGACAAGGTTGCCTGGGAGGAGTGGTGATGCCGAGAGAAAGAGAAAAGTGCTTTTGTGCTTTGTTACTTGTGTGCTTGGGACTGTGTTGTGGCTGGAGGGATTACAGGGAAGATGTGACCTCCAGCTGAAGAAAAATAAAAGTCTATTTATTTTACATGTGCCTCCCGTGTCCAGTCTGTGATGGGTTGGGTGCTATATAACGTCCAACTTACAATATATATACTTTATATAAACACATACGCACACTTTTGGTTTATTAAAAGCTGCAATCACTAAAGAATATATTCCCTGGGAGAGAAAATGCACTCTGCTGGATGCAGTTTTGATTATTCTGTTGGTTGAAATCAACAAACCTAAGTGATGACATAGCTTCACCTGCCCAACCTAAAGATCATAAAATAAATGAAAATTAACAATTAAGAGTGCATTCAGTTCATCATGCTCACTAGTATAGAAAAATTAATTATGATGTGAAATTTTTACTTATCTTTATGCCTTCCACAGTTATAGCAAAATTTAATGATTTACTTTTGAATTTTATCTTATCGGGTTGTCGATTCTAAAACTCATGTGGATGGTAAAATGCTTGATCGTGTTATTATGAAAAAAAGTTTGAAATCAATGTGTCTAAGACAAATATTTGTCAGACATTTACCTTGTGCAGGGTGCTTTTAAAGTAACATATCCCCAACCACAAAATAGATTTGTTCACTGTCCTTGGAAGAAAGTTTTATCAGCTTCTGTTACTGAAGCTTTGATAAATTATGATTTAGCCTCCAGTCAAAGTTTCCTTGAAAATTATGATATAAATTATTGCTTTAGTCTTTATAACCATTCATTATTTCTGGTATCAGACACCTTGGTCCCAGTTAAATCTATTATCATTAAAACTGACAAATATTCTGCATGATTTACTAATGATCTTATATCTATCAATTTAGAAATACACAAAATGCAAAAGCTAAAAAGAAATGGCAGTCAACTCAACTTGAGATTTACAAACAAATTTGGTTAGAGAAATAAATAAATATTGAAAAAAATGTGGGTCTCACTATAACTGGCATGGCATGCTGACAGAGGAGCAGCTGGTACACATCTACATCACAAATTAGATAAAATACAGAAAGAGGAGAAAGTGCAAGAAACCAAAGTGACACAAAAGTAAATGGCAACATCTGAGATGTGACACACATGATAGTAAACCTTAATAAAAATAAATTACAAATGAATGTAAACACAAGAAAAATATTACATATAAGCAAAGTGTCATGCCTGAATATAAATGGCTTGCCAAAAGGCTGAATTATTTTTTAAACTTACATCAGGAAATTAAAACAAGTTGTGTTTTGAAGGCAGAGAATAATTGGAAAGCTGAGAGAGGTCTATAATGAAACAGACAAGGAAAAAAAATATATAAAATTGTCAAAACCCAAATGCTATGCCAAAACTCCGTCAAAAATGTTAGAAACACTTGTTTAATAATTCTGAAAATCTTTTGACTAACTACACCAAGACAAAGCATATTGTTTTACATAGCATGAATCCAAAGTTTGGCTGTTGATGATGTCATTTGTAACTCCAGTACATTGTCATCAATAACAACATGGCTGTGTTATTCAAAAACAAAAGTTCATGTCAATGCGTTGCTTGATATCCATTATTAACGACAAACTTGAAAAACACACTTGAACTCAACAGTGGCTCACAAACAACTGAGTGTATCAAACAGGTTGAAACTTGTCACAAACTCGGCTCTAGGATGGACATGTCAGAACCGGCATTGAAATGTTTTGCGTTGCTCTTGCATGGTGCTCTGCATCAACATTCACCATACTTAATGATCACACCTCTTATCATCACAAGGTGGTTTACAGATCAAGCAGGTATATGACTTCTGGTGCTGCCACATGCAGCCGCCTACAGTAGCAGCTGTGTCAAAGCTTCCACCCAATTTACTCGTTAAGTTTATTTTTGTTTATTCATTTATTGATTGATTGATTGGCAGTATTATTTGTCCTATGAGTTGTATTCTTGCTTTTTATGTTTCTGCTGCTGTATGCATTTAAATTTCCCCATGGAATTAACAGGGCCATAGTAGGCAGAGGAGGAGGAGGGTCTTATAGCTATCACCTGCAGAGATGAGAAGAAATTTAAAGTGAAATTTTATACATCAAGCATACATGCAGCAGAGTTTGATGCTAGCAGCCTGTACCTTAATATTGGTTTTATGAGCCAGCACAGCTGTAGGAGAAAACTCCTGAGGCTTTAATTTGGATTTGTTCTTCTGTTTGCATGTCAGCCTCTTCTACAAAAAAAAAAAAAAAGCAGCAGAAAATATGAATGTGTCAAAAGTACCTGTCTTGAAAGTGATGAGAGTCCAGATAAAAGAAAAAAATCTTAACAATGAAAAGAAATAGAATGAAAAAATGCCTAATTCAAAATATTGTGGTATTCAGCATATCTCATTAATCAAAAGGTAACACAGACTAAGGGGGCTACAGTGCACCCTAAACTGCACATTACATCAAAAATTACCTGTTTGTGGATGATGTAGCATAAAGAAGATATTAACATTTTATGACAGGGAATCATTCACCGAAAATTATGATAACATCCACTTAACTTGTTCCCGGAAGAATACTCCTTATAAATAGGCCACATGTTCTGAAACAGAATGAGCTGATGGAGTATGCTACCATCTTCTTCCTATAGTCATTATTATTAGTGTTATTATTTTTTTTTACTATTTGTGATCAGAATGTTTCTAGCTAAGAGATCACCAAGTGCATAAAACATTTGTTGATAATACAACTCCACAACAGAAATATATGCCTTAGTTGTAAATGGAGGAAGAGAGTAGCGGTAGCTATCTAGGTATCAGGTTCATAAAGAATATCTGATAAATTTCTTGGATGCTAGCCCTCATTTTAAACATTTTCTTGTAGTGACAAAAGTAAAATAATAAAAAACTACATACTATCCAAAAGTATAATAGCAATATACAGAAAAAAGTATCAAAATATAATCTTTTGTTCTGGGGTGTATTCCATAAAGCATACTTGTGAAATCATAGCTGAATAAGCCTCATCTTAATATCTAGGCACAACAGGTTTCTCAAAGACATAGTGGATGATAAATCGGACTGGACTGCCAACACTAATGCTCTGTACAAGAGAGGACAGAGCCGACTATACTTCCTTAGAAGGATGGCGTCCTTCAAAATCTGCAATAAGATGCTGCAGATGTTCTATCAGACGGTTGTGGCAAGTGCCCTCGTCTACGCAGTGGTGTGCTGGGGAGGCAGCATAAAGAAGAGGGGCACCTCACACCTGGACAAACTGGTGAGGAAGGCAGGCTCTATTGTAGGCACGGAGCTGGACAGTTTGACATCTGTGGCAGAGCGACGGGCACTGAGCAAGCTCGTGTCAATCATGGAGAATCCACTGCATCCACTGAACAGTATCATTTCAGTATCATCTCCAGATAGAGGAGCAGCTTCAGTGACAGACTGCTGTCACTGTCCTGCTCCACTGACAGACTGAGGAGATCGTTCCTCCCCCACACTGTGCGACTCTTCAATTCCACCCAAGTGGGGGGAGGGGTAAATGTTACATATTGTTTTTATTAGTATGCTGCTGCTGGAGTATGTGAATTTCCCTTTGGGGATTAATAAAGTATCTATCTATCTATCTATCTATCTATCTATCTATCTATCTATCTAT
>JANRMT010028174.1:47946007-47961541 GCA_026402145.1 Polypterus bichir lapradei | reverse complement strand
TATCTATCTATCTATCTATCTATCTATCTATCTATCTATCTATCTATCTATCTATCTATTGTTTCACATTGCCTCAAGATGGGCTTAAGTAATTCATGTTTTAGCGCACACTCGTAAAATTACGCAGACCCAAAAAACAATCATTGAAAATATCTATCATGGCTCAAGGCGCCAAAGAAGAGAGTAATATCTTGAGATTGAGTATGTGTGACTTTAAGTGTCAAGTTGATGGGACGCTTTGTGTATTATGGGGTAGCTTGAAAAAGAGTTTTATTTAATTATAAGATAGAAGAACATGCAACAGAGACAGTGATAGGATGTCATACTCCTTGCACTTACACACTGATAATGCAAACTGTTGTGCAGAATTCTCTTTATAGACTTACAGCTCAGCATTTACCACTGTTGTACCAACAAAGATGAACACCAAACTTCTCAAACTCGGCACCAATCTCTGCAATTGAATTTTATATTTATGTTGTGGAAAAAAGTGTGCTCCATCTTCAAAGATGGCAGTCACTGACCCAGATGAGAATGTAGAACATTTCCTTATTTGCTCAATGTTATGTACAAATTTCTCAGTCCATGGAGTGACCAACCAATTAAACAATCCATCTACTTTTTCTTATTACCATTTTCTTATTACCATTACCTCATCTAAAACATCATATCATCTAACTCTTAATATGCAGACCTGTATTACCTTCTCCAATCAACTAACGTCACCAGTAATTTCTGACTCATCGATTATCTCATCATTCTGAGCAGAGCTTCATTAAGAGAGGTATTTTGCAGATTGTCCTATTTATCTTAGCAACACTTCATAGGAGAGGTATATTAGCTTCCCCACAAATGTATCTCCCCTCTCTCTGGAGGGTTGTTCGTTACTTTTTTTACCTCATTCTAACTTTGGAAAATGACATTGGTAGTTTCTCTAAGACAACACAGAGACTTCTTGCACTTTCAGCTTTAAGTTACATGTAGTTAACCCTTGAGTTTCATTCAGACCATTTCCTTATGTTTAATAATTCATTCTTTAATGGCTTCATTTATATATATATATATATATATATATATATATATATATATATATATATAATATATTTATATATATATATACAGTGGGATGCAAAAGTTTGGGCAACCTTGTTAATAGTCATTATTTTCCTGTATAAATCGTTGGTTGTCACGATAAAAAATGTCAGTTAAATATATCATATAGGAGACACACACAGTGATATTTGAGAAGTGAAATGAAGTTTATTGGATTTATAGAAAGTGTGCAATAATTGTTCAAACAAAATCAGGCAGGTGCATAAATTTGGGCACCGTTGTCATTTTATTGATTCCAAAACTTTTAGAACTAATTATTGGAACTCAAATTGGCTTGGTAAGCTCAGTGACCCCTGACCTACATACACAGGTGAATCCTATAATGAGAAAGAGTATTTAAGGGGGTCAATTGTAAGTTTCCCTCCTCCTTTAATTTTCTCTGAAGAGTAGCAACATGGGGGTCACAAAACAACTCTCAAATGACCTGAAGACAAAGATTGTTCACCATCATGGTTTAGGGGAAGGATACAGAAAGCTGTCCCAGAGATTTAAGTTGTCTGTTTCCACAGTTAGGAACATATTGAGGAAATGGAAGACCACAGGCTCAGTTCAAGTTAAGGCTCGAAGTGGCAGACCAAGAAAGATTTCGGATAGACAGAAGCGACGAATGGTGAGAACAGTCAGAGTCAACCCACAGACCAGCACCAAAGACCTACAACATCATCTTGCAGCAGATGGAGTCACTGTGCATCATTCAACCATTCGGCACACTTTACACAAGGAGATGCTGTATGCAAGAGTGATGCAGAGGAAGCCTTTTCTCCGCCTACAGCACAAACAGAGCCACTTGAGGTATGCTCAAGCACATTTGGACAAGCCAGCTTCATTTTGGAATAAGGTGCTGTGGACTGATGAAACTAAAATTGAGTTATTTGGGCATAACAAGGGGCGTTATGCATGGAGGAAAAAGAACACAGCATTCCAAGAAAAACACCTGCTACCTACAGTAAAATATGGTGGTGGTTCCATCATGCTGTGGGGCTGTGTGGTCAGTGCAGGGACTGGGGATCTTGTCAAAGTTGAGGGACGCATGGATTCCACTCAGTATCAGCAGATTCTGGAGACCAATGTCCAGGAATCAGTGACAAAGCTGAAGCTGCGCCGGGGCTGGGTCTTTCAACAAGACAACGACCCGAAACACTGCTCAAAATCCACTAAGGCATTCATGCAGAGGAACAAGTACAACGTTCTGGAATGGCCATCTCAGTCCCCAGACCTGAATATAATTGAAAATCTGTGGTGTGAGTTAAAGAGAGCTGTCCATGCTCGGAAGCCATCAAACCTGAATGAACTAGAGATGTTTTGTAAAGAGGAATGGTCCAAAATACCTTCAACCACAATCCAGACTCTCATTGGAACCTACAGGAAGCGTTTAGAGGCTGTAATTTCTACAAAAGGCGGATCTACTAAATATTGATTTCATTTATTTTTTGTGGTGCCCAAATTTATGCACCTGCCTGATTTTGTTTGAACAATTATTGCACACTTTCTGTAAATCCAATAAACTTCATTTCACTTCTCAAATATCACTGTGTGTGTCTCCTATATGATATATTTAACTGACATTTTTTATCGTGACAACCAACGATTTATACAGGAAAATAATGACTATTAACAAGGTTGCCCAAACTTTTGCATCCCACTGTATATATATATATATATATATTGTGAAGGACAGCCGGGTCCCATGCCCGGCAGGGACGCCCCTGCTGCTTATGTTCCGGGGGAGCCACCATGGGCAGTCCAATATCTCCCCCAGGACGCTTGGTGGCAGCCTCCCTGGCCGGCGACTCCCTAACCACCCGCAGCGCTCCATGGGAGATGGAGTCCTCCACAGCTTGGTTGGGGCCCGGGGTGGCCGCTAGGCGGGGCTGTCTGCTTCCGAAAGCCCGGCTGGATGAGTCTTCAGCCCCACCCGGAAGTGCAGTTAGGACCAGGTGGTTAATCAACTGGAACGCTTCCAGGTGGGCTATAAAAGGGCCCAGCCACCACCACTCGAGGAGCCAGGGTCAGGAGGAGGAGGACTACGCTTGTGGAGGAGTGGTGGTAGTGGAAGAAAAGTGTGTTGCGGTATTTTGTTTGTGCTTTGGGACTTTGTATTGCCTGTGGGTCATGGGGAAGACGTGCGCCCACGGGTGAAGAAAAATAGAAGTCTTTGCGTGTGTATACGTGCCTCCGTGTCTTTCTGTGTCGGGTCAGGCACCTATATATATATATATATATATATATATATATATATATATATATATATACTCAATTGTCTTTTTAATATCTCACTGCTGAAAAAAGAAAAATGCAGACTATTAAAAGTATAATAAAGTTTTCAAATGCAATTAAATATTTAAGTGTACAGTTGGATCTGTTTAATATATTGTATTATACTCTTTATTATTATACATGCAAATGTACAGTATTTTGTATAATAAATTATTCTTTTCATGTCCTTTGCTCACTGCTCATAGATTTTCAGAATAAAAATCCATATGAAAATCCAAAAAGTTAACTTTGAGACTCATGTAGCAAACTAATTCTTTAAACTTAAATAATACATTTCATAATTTCTTCATTATTTCAATCATTAGTGTTAAATACAAACTTAGAAGTTACTACTCTGAATTGTAGCCAAGTCATCACAAAATCATATTCTGCATCAGAAATCAGTTTTTTAATATCAGGTCCGACAAAAAATCCTTCTTTCAGTTTAGCCTCAGACAAACTCAGAACCTTTCAGCACAAACCCATAAAAGAGGCTCCATCTTTGATAGTGTTTGTAAAAACTGCTTCATTAAATCCATCAGCACTTTATCTGGATCCATCAAGCTTGGTGTGATGATGTTTCTGGCAGCAAGCGATGACTGTTTTCTAGTTCCTTCTTTATCCAATATCAGTCTTGGTTCTGCTGCCTCACTCACAGATAAACTTGAGAATTTTTGTATGGCCTGACTGCTGATCCAGTGAAATACAAAGAACCCCAACATAAGAACCAAGGGTGCTTGTTATCGTTAATTTTCTTGAGATTTTCAAAGAATTCATAGTGTGACGTGTGAGTCCCTGTCTTGCACCCCAAAACACAAGACTGAGTCTCAGTACTTTAGCATAACTAACTGTATTCATTTTGAAACAGGAACAGCATGGTCATTTATTGTAGCGGGATCTACCACTCTCCTATACACAGACACAGAAGTCAGGCAGGGTCGTAGCCAGGTTAGTGGCCAAGTTATACTATTCCCTGCATTTATAATGTTTCTTGCATCACCCATCGATGAGAGGCATTTATAGAGTCACCACAATCATCTTTGATTCGCTTCTGCGGTGCTCTACTGCAGAGTTGTGAGCCTGCAGTTACCCTGGCAATGGACAAGCAATCTTCCATGGACGCGACAATCACACTTCGGGATGCATTTCGCCATGTTCTCCCGTTAGTGGGGTCCCAAAAGAGTTCATAAACCTCACAGCCCTACTTAGAGAATTCAGAAACCTCACATCCTCATTGTTCTGCAATCGTCCTCCAGCCAGGCGCTGCCAAAAAGACGTCCGAAATACCCTCGATCAGCGAAAGCAATTCCGCTCTCTGGGTGTCAGTTAAATCATCCCCAATGGTGACCTCGGTCTGAGGGACCGCTAAGACCGTGACCAGGACTTCATGATGGTGGTGCCTCTTCTTTAAAAGATTAATATGTGAAATGTGTACGGGTTTCTGTTGACCGGGAATTATTCCTTTATAATTCACTGGGGACATACGTTCTTCTATCAGTGCTGGCCCTTGCCATTTAGCCTGAAATGTATGTGAATCGGACGGGATCAACACAAGCATGTGATCCCCCTTCTTAAACTCGTCTTGTCATAATTACGTTTTTGTGCTTCCTGCTCTCGCTGCTGATGTTCCACCACAATAGAGGACAAGCTTGCAATCTGCTCTTGCAGCGAAATGACTTGGTCGACAAACTTCCCCCCACGGGGTGTCTTGCGAGTCCCAGTTCATTCATCCCGAAAAATGTCCAACACCACACATGGTCGGCGGCCAAATAATAGTTTGTAAGGGCTCATCCCAGTGGACACTTGTGTGGCCTCCTGGACAGCAAACAGGAGGAAAGTCACTACTTTATCCCAGGAGATTGGATCGTCATGGGCTACCTGCTGAATCATATGTTTTAGGGTTTTATTAAATCGTTCGATCAGGCCCTTCATCTGTGGATGATAAACTATGGGGTGTAACTGCTTAATTCTGAAACTGTCACATAGCAGCTTCTTGATGTGAGACATAAAGGGTGTGCCCTGATTAGTGAGAATCTCACGAGGGATACCAATATGTATGAACATATTCGAGAATGCTTTTGTAATAGTACAGACATCCGCGCCTCACAGCACGGCTACTTCTGGGTATCTTGTGGCATAATCGATCAACATGAACATATAATGAAAGCCACATTTACTCCTGGGAATCCCACCCTCTCAAACGGGACATCTAAAATAAGCATCGGTACAAGGGGTGCTCTGGCACGTCTGTGAAACTATTTGACAGTAGGGCCTTACAAAAGTGCTCCATATCCCGACCCATATTAACCCAATAAAAGTATTTTGAAATGCGTTCCCTCATCTCTGCCAGATTTCTTCATTAGACCACTTACATCAATGCAGTAAAACAAGGATCCATTTTTGTTGAAATATTATGTAAACTCATAAACAGAAAGTTTTGTGTTGATGCTATTAAATTTTTACATTTTTTTAAATGTAGATTTTAATATTAGAAAATATTAAATTCAAACAAATTATCATTAATATATTGATATTTAATTTTATAGTGTCAAAATAGTAAAAAAACACTTCTAATTGACAGATAAAAATGTGTTTTGTGAAAAAAATGTGATAGAGAAAATGATACAGCACACAAAACTTATATAAAAATCACATGAAATTCCATCCATCCATTATCCAACCCGCTATATCCTAACACAGGATCACAGGGGTCTGCTGAGAATGAGAATGAGAGGATTCTCATTCTCTCTCTCTCATTCTTTCAAGGGCACGAAGCGGAAGCAGTCAGTGGCCGACAGTGAGGTGAATCACATTGCAGTCATAGTAGAAGAACTCCAGGCACTCGACGAACAGATTCAGAAACTCCTGTCCTGACAAAGATATCTTAGAGATCTGAAGGCCCGGCTACTGGATAAACCGTCCTCGCCATCTGTAATCGGCATAACATCCACTCCGCGTTGTGCCGACCTCACCCCCGCGTCTCATAGAAGCGACACCACTGATGACCTCGGCGGAATTTCAGCCATGCAGGAGGGGGTTCAAGGCCAGAGCACCTCCATCGGCACAGGCGAGCATCCTAACTCAGAAGTTCGCCTTCAGCCCCTGGTGATGTAATAGTGGTAGGTGATTCTATTGTTAGAAACCTTAATATCGCATGCCCTAATGGAAAATTGTTTGTTTCTTGTTTTCCCGGTGCTCGTGTCCGAGATGTGATGAGACGTGCGCCAGCAATCTACAAGAAGCACAAGGAGTTGCAGCAATTGTTTTGCATGCCGGCGTAAATGATATAAGGCACCGACAATTGGAAATCCTCAAGGCTGACTTTGCAGCTTTGATTAAAGACACGAAGGAGCGGACCCCATCGGCAAAGATCTTCATTTCGGGTCCACTACCTCTCGTCAGACGATCCAACGAGTACTACATTCGTCTGCTAGGATTAAACAACTGGCTACAGGGTTTCTGCAAGAAGCAAGACATCGGGTTTATCAACAATTGGAACCTCTTTTGGGAAAGGCAGCGTTTCTTTAAGCGAGATGGCCTGCATCTGAACAGCTTCGGCGCCCGGTTCCTCTCTGAAAACATATCTAAGTTAATTCATTTATCTTGACTATCTACCTCTGCTCTTAACCCCTTCCAAAATGATACTGTTGTGCTAGGACATGATAAGTGTTTAATAGAATCTTCCATTAAAGTGCACAACATTAATACTGTAATAACCATTAAAACTGTAATCTCAATGCACGTAGAAAATCTAGGCAATACGGCATAAACACCAATAATCTAATTAAAATTACTATTTTAGAGGAACAATGTATTAAAACTATAAAAACAGATTACAGATTAAACAAAAAATACACACAGAGCAGCGCTAATAAAAATAACTTAGTTCCTGTTCCAAATATCAATAACGCATATAGTATTCATCTCTGCCCCTCCGAAACATTAAATATGGAACTATTAAATGTTAGAGCTCTAAATAATAAGACGTTTTTTATCATCGATCTTATTAGTGATAAAAAAATAGATTTTATTGCACTAAGTGAAACGTGGTTTAGCTCAGAAGGGGCGGCTGTTTTAATCGAATCTGCGTCTCCGGATTACAGTTTTACTCGTGCAGATTGGAAAGGAAAGAGAGGCGGGGGCTTGGCAAATATTTACTTGAGCCGGCTAAAATATAAAGATGTCAGTTTTGGTAAGTTCAAGTCCTTTGATTATCTCGCCATTGTTATCCATGGAGATTCTCAAGTTCTAGTATTATCCGTGTATAGACCTCCAAAATTCAACGTGTCTTTTTTTGAGGAATTCTCTGACATAATGTCAATTTTAATTACGAACTATGACACACTCCTAATAGTTGGCGACTTTAATTTTCATATAGATAATCAGTGTGACCTAAAAGTAAAAGAATTTATGAACCTCCTGGAGTCTTTTGATTTCAGACCGCTCATTAATCAGCCTACACATAAAGCAGGTCATACGTTAGACTTAGTAATTACTAAAGGACTAAAAGTTGATATAAAGCAGGTCATTGATACGGGTCTATCAGAACATTTTCTTCTTTTTAATATAGAAATAATGATAGAAAACACCCATGAGAAGCATATTGTTAAAAAACGCTTCTTTGACTCAGCAGCAGCTTTAAAACTTACAAACATTCTAAGCAATCAGTCCGTTTATAGTGCCAACTATAATAGTGAGGATAATGTAAATAGTAAGGTGGAAAGATTTAATACTAAAGTGAGAGCTGCTGTTGACATAGTTGCACCTGAAAAGACAGTTAAAAAATCTTCTGGCATTGTTATACCATGGAAGACCCAAAGAGTGTATGATTTAAAGAGAACATGCCGTAGCGCTGAGCATAAATGGAGGAAGACAAAACTAACTATCCACTATGAAATATTAAAAGTTAAAATAACAGAATACAATAACACTGTCCATCTTGAGAAGCGCTGCTATTTCTCTAAGATTATAAATAACAAGGCTAGTAATCCCAGAGCCTTATTCTCGACAATTGATCGTCTGCTAAACCCAGGTATCTCAAAGGAATGCCTCCTAAGTACTTCCAGTAAAACCTGTGAGGCTATTGCTGTATTTTTCAACCAAAAAATTAATGATATTAGAAATAACATAGTATATCTCCCCAACACTAAGGATCCCTCTAAACCCAAGCATTCCGTTATAAACAAATTAAACTCTTACACTAGGATAGATTTACCTGATTTACAAAAAATAATATCTCAATTTAAACTCTCCACCTGCATCCTTGACCCAATACCAACAAATTATTTCAAAGAAGTATCGGGCTTGCTAATTGATAATGTTCTTGACATAGTAAATTCGTCATTAGATACGGGGGTCTTCCCAGACTGTCTTAAGACTGCCATAGTTAAACCCCTACTTAAGAAACATAATCTCGACCCCTCGGCTCTTGAAAATTTTAGACCCATCTCTAACCTGCCTTTCTTAAGTAAAATTCTAGAGAAGGCAGTCATTATGCAGCTAAATGACGACCTAAATAAACATGCTATTCTTGATAAATTTCAGTCGGGTTTTAGAACAAATCACAGCACAGTAACTGCACTCATTAAAGTAGTAAATGATTTGCGGTTGAATGCAGACAGAGGCCATTTATTTGTTCTCATCCTCTTAGATCTGAGTGCCGTATTTGACTCCATTGATCATAATATTCTTAGAAATTGCCTTAGTCAATGGGTGTGCCTCTCTGGCAGTGTCTTAAATTTGTTTGAATCCTACCTGGCAGGGAGAAAATTCTTTGTTAGTTGTGGTTATTACAACTCAAAGACACATGATATCCAATATGGTGTTCCACAAGGCTCAATCCTGGGTCCGCTGTTATTCTCAATCTACATGCTTCCGTTAGGTCAGATTATCTCAGGGCACAACGTGAGCTACCACAGCTATACTGATGACACACAGCTGTACTTATCAATAGCACCTGATGACCCCGATTCTCTTGATTCACTAACACAATGTCTGACTTGTATCTCAGAATGGATGAATAGTAACTTTCTCAAGTTAAATAAAGAGAAAACGTAAATCTTGGGTGATTGGCAATAATGGATACAATGAGGCTATTAGAAATAAACTGGATACATTAGGATTAAAAGTCAAGACGGAGGAAAAAAGCTTAGGGGTAATTGTTGACTGTAATCTGAATTTTAAATCGCATATTAATCAGATCACTAGGACAGCATTTTTTCACTTAAGAAACATAGCTAAAGTTAGACCTCTTATATCACTGAAAGATGCTGAGAAATTAGTTCACGCGTTTGTTTTCAGTCGACTAGATTGCTGTAACGCACTCCTCTCAGGACTACCCAAAAAAGACATAAATCGTTTGCAACTAGTGCAGAATGCAGCTGCTAGAATCCTAACTAGGAAAAGAAAATCTGAGCACATTTCTCCAGTTTTGATGTCGCTACACTGGTTGCCTGTGTCATTCAGGATTGACTTTAAAATTCTGCTTATGGTTTATAAAGCCTTAAATAATCTCACCCCATCTTATATATCGGAATGTCTGACACCTTATATTCCAAATCGTAACCCCAGATCCTCAAATGAGTGTCTCCTTAGAATTCCAAGAACAAAACTTAAAAGTGGTGAGGCGGCCTTCTGCTGTTATGCACCTAAAATCTGGAATAGCCTGCCAATGGGAATTCGCCGGGCTGATATGGTGGAGCACTTTAAAAAACTGCTGAAAACACATTATTTTAACATGGCTTTCTCATAATTTCACTGTAATCAAAATCCTGATACTCTGTATATCCAACTCATTATAATAACTATTCATGGTGGCTCTAAAATCCGTACTAACCTCTACTCTCTCTTGTGCCACCACCATCTACTCAAAGCACCGTGATGTTCCAACAATGATGGATAGATAAAAAGCCAGAAGTCTGTATGACCATCAACATCAAGTGACTCCGTGAGAACCCTAAATACAAAGAGGACTATTTCATTTATGTTAGGTAGAATGCCCAGAGGGGACTGGGCGGTCCCGTGGCCTGGAACCCCTGCAGATTTTATTTTTTTTCTCCAGCCATCTGGAGTTTTTTTTCTGTTTTTTCTGTCCACCCTGGCCATCGGACCTTACTCCTTTTCTATGTTAACTAATGTTGTCTTATTTTAATTTCTTATTTTGTCTTTTTATTTTTCTTTTCTTCATTATGTAAAGCACTTTGAGCTAGTTTTGGTATGAAAATGTGCTATATAAATAAATGTTGTTGTTGCTGGAGCCAATCCCAGCTAGCAGAGGGCACAAGGCAGGAACAAACCCTGGGCAGTGCGCCAGCCCACCGCAGGGCACACCCACACACCAAGCCCAATTTAGGATCACCAATGCACCTAACACATGTATGTCTTTGGACTGTGGGAGATAACCCACGCAAACACGGGGAGAACATGTAAACTCCACGGAGGGAGGACTCAGGAAGCGAACCCAGGCAGCAGTTCTATCACTGTGCCACTGTGCCGCCCTCAAATGAATTTATCAAAACAATTTTTTCAATGTGCACTATTGTAATTTAACATATTTTGTAATTGTGCATTTTACCTGACATATTTGAAATAACATTTTTGTTTATTTAAGATGCTTTTTTATATGGTATACACTAGAAAATCAAGCATATTTTAAAGAGCTACCAAAATATTTTCATCCATCCATTATCTATCCCGCTATATCCTAACACAGGGTCATGGGGGTCTGCTGAAGCCAAAATATTTTCCAAAAAAAAATTTTTTAAATGTTCTAGGAGACTCCCCCACCTGCTCACTTCGCTCACCAACCCTAGGGGCCGGGTGCTGGGCACTGATCTGCTGATCTGTTTGAAGGGCATTGGGGTGCCCCTCTCTTAGAGGAAGCGATTGTATTTAAAGAGGTAATATATAGGAGAGTATGCAGGGAACGGAAGGAAGACGGTTTTGTCCTTAGTTATTCTAAATAGAAAATCAGTTACTTGAGTATTTCACTGCAACTGTCTATTTTAAATACCAGTGAATAATAAAATGTAGTAAAAAGTAAAAGTAAAATGTAATAAAACATTAATGAAAAATTAAATTGCATTAACACCTTGTCAAACAAAATATTATGAATTACTTTATCTTCTAACTTACATTCTATAAACGTTGCTTTTTTGCATTTCTATTCATATATTGTTCGGGATATTTTTCTCTTTCTCATTTATTAGACAATTCTCTTTGTTCATCATTTTTAGTATATGCGGCTCTTTTTTGTTCATTTTTTTTTAATGTTCATTATCAGCTCTTGCCGCTCTTTTTCTATCACAATCTTGAATAGATAATTTGCTTTTCTGCCTTGCCATTATAACTGACTGCATTGAAGGGCAAGTTAGCAGCACAGAGAGTGTCATGGGGTGGTATGGAGAGAGGATGTGCACAGCAGAAATAACAACTGGGCGAGCGGTGTGGAGGGTTTTTTTAATATAAAAGAGAGATAAAATATAGGTTATACAGTCCTTTAGTACTGACTTTGATGTTGCTGCCAGGCAATGTCCAATACCAAAGTGCAAGCTCACATATGGCAACTGGATTATCTAAGTTGCCCTAGCCAGAAGTCCAAAAGCGACCAGCTGTTTTTGATAGTGAAGACTGTCACATTATTCAGAAGGATCCAGTAGAAATTGTAAACCAGTTTTTAACACTCAAATCCCTGAAGCCTACAAAAATAGTTGTAATCTTGGGCCACCTTAAATCTTTCTCACCTCTCCATTAGCGTATTTTGTTTTGAAAATCTGTCGATCAGAGAGTTGCTTGCCTGTGCCAATCAAACACAGGAAGCTCTGCAGTCTACTTTGACTTTACATTGTAGGAAGATAAGTAAATAAATATAGGTAAATTTTCATATAAAGACCATCAAAAAACATAATCACAAAGGAACTTTGCACGATACCTTGGCAAGCTCTGTTGGCCCTGCCATTTCATTGAAGGAAATCCGTGTGGCAGATTGACTGGCAGGATGACACCCAACCTGTTGCTGCATCCAAACAGTGCCATCTTTTGCATTTACACCTGGTGCAGCTGTGTTGTTCTTATGTGTGAGTGGACGTTTGTTGCGGGGAGGGCTTCTGTTCTCTTTCTGTAGAACACTCATCCTCATCTGAGTTCACCTCTGCTGTAGCACGTCTTTATTTGAAAACAGCAGTGTCAGATCGGGGTAAGGGTGAACGTGATTGAGAGAATTAAACTGAATTAAAGAAAAAAAATGCTAGCCTTTACAAGTACCATAAATTTACACCGCCCGTTACAGACTCCACATACCCTAATCCTAGCCTGATTTCTTTTTCTTCTGTTATATTCTTGAATAAAAGTGCACTTGTTTTGTTATACTTATACCTTTTGTGAAAGTGTTTTTTGATGTTTGGACTTCAGTCTTCATGCAACTGTGGAAGATTGTGGGTTCGCTTCCCGGTTCCTCCCTGTGTGGATAGCACTTTGAGTACTGAGAAAAGAGCTATATAAATGTAATGAATTATTATTATACACTTCATGTCAAAATCTTCTCATTAAGTACTATAACATGAAAAAAGTTTCTGTTTTAGATGTGTTCAACATTTCTTGCCTCACATTTCCTGTCGTCCTACATTTACCCAGATCATTGTAGACACAGAACACACAAGAAATGCATATGTTCCCAATAATGGTATATTATTTACCCTTTACAACTCCAGGCACCTTACACCCAGATAAACAGACTGAAACTGCAAGAACTTTTGCCTGAGTTGAGCTGTGGTGGTAGGGGGATGGGATAGCAGGCTGCCTGCTGCTTGTGCTGATCGACACATTTGCAAAACAAAAGACACTAATGGAAAGGTACAAAGGAATTTAAGGTGGCCTGGGATTATGACTTTTTTCCTAGGCTTCAGGGATCCTACTATTAAGCTTGCTGCAAAGCAACGTAAAAAGAACAATAGGGGTACAAGGGTGTGATTCTCAAGATGACTGCTGAATGTTCAGAGTAACTGCAGTCAATCTTCTTCCCAAGGCTACAGAAAATGGGCAAAAAAGTGAATATTCAGTGAAAATCTTAGGTAATTCAGTTTATGAGTTCTATTGGTGCCCAGAAACACAAAGAAGTATCTGCCTTCACAGATTTCATATTGTGATGCCTCTCTCAATGTCTCTTATGAGTCGTTTATGGTTTTCAGGGCCATGCTGAGTGATGTGTTAAGATAGACAGATCAAAGCACATGGATACCTGATTTCTCTTCAAACACTGCTAGCTATTTTACATCAAGGTGCAGCACGGTAGCACATTTCATTCATTTAAAAAAACTGCACATACTGTATGTTGAAGAAAGAATCCTGAAGAGAGGAGGCGAGACAGGAGAAATCACATCTTAACATTTAATATATCTATTGTCAAGTGCTATTGTAGCTTAATATCAAACTTTAGTTTTATCATTGCAACTATAACTGTATAATGTATATGAGATGATGATAGAGAGCAGAAGGGTTGTCAGATATTAAGGCGATACTTTTGGTTTAACCAAGTTTTTTTTAATGGTCTAGTAAAGAAAAACAGTAAGACCAGCTGCGCAACCTTTTAGAAGAATTTTAAAAAAAAAAAAGACTCCTTGTGTTTGTGATAGTGATGATGTCTCAGATTCAAAAACTGTCCCTTTGTGTTGACCTTGCCATACTCATGACTTCAAGTCTGGTTCTTCTTTTGGTTTTTATCCCTCAGATCTATATGTGTTTCCATTAAATAACTTTGTTTTGATATTTTTTTCATTAATTTGTCTTGTGAATATATACTCAGCAAAAAAAGAAACGTCCCTTTTTCAGGACTGTGTATTTCAACAATAATGTTTTAAAAATCCAAATAACGTTACAGATCTTCATTGTAAATTGTTTAAACAATGTTTTCCATGCATGTTCAATTAACCATAATCAATTAATTAACATGCACTTGTGGAATGGTCGTTAAGACCTTAACAGCTTACAGAAAGTAAGCATTTAAGGTCACAGTTCTAAAAACGCAGGACACTAAAGAGACTTGTCTACCGACTGTGAAAAACACCCAAAGAAAGATGCCCAGGGTCCCTGCTCATCTGCGTGAACGTGCATTAGGCATGCTGCAGCGAGGCATGAGGACTGCTGATGTGGCTAGGGCAATAAATTGCCATGTCCACACTGTGAGACGCCTAAGACAGCGCTACAGGGAGACAGGAAGGACAGCTGATCATCCTCGCAGTGGAAGACCACGTGTAACAACACCTGCACAGGATCGGTACATCCGAATATCACACCTGCGTGACAGGTACAGGATGGCCACAACAACTGCCCGTGTCACACCAGGAACACACAATCCCTCCATCAGTGCTCAGACTGTCCGCAATAGGCTGAGAGAGGCTGGACTGAGGGCTTGCAGGCCTGTTGTAAGGCACGTCCTTACCAGACATCACCAGCAACAACGCCGCCTATGGGCACAAACCCACCTTCGCTGGACCAGACAGGAGTGGCAAAAAGTGCGTGAGTTTCTGCATGACAGCAATGTCAGTGTTCTGCCATGGCCAGCGAAGAGCCCAGATCTCAATCCCATTGAGCACGTCTGGGACCTGTTGGATCGCAGGGTGAGGGCTAGGGCCATTCCCCCCAGAAATGTCCAGGAACTTGCAGGTGCATTGGTAGAAGAGTGGGGTAACATCTCACAGCAAGAACTGACAAATCTGGTCCAGTCCATGAGGAGGAGATGCACTGCAGTATTTCAAGCAGCTGGTGGCCACACCAGATACTGACTGGTACTTTTGATTTTGAGCCTCCCTTCATTCAGGGACACATTGTGAAACATTTTTAGTTTATGTCTTATGGTGTTGACTCTTTTAGTGTTCATACAAATATTTACACATTAAGTCTACTGAAAGTAAAAACAGTTGAAAGTCAGGGGACGTTTCTTTTTTTGCTGAGTATATATACCTAATAACCACTCTTCAGAAATTGTAAGTTACCATACAGTAAATTTGTTTTTTATTTCTCTGTTTTACTGATTGTGGTTCATACTTTATTGGAAAATCCAAAGGAATGGTCAAAAAACATTAAAAAACAAAAAACTGTGAATTTCCCCTTGGGATTAATAAAGTATCTATCTATCTATCTATCTATCTATCTATCTATCTATCTATCTAT
>JANRMT010028174.1:47924966-47945997 GCA_026402145.1 Polypterus bichir lapradei | reverse complement strand
TATCTATCTATCTATCTATCTATCTATCTATCTATCTATCTATCTATCTATCTATCTATCTATCTATCTATCTATCTAAAAAAGAGAGCAAATGTAGAAATGAGAATGTTAAGAATGGCCAACAAAAATGTGTGGTCAAAATGTAGCAACAAAAATGTCACGATGTAGGCATTATTAAAAATGTATTAAGCATTTAATGGATTTTTTCTAAGCTTTTCCTTTGCATGTTTAGATGTTTTTAAATATTAAAGAACATTATTACATTATTATTTTGTTTAAATTCAGTCATTAGAATGACTTACAATTTATTCTTTTAATGATTTTGTTTACTGCAATGACATTTTGATGGTCCTGTTGCCAGGATGCAATGCCTAGTCACTAAGGGGTGTGCCCCAGATTCACACTACACCAGTATGTGTACTTCACCAGTATGATGCTGTATAAGCAGATGCATCCATCTGTTTGCATCCAAGATTGGGGATGATTCAGATACTTTTGAGCGTGTGATTATAGTTATTTTTAGTAATGAAACATTTAGTGATCCCTTTTGACTACAATTTTTTGTTAGCATTAGACAACACTGGTTCTGACTTTGTCTTAACTGCTTTTGAGGTAGGTGTCAACTTATAATAACATATAGTAGTGTCTTCACGCAGCCACTGGCCACTACACGAATGCATTCAGCACTACGATTAGCTGGGGACTAATCAGCTGATACTGGTATGTCACTTTTATTTTCAATCTCCATATTGCTTATATCAAAATCAGAGTGCGATAAGTCAGAGTCCAAGTTAACAATAATATGCAAAACATTGTCTACGGAGTATTTTGTTTTGCGCATTCGCTTTGCTCTCTCGCCAGATCTGCCTTTAGCTCTGGCAGCTGGTGCCTGCGTGAAGTGGGCTCCAGTGGCCGGCAGCTGCTCTGCTGCGAATTTCTGCCAGCCACCAAAAAAATATTTAGCCCTCAAAGACATTTTTCTGGCATTAGGCTTACATTCATCTTCCAGTTGTTATGTTGTGTAGCCAGAGTTTTTTCCCTGGTTTAAGTTTATAGATTTTTCTTTGTCTTTTTTGTTTATTTGAAAGTATTTTTCATGTATTTATGCATTTGTTAGTATTATTATGTTTTGTTTAGTATCTATGTGCAATATAATGTCCTCTTATGTTGTGTTTAGTGTCTGCCTCTTAGGGACAGGCACAAAAGGGTGGCTCGGTGACCCAAGTGTCCCTTACCCCATTTTGGAATGCATGCCTCCTTTACATTTTAAGAAATAGAGAAAAAGCAGTGAAAAGTAATAGGCCTTGTTAAAGTTAAGTAGGCTACTCTTTACTATCCATTAACAGGGCATCACTGCAATGCAACATGATTAAAAATACAACCCCAATGACAGAAGTGGAGCTTCAACTTGCTTATTGGCTGCAGACAGACACAACCATTTAACACCTCCCACTTCAATGGATTTCTGTGGAGAAAATCCTCCACACTTTAAGTACAACAACAAAATTTTGAATGTTCAATAGTCAAGAAATCTTCATACACACCATTTGTAATTATTTTCTGAGTGAAACTACCAATAGCTGATACTAAATCTACCTGATTGACTATTATTGTAAGTTAATCTTTGATCTGCTTTCTTTTTGCTGTTTGAATCCCTAGAAGCTTAGTGGATTTTGTATTGTTTAAGCAAGACAGCTGTTGACATTGTTGGGTTTGTGCTTTGCTGCTTTTTATAATTTATAGAACTATATTTTGAAATTTGTAAATAATCCCACTGTGTACCACAGTAGTTTAGCTGGTACCATTCTTAGTGTATAGAGAGCCAAACGTATGGAGGGATCCCCAAAAAGCTTCAAGTCTCGCATAACAAAAGATTAAGAGGCATCAAAAGTTATATCATATTTCTCATATTGGTGAGTCAGGAGGTGCCGGACAAAAAAACCTAGTGATTTCAAAGTGTTCATAAGTAAATTTTATGAACACAATAACACATCCTTCATTTGAGGTACAGTACAATATATTAGCTGGTGCAAATGCCATGGCTACCCATGGCTATGGACATGCCTCCCGATAGAGTCTGGATGTGGTTGCAGAATTGTGTGGCCAAGAGCAGGCTTTGCACCCTTGTGAAGTTTGATAGGACACAAAAGAAACACCAAGACTCAAAGAAGAATTTAAGTCGGGCATTCTTAATTTGGGAGTTGCAACATAGTTGTGCGGTAGAAATGAAAGGCCAGAGGTTGCGAAAATCTTGCTGCTGTAAATATCTGCAGCAATAGTAGGCAGCCGAATATAACGTTGACTTTGCTTACTTCATCATTAAAGAAAGTCATCCTTTCATGGGCCATCACTTTTTTCTGAGGAGGGTCGCTAGAAATTTTAAAAGCAAAGAAGTGATGCATTCTCAAAATGGTTAACAACTCCTGATTTACATATTCAGGGGCAAAGTTTAATGAATTGGTTACAAAGAAAAAGGCTACTCTTAGTTATCTAACAGATGCAACATCAGTGTTTTTCTACCACTAGTTAGTGACCAGGGGACATGATGAGAGTGGATATTCTGTCAATAAGGAAAATTTACAGAACTGTTCGCAAAGTCTGCTGATACGTCGACAGCTTACTTTGTCGTTATCTGTGTTTTCTGGAATTCATGCATGTCACAGTCCACATAAAACTAGTTTATTGTTGCTTCTTTAGGACTTCAGAGGTGAAGTCAAAACACCTTTTTTGTCAGTAAATGAATCAGCAGTCATTTCATATTGTGTAGAATTGTCCATTATAAAGTGTTACGTGGATATTGTTAGTTTAATTCAGGAGTTTTTCTTGGTTTCTTTGAAGTGTGAGAGGCAATAACTAGATTATACAAATATTAGATCAGATTAAGCAGTAAAGTATAGATGTAGATGAGCTTTGGTTTTCCAGATTTTCTCTTTCCATTATTGACAGTCACACACAAAGTAGCAGATATATTTGATAAAGTTCATATAGTAACATGGTGGTATCATTGTATAATGTTCTGAAATAATGCTCTTCTGATATTCTGTGAAGTACAGAACCAGTAATGCAACAGCAAATAGGGTTCAATCTGTAGAGTAATACAATTATCCATAACATTGACTCATTCTTCATTTAAATAAAAAATGATATGTCATAAGACAAATAGTAATGTGCTATGATGTGAACTCTCACTGTTAAAGTCCATTTGGTATTTCATTTAATTAGATGGGAATATCTTTATTTGCTGTTTTTTCTTGTGTTATATTAAAAAAAAATAAAGTATATGCACATAGAGAGTGAGCAGGGTGTTTTCTGATAATCTGACATAGCCAGCAATCAGTTTTGCCATGGGTTGAACTTTACAATGTCCCTGATATTACATCTATATTTTCAGTGAAATTAGAAATTAAATGAAAGCAGGTGCAAATTTGTATATGGGAATTGAAACGTGATGAATCCTGTTCCATAAAGTACTCCTTCTCCCCTTTGTAAGCCACTGCCCACCAAACATTCTTTGCATGTCATTGCTGTTTCTCCAAGAGTTTGGATCACCCTAATGCCACTGCTGCTGAGACTTCTCTCTGTCCGTATGTTTTGCAAGGGAAAGAATCCTCAGCAGTGGTTCATTGGAGTATGGTGGAGAACTTTTGTGTTATTTTTTGATTTGGATTTAGTGGTTTACTGATTATTTTTGCTATGCTTATTGGATTTGTCTTATGCATTGTGAATCAGATCTTGTTCACTCTGGATTACGTTTCAGGCAACCCCTTTTTGATTTTCAAGCCTTTTTGTTGTATTTGCTATATTTAAAATAATATTCTTATTTATAAGGATCCACATTTTTGCTTATGTACACAAGAGTGGGGTTTTCACTTTTTCTCACTCTTGAAAGATATTTTGATTTATTTTGGAACATGGAGTATTTTGGGCCTTGGTCAACCTGTGGCCTGCTAGTTGTAGTTTGGGACTGGCTAGTTTAAGTTGAAGCCATTTTGGACAGGTCAGTGGAGATCCTGGCCTGTGCCGGTAGCATATTTGAAGGCTTCAAACCTTTTATGTGTGCAGCACTCCCACATAGTAAAATGAACTGCTTTTACAAACTAAAACACCATGGCCTTTAAAGTAGCTTATTGCCGGAAGATCTAGGCATTTTGCAAGCTCTCTCTCTGGTACGCTAATGTAACAATTATGAGTAATTTTATGATCAGTTAAATAATCATACATCTCCTGAAACAATTTTAGAAAATTATAATCAACTAAAAGAAATAATGTCCCAGCTTTCAGCAGCAGCATCATTTACAGAGAGAATTCTGGATATTGAAGAAGATAATCATTTCTATGATATAGGAGACTGTAGTCTTGCTCTAATGTTCTTTTTGGACAGCAAAAGCTTTTTTTCTGGCACACCTTGCATACATTTCAAATTTGTCTGATGTGGCGAGACGGCTGGGGGTGGTACCCAGCCGAAACGCCCGGAAGGATCGAAGGAGGGATTACGCCTCCTCCAGACCACGAGGGGGCGACTGCCCTGGTGACTATGGAGACCACGGGAAAGGAGCATGGAAGCTCAACCTTATAGGGGCCCGTGGTCACTGCCAGGGGGCACCCAGAGGCCTGAAGAGCCCTGGTCCTCAGCACTTCCACCACGCAAGGAAAGTGCTGGGGGAACGAAGACCAGGGACACCCGGAGTGCATCCGGCTGGATGGCTGGCACTTCCGCCACACCAGGGAGTGCTGGCAGAAGCTCATTGGGAGGCACCTGGCACACGTCCGGGTGAGGATAAAAGGGGCTGCTTCCATCAATTAGCTGGAGTCGGGTGGAAGAGGACAAAGCTCGGAGGACAGGAGTGGAGACGGTCAGGAAGAGAGACATCATTGGAAAAGGCCTGGACTTGAGGGTGTGTGGTGCAGGGGCACTGGGATATGCTTTGCGGTGTTGTAATAGTAAAATATGAATAAACGTGTGTTTGGTTTGGAACCATCAGTGTCTGTGTCTGGGCTGCTTTCCACACAGATTATAGATGAATGAATTTTGACACCTACTGTTGCAAGAATTACCTGCAGATCCAATGATAAAATTTTGGGGTTCTTGGAGACTTCTTATAAAATCAAAAAAAGTCATTAAGCACTGGTAGTCCTGGACATATGAGAAGTCATTTGAAACTTATGCCAATTGAAGATGATTTTCCTTACAGTGGAATGACCGAATTAAATTAATTTGGTGATCTAGATCCTTTGCTGGACTCATAGGTCTCCACACCCTTCTTTCTGAGGGTGTTAGAGCTGTTCTGATCTTGACGTGCAAATAGTAAAAACAATAGCAGAATCTAGATATCTGCTCTTTAAATAAGACAGGTTCCACCTCCATACTTCCCGAGGAGGCTGTAATTATTGGCACATAATCTGGAACACCTGATACTAATTATATGTATTTAAAGTGGTGATAAATGGTGGCGTACTTTCTTTTTACAAATGACAAATCTGCATTTTTGTTAATTTAGAACAAATACACCATGTCAGTTACATGTGTCATTTGTTCAAGTGTATCACCTTTATCAATAGACACTGCTTGCATGAAGATCTATTGTTTGCCTGTTCAAATATGTTGAAAAATCATCAGTTTCCATGGTGTATATTTACTTTTTCACATGACTATACATGCAAACCTAAGTCTGCTGCTGTTGCTTCCAAATCTAAGTGTCCATTCATCGCTTCCAAGTCTCCAGTTAATTCAACAGGGCCTTCTAGTCAACTACTCCATTTTTTTTTGTTTTGTTAATTCTTTAATAACCCTGGCTATTATCTCAAGGCATAACGTGAGCTACCACAGCTATGCTGACAAAACACAATTGTATTTATCAATAGCACCTGATGACGCTGACTCTCTTGTCTCACTAACACAATGTCTTACTTGTGTTTCTGAATGGATGAGTAGTCATTTTCTCAAACTAAACTAAAGGAGAAATTGGAAATCTTAGCGATTGGCAAAAACGGATATAATGAGAGCATTAGAAATAAACTTGATCCATTAGGCTTAAAAGTCAAGACAGAGATAAATAATTTAGGGGTAATTAATGACTCTGATCTAAATTTTAAATCACATATTAATCAGATTACTAGGACAGCATTTTTTCACTTAAGAAATAGAGCAAAAGTTAGATCTCTTATAACTTGCAAGATGCTGAGAAATTAGTTCATGCTTTTGTTTTCAGACGGCTAGATTACTGTAACGCACTCCTCTCAGGACTACCTGAAAAAGACATCAATCGATTGCAATGAGTGCAGAATGGAGCCGCCAGAATCTTAACTAGGAAAAGAAAATCAGAGCACATCTCTCCAGTGTTGTTGTCTCTACATTGGTTACCCGTACCATTTAGAATTGACTTTAAAATTCTGCTTATGGTTTACAAAGCCTTAAATAATCTTGCACCATCCTATATTTCAGAAAGCCTTTCGCCTTACACTCCAAATTGTAACCTTAGATCTTCAAATGAGTGTCTGCTTATAATTCCAAGAGCTAAACTTAAAAGAAGTGGTGAGGCAGCCTTCTGCTGTTGGGCACCTAAAATCTGGAATAGCTTACGGATAGAAATTTGCCAGGCTAATACGGTGGAGCACTTACTTTAACATGGCTTTCTCATAGCTTCATTTTAGTTTAACCCTGATATTCTGTATATGCATTTAATTATTATTATCATTCATGGTGGCTCCGAGATCCGTACTAGCCCCTATTTTCTCTGCTGTTCTTTTACTGGTTTTCGGTGGTTACGATCTGCGCCGCCACCACCTGATCAAAGCACTGTGCTGTCCTTACATTGATGGATTGAAGGCCAGAGATCCACATGACCATCATCATCAAGTTCTTCCATGTGGACCCTGAAAACCATGAGGACTGATTGAGATCATTTATTTTAGGTAAAAGGACTAGAGGGGACTGGGCGGTCTTGTGGCCTCAGAACCCCTGCAGATTTTGTTTTTTTTTCTCCAGCTATCTGGAGTTGTTTGGTTTTTTTTTTTCTGCCCTCCCTGGCCATCTTACTTTTATTCTATGTTAATTAGTATTTCCTAATTTTATTCTTATATTTTGTCTTTTTTTCTCTTTCTTCATCCTGTAAAGCACTTTGAGCTACATCATTTGTATGAAAATCTATCCATCCATCCATTATCCAACCTGCTATATCCTAACTAGAGGGTCACGGGGGTCTGCTGTAGCCAATCCCAGCCGACACAGGGCGCAAGGCAGGAAAAAAACTCTGGTCAGGGTGCCAGCCCACCGCAAGGCACGCACACACACACACACCAAGCACACACTAGGGACAATTTAGAAACTCCAATGCATCTAACCTGCATGTCTTTGGACTGTGGGAGGAAACCGGAGTACCCAGAGGAAACCCACGCAAGGAAGACCCGGGAAGCGAACCCAAGTCTCCTAACTGCGAGGCAGCAGTGCTACCCACTGCGTTGTATGAAAATATGCTCTATAAATAAATGCTGTTGTTGCAAAAATACTGAAACTGCTCAATTCCCTGGCAGTGCATAAAAAAATGTGGAAATAGTCTGAGGAAATTGATTTTTAATCCAATAATTGGATACTAATGATGCAGCATTATCTTAATTGGAGTGTACACAATGACAACAAAAGAAACAACATATAGCTGGCAACAATGTACTTAATAATAAACAATAAACAAGTACCCATGAAACATGTCCCAATGTAGTGGTGCAATATTTTTAACCAGTGTGAAATCCCAAAAAAAAACCCAAAATATGAGCGAGAAGAAATGTATTTTACTGAAAACTTTGATTCATAACACAGTGACAACTTTGAGCCAGTCTTTGTAATAAGGACAGTTGCAGTTTTCACGTAATTAATAACATCATTGAGCTAAACTGATATTTTCTGCTGTGTGTCACAATTTCGTGCCCCATTTTTGGGTTTATTATTTTGATGTTTTGACTCATTTGCAATTCTTTATTTACTTTGTATATCTAAGACAGGCATACTGTTGTGGTTACATGACTCAGGATAGGCCACCATACTGACTCACCACAAGTTAGGCCCAGCAGAGGAGGAACCTTTGGTCTACTTACAGGTGATCTCCATTGAACTAATTTTAAAACTTCAAAACCTAAATGATTGCACCAGTGATGATTCAAGTTCTCCAGTGAGCTAGTTTTATTCTTTATCATATTTATAAAAACGCACCAAATTTAAATGAAAATAAAAACAGTTAAGAGGTCACTCCAACTGGCAGTTATGTCACCTAAACTGAACAGCAGACAACTCTTTCACAGTTGAACGTCTGCAATATTAGCACTGTTTTTAATGAAGTTGGAACAGTCTTGCAATGGTTTGTGACCAGCCGAAGAATAAACTGAAATGACTGCTGTGCAGGCCATCTTGTAATTTCCCCTTCATTCAAATAGTGAAACTGGACTAACTGCAGCATGTCGAGTCCACGTGCTGTGGATAAATGAGAGACTGGTTTTCCAAGCAGCCGATTTTCTGGGTCAGATCTTAAACCAGGTGAAGCCATATTAGTTCAATAAATTCTATATCAAAGTAAAACACTGTTACTATTATGGCTGTTATGTGTAATGATTTATCAGTTGTGAATTTTTCAACACTTTATACAGGCAACAATCATTACTGCTGGAATGTTCTGGGAACTCCACCTTATTACTAGAATGTTCACTGTTTCAATTTCTTTTATTGCTTGCTATTGTTTACTAACCACTAAGCCAGTTAAGAGCAAGAGTAAATGTGAAGTAAAATTCAAATAAAATGTTCAGAAAGAAGCAACCTTTAAATGTTTTACAACTGAGCCAGAATTGCACAGATGAGCAAGCTGTCCCTACTGCACAAATATAAGCCTTGTCGAGAAATGATTCTAAAGTCAGTCGTTAAGTGTTTGCATTGGTTTGGGTGTGTCATGTAAAAGGGGTGTTACTTATGTGATGAATTAGTTTGTGTTTTATATTTGCAATCAGTTTAGCAATTCACAAATTTTGCAGTGGTAGCACTGCTACCTCACAGTAAGGAAACCAGGGTACACGTCTCAGGTGCTTTCTGTGTGGAGTGTGCATTTTCTCCCCATGTCTGCGTGGCTTTCCTCCCACAGTCCAAACAGATGCAGTCAGGTGGACTGGCAATGCTAAACTGGCCCAAGTTTGTGGCTGAGATGTGTTTGTGTGTGTGTTTGCCATGTGATATACTGGCACCCTGTGAGGAGTTTGTTCCTCCTGCCTTGTGCCCTGTGATAGCTGGGATAGGCTCCAGCTCCCCCAGTGATTCTGTTCAGGATTACACAAGTTAGAAAATGACTGAATTTTCAAATTTAATTTAAAAACTCTGACTGTAGTCAGAAGTCGAGGAAAATGACACTTTTTATTGGCTAACATGAAAGATTACAATATGCAAGCTTTCATGGCATCTCAGGCCCCTTCTTCAGGCAAGATGTAATAAGGGGAAGGGCCCTGAGTTGCCTCAAAAGCTTGCATATTGTAATCTTTCATGTTAGCCAATAAAAGGTGTCATTTTGCTTGACTTCTCACAACATCCATAATGGCTAATATGGCACAACACCCTAGTACTACATTCCGGACAGGAAGTTCATAAGAGTCTATTGTAAGTACTATTATTTAAGTAATTTATTGTTATTTTTATAAATATATTAATTGCAAATGTAAAGCACAAAGTAATTGATAACATAACATTTTCTCCCAACTTTAATACGATGAAATAGGACCACTTTGCAGAGATCTGTTTTCACTTTGACATTAAAGACTCTTTTTTTTATGTTGTTTGGTTTGAAAAAAGCCAAATTAAATCCACTGTGATTCAATTTTCTAAAAATAAAAAAAAATAAATACAATTCTAGGGGGGTGAATAGATTTTATAGGCAGTGTAAGTGACATTTCATTGCATTAAAACAAAGTATTTCCCAAGAAATGACACTGACAGTGTTACTTAGTTATTGGGGGAAAAACAGAAATTCAAAAATAGAAATATTAGGCTCACAAATGTATATAATCTTTTTTTTTCCCTGCAAAGTGGAGTTTTACAAGTAATGAGTTAATTAGCTGTAACCTCTCACTTATTATGACTCTTATTTTATGACAGTTTTCCTGAATAATTATGGCCTTTATTGGAATCTATACTAATAAAAGGCAAAGCCCTCACTCACTCACTGACTCATCACTAATTCTCCAAATTCCCGTGTGGGTGGAAGGCTGAAATTTGTCAGGCTTATTCCTTACAGCTTACTTACAAAAGTTGGGCAGGTTTCATTTCGAAATTCTACGCGTAATGGTCATAACTGGAACCTATTTTTCTCCATATAATGTAATGGAGTTGAGCTCGATAGCCGTGGGGGGTGGAGTTTCGTGTGACATCATCACGCCTCCCACGTAATCACATGAACTGACTGTCAACGCATTACGTAGAAAACAAGGAAGAGCTCCAAAAAGCGCTGAAGAAAACATGCATTATACAATTGAGAAGGCAGCGAAACAATAAGAAGCGAGCGAGTAACACATACTGTACAAGCGTATTCATGACTGCAGCTACTTCGGAAACAAAGCACGGTGTAAACCTAAAGTTTAAACTAAGTTCATAGACAGGCTGCCCCTGGCGTTTGTCATGCCCACGGCTAATGCAGGATACAAGTTTAATGAGAGGACGCAGGATATAAACGACAGTTTTGATCACTTTGTAACTAAGTTCAAATTGCTGGTGAACGGCTGTGCTTATGCAAATTCCGAGAGACTGTGTTTGTGGGGGGATTGACAGTTAAGGCGTGTGGGGGAGTGACGTTATAATCTCCCCTCCCATTCACCTCATTTCGCTCTGAGCTGAGCTCCGCGGCTAACGCCGTCTTCCGAAGCAACTTCGTCACACTGCCACCAAATACTCACAGAAAAATCTTATACACACAAAAAGTTAATACACACGCTGTCTCTAGAGTTTCTCCACACTCAATGTATTCCTTGCGTCACCGTTATACCCTCTGATTTCCCATTTCAATTGAAATGCATCAAATTTCCAGTAAGGCTCTGCTTCGCGATGATAATTAATAAGTCTCAGGGAGACACCCTACAAAAGGTTGCCATTGATTTCGGGCAAGATTGCTTTCCTCCTGGACAAAACTATACGTTGCATTCTCAAAAGTAATATATATATACAGCCTCTATAATATATATATCGCCTCTAGCACTGACATCCGAGGTTCGATTCCTGAGAAGGGGTGCAGTGAGTGTGTACTGCCTGATGAGCCCAGAATTAGGGCGAAGCACGTGCCACATACTGTTTGCATTATTTGACAGTAAAAATATTTCAATATATTCAATATATATATATATATCAGCGCTTCCCGATTCATTTTACCCTCGCACCCCCTTGGTTTGAGAAGTATGAAAAAATATGAGGTTAACGCAGAAAAACAGATCACCAATTGAAGCTTTATGAATAATAGATACTTTATTCGCCATCAATAATTGTTTTGGTAAAGCCATACTCAGTGTAATCCTCCTTCCATGTTATAATTTTTCCGCGACTAGCCATGATTAAATGAACGGTAAAAAAGTAAGAGCGAAGCGAGGGTGACTTATTCAGGCAGGCAGGCGACAGCTCAATAGCTCGATTTTGGATATAAGTAGGTTCTATTTAGTCGCCAGAAATATCTTTGGTAGGAATGGAAGTTGGATTTAGTCTTTAAATTTCTATGGTGAAGAAAAATTTATGCAATGATGATTAAATTTAACTTTCATTCCTACTAAACATATTTCTGTTGACCAAATAAAAATTACTTATATTTAAAATTTAAATAGAACTTGAACAGATACGATAGTTCATAATATCCACGCAGCACTAAGTGCACGTAAGATTAGGAGTCATCCGTTTTAACAAGCAGCGTATTGCACTGATACAAAATAGCCTTCCCATTTAATTATTTAGGAATGGATAGATAAATTAAGATTTTGTACAAATAATGATTTTAATTTTTCTTCCTCAATGGATTCTGGCACCCCCAGCAACAGCTGCTCGCACCCCAAAGGAGATATATAGATAGATAGATTATATAGATAGATATATAGATATATACATATAGATAGATATAGATAGATAGATAAATATATATAGGTGTATGTACAGTACAGGCCAAAAGTTTGGACACACCTCCTCATTCAATATGTTTTCTTTATTTTCATGACTGAAGGCATCAAAACTATGAATGAACACATGTGGAGTTATGTACTTAACAAAAAAAGGTGAAATAACTGAAAACATGTTTTATATTCTAGTTTCTTCAAAATAGCCACCCTTTGCTCTGATTACTGCTTTGCACACTCTTGGCATTCTCTCGATGAGCTTCAACAGGTAGTCACCTGATATGGTTTTCACTTCACAGGTGTGCCTTATCAGGGTTATTTAGTGGAATTTCTTGCTTTATCAATGGGGTTGGGACCAGCAGTTGTGTTGTGCAGAAGTCAGGTTACCGTAGTTGGACGATCATTTATTTTTCAACAGGACAATGACCCCAAACACACCTCCAGGCTGTGTAAGGGCTATTTGACCAAGAAGGAGAGTGATGGAGTGCTGTAAATGGTCATGAAAATAAAGAAAACACATTGAATGAGGAGGTGTGTCCAAACTTTCGGCCTGTACTGTATATGTGTGTGTGTATATATGCCAGCGACACTCATAACAGTGACAAAACAATTACATTGTCAATCATGTTACGTTATTATTAAAATGTTTCCTTTTCTTTTTCATTACTTCTTTAACACACTACTTCTCCGCTGCGAAGCGCGGGTATTCTGCTAGTTAAGAATAATCATAGCTCTGTGCATACTGTATATGGTAAACAGTCAGTTTAAAATCTCCAGCATTTCAGAATTATTTTAGCTAATATTATATTAACTGTAAACTATAACATGTCTTATAATGTAAAGACAACACATTTTAAAAAAGAATCTCTAATGTATGTTTTTGTATTAGCCAAACTTAAAACATGAATATAATCAATGATTATAATGCTGATTTGAAAACCATTATTGTGTTAAGTAAAGTTTTGGTTAACTGAATAACAAAATCTAAAAGAAAAGATTAAGTGTGTCATAGAATGATAACATATTTGAATGCCTGGGAGAGATTTAGTATATCACTCTTTTATTTTTGGAAAAATTCAATATTGTTCATGTCTGACATCAACTCATAGTGAAGACATTACTACATGGGGACTTCTCTGGAAGGCAGCCAAAAGCTTTTACTCTTGAAAACCAAATGATCAGAGACTACAGGATACAAGATTAGCAATCGTGAAACAAAGTGGTAGGGGCGTTATTTATTTACCTTTAAATTGGTGGTGCAAAACACTTAATTGTGTTTGCTTTTTTATGTCTTTTTTATATAATATTCATTCCTTGCCTTTGAGTGACTATACTGAGATATTTTTTCCCTCTATAGCAATTTCAACAAAATGTAAGCAAATTCATTATGTTTTACTAAACACTTCACTGCTCCTATCTTATATTGAATGTACATAAATGTTCATGTTTAGGTTTTCTTTTTCTCCCTCTAGAAGCAATTATACTGCTTTTGATTATTTTCCACTGGATGCTAAAGTTTTTATTACGGATTTTCTCTCTCATCGCAGGGTCTTTTCCTTTGCTGTCTCCTCCACTAAAAATATTTTATTTTTTCTTTGTTTTCTTTCATCCATATTTCCTATGGCTGAGGAGGCTGGTGCCCTGTAGGAGTAATGTCAAACTTCTTATCAGTTATGCATGCTTAACTTCCCAATATTTTTCTCTCCAAGTACAAAATAGATATTTTTCTTTCTTTGAATTTCACAACTGTGGATGAGTGAAGTAGGCAAGTTTTGATGTACATAAAGTTTTACAAAACGGGAAAACTAAAATTTGCTTTGCAGGTGATTTTGCAATTGGGAAATGCTCACTATGAGGTTTTTTAGGGTTTTAAAGGTTTGTTTGGGTAGAAAACAAGCAGTACAACTCCGTAAAGTCTCAATCACATGTCTGTGTTATCTGAGATCTTCTCTGTAACTGTAATCCTGCTTAATCCTTATAATCCTGGTGGCTCTGAAATCCATTCTAAACCCATAGTTATTGCATTTTTGTTTATTAAATATTTTTGGAACCATGAGCCATATAAAAAAAACAGAGATAATAAATTGTAATTAAGTGTTAGTAGACAACATTAAATACCTGCTTATTAACAGTAACCAAATAGAGCACTATTAGGCTTTTAGAGGTTCAATAACTTTTATTTATAGAAGATTTCAATTAAAGTGATATGAAAATGGCATTAATTGATGTGCTGAGAGAATATCAGTGACTAATTGTATTTTTTTCATAAATAACAAAAGAGATTCCAAAAAAATCACAAAAAAATTAAAAACCCAATAACCACTCGGCAAGTATTTAATGTAGCAAATACAATCCAGTGTTTCACAACTTTAGTAATTATACACATCATTCAGTTACCCACTAAATGCCAACTCATAGTGTATCAACAATTTAAGGAAAATTAATAAAAGAAAAAATAACTATGAAAAGAAAGTGAATAACTCTAGCATAAAATCACAATCAACATTACTCCAATATTACCTACTGTAAGAAGAGAAATACATTTCCAGTCTGGCTATTAATATTAGTTGAAACCCAGTAATTCACTAAAACAACAACATTTATTTATATAGCACATTCTCATACAAAAGATGTAGCACAAAGTGCTTTACTAATTAACATAGAATAAAGTAACGAAATAAATAATTGACTAAGAACTTAGAAAGGCTCTGATTTATTGCATAACGGGAATACTAAAGGTGACACATATCTTAAAGATTTTAATTTCCGTCTTAAAATACACAACAAATATGGCTCCTCAGGCCTTCAACCCAACCTCTTCGTCATGTTAAGCAACTGTTTTAGCACAGCACTGTGATGGTGTGGGTAGGCTCTATGCTCCCTGGTTGCTTCTGAGAGTCTCTTAATCCTGGAACCATTGATAGTCACGAACCGAGATGACTTTTCCAACTTTTCGGTTAAAATAACCTTCCTCAGGGAAAAAAGTAAGCTGGCTTTGTTCAAAAACCCATATATATACCGGCCTAAGCCCTTCCTGATTAAAATGTTGATATAAGGCTGTGGGTTTAGACTGGTTTTCAGTCAATCTAAGATGCTGGATAAATCTCACCCTCAATGAATTTTTTATCTCCCCTATATAAATCAGGCCGCAGTCCCTGCATTGGATGCCATATACACAATTATTTAAATTTAGATGAATTTCTTGAAAGATCGCGGCCTCCCTTTGAGAAAATGTATTATGAATAATCATTTTCATCTTGAAAGGACTATCCCAGGCAAAGTGATTTTTTGTCTAGATACTGCATAAGGAATGTTCTAGCATATCCGTAAGATTTCTGTTCTTTCGATATGCAGCAATCAATTTAATAGATTGAAATGGTTCAAATTCACCTTGTACCTAATAACCTTTTGAGCATGTCTCGAGTATGTAAAAATTAGGTGGAAGCTCCTGTCGAGCCCTATGCAATTGTGTTTGATCTTATACAAGAAAAGATCCTAGTCGCCCCACGGGAGAATGACTTTTCAAGACTAAGGTCATAAAGGTTATGAAACCATTTCTGGACAAAGGCAGAACCGTAACAACAGTTGCGTGGAGCTTCCACCTGCAGCTAAAGTCACTTTCATACACATGTACTTTGTGAGCATGCCCGTTTCAAATAAAACAGAGGAAGCTCTGCAGTCTACTTGTGACTTTATGCTGTGGGAAGATAACTAAATAACTCAAGGTAAATAATATTCAATCTGGCTTTTATATAAGTAACATATAAAAGTTTTTTCATATAAAGACCATCACAAAACATAATCACATACAGGACTTTGCATGATACCTTGGCGAGCTCTGTAAGCCCTGCTTTTTTTTTGAATGACAGGTGTGGGGCAGACTGACTGGCAGGATGATACCCGACTTGTTGCTGCATCCAAACGGTGCTATCTTTTGCCTTTACGCCTGGTGCAGCTGCATTGTCCTTATATGTGAGTGGACGTTTCTTGCGGGGAGTGCTTCTGTTCTCTTTCTCCAATGTAGAACCCTCATCCTCATCTGAGTTCTCCTTTGTTATAGCACTTCTGTATTTGAAAACAGCAGTGTCAGGGGCAAGGGTGAATGTGACAGAGAATAAAACTGAATAAAAAAAAAATGCTAACCTTTACAAGTACCATAAATTTACACCGACTGTTACAGACTCAAATCAAATGTATGTTTTTATTCTATAATAGTTAGAATAAGAGCAGATCACTACTCAAAATGGAGGCGTCTGGGAATCGAAGCCTAAATGTCTTGATTACGAGTCAGCAGTTCTAACCACTGCACCACCACAGCGTTTGTTTAAGGTCGTGTCAATGTCGCACCCTAACGTGAGTTCTTTTTCTGCAGTTATATTCTTGAATAAAAGCGCACTTGTTTTGTTATACTTGTACCTTTTGTGAAAGTGTTTATTTGATATTTGGACTTCAAGCTTCACACATTATACACTTCCTGTCTACATTTTTTCATTTATTACTTCTTCTTCTTTCGGTTGGTCCCACAGCGGATCATCTTCTTCCATATCTTCCTGTCCTCAGCATCTTGTTCTGTTACACCTATCACCTTAATGTCCTCTCTCACCACATCCATAAACCTTCGCTTAGGCATTCCTCTTTTCCTCTTCCCTGGCAGCTCTATCCTTAGCATCCTTCTCCCAATTTACCCAGCATCTCTCCTCTGCAAATGTCCAAACCAATGCAATCTCGCCTCTCTGACTGTCTCCCAACCGTCCAACTTGAGCTGACCCTCTAATGTACTCATTTCTAATCCTATCCATCCTCGTCACGCCCAATGCAAATCTTAGCATCTTTAACTCTGCCACCTCTGGCTCTGTCTCCTGCTTTCTGGTCAGTGCCACTGTCTCCAACTCATATAACATCGCTGGTCTCACTATCGTCCTGTAGACCTTCCCTTTCACTCTTGCTGATACCCGTCTGTCACAAATCACTCCTGACACTCTTCACCACCCATTCCACCCTGCCTGCACTCTCTTTTTCACCTCTCTTCCAGAATCCCCATTATTCTGTACTGTTGATCCCAAGTATTTAAACTCATCCACCTTCGCCAACTCTACTTCTTAAATCCTCACCATTACACTGACCTCCCTCTCATTTACACACATGTATTCTGTTTTGTTCCTACTGACCTTCATTCCTCTCCTCTCTAGAGCATATTTCCACCTCTCCAGGGTCTCCTCCACCTGCTCCCTACTATCGCTACAGATCACAATGTCATCAGCAAACATCATAGTCCACGGGGACTCCTGTCTAGTCTTGTCTGTCAATCTGTCCATCACCATTGCAAATAAGAAAGGGCTCATAGCCGAACCCTGATGTAATCCCACCTCCAACTTGAATGCATCCGTCACTCCTACCGCAGACCTCACCACTGTCACACTTCCCTCGTACATATCCTGTACAACTCTTACGTACTTCTCTGCCACTCCCGACTTCCTCATACAATACCAAAGCTCCTCTCGAGGCACCCTGTCATTTGCTTTCTCCAGGTTCACAAAGATGCAATGCAACTTCTTCTGGCCTTCTCTAAACTTCTCCATCAACATCCTCAGAGCAAACATTGCATCTGTAGTGCTCTTTCATAGCATGAAACCATACTGCTGCTCACTAATCATCACCTCACTTCTTAACCTAGCTTCCACTACTCTTTCCCATAACTTCACGCTGAGGCTCATCAATTTTATTCCCCTGTAGTTACTGCAGTCCTGCACATCCCCCTTATTCTTAAATATCGGCACCAGTACACTTCTTCTCCACTCCTCAGGCATCCTCTCACTTTCCAAGATTCCATTAAAAAATCTAGTTAAAAACTCCACTACCATCTTTCCTAAACACCTTCATGCTTCCATAGGTATGTCATGTGGACCAACGGCCTGTCTATTTTGTCATCCTATTCAAAGCTGTTCTTACTTCCTCCTTGCTAATCCGTTGCACTTCCTGATTCACTATCTCCACATCATCCAACCTCTTCTCTCTCTCGTTCTCTTCATTCATCCGCCTTTCAAAGTAATCTTTCCATCTGCTCAACACACTCTCCTCACTTGTGAGTACGTTTTCATCTTTATCCTTTATCACCCCAACCTGCTGCACATTTTTCCCAGCTCAGTCCCTCTGTCTAGCTAATCGGTACAGGTCCTTTTCTCCCTCCTTAGTGTCCAACCTCTCATACAACTCATCATACACCTTTTCTTTAGCCTTCGACACCTCTCTTTTCACCTTGCTCCTTATCTCCTTGTACTCTTGTCTACTTTCTGCATCTCTCTGACTATCCCACTTCTTCTTTGCCATTCTCTTCCTCTGTATACTCTCCTGTATTTCCTCATTCCACCACCAGGTTTCCTTTTCCTCCTTTCTCTTTCCAGATGTCACACCAAGCACCCTTCTTGCTGTCACCCTTACTACATCTGCTGTAGTTTCCCTGCTGTCTGGTAACTCTTCATTGCCACCCAGTGCCTGTCTCAACTCCTCCCTAAACTCAACCTTGCAGTATTCCTTTTTCAACTTCCACCATATGATCCTTGGCTCTGCCCTCACTCTCTTCCTCTTCTTGATCTCCAACATCATCCTACAAACCACCATCGTATGCTGCTTAACTACACTTTCCCCTGCCACCACTTTGCAGCCTTCAATCTCCTTCAGATCAACTCTTTTGCATAAGATGTAATCTACCTGTGTGCATCTTCCTCCACTCTTGTACATAATCCTAAGTTCCTCCCCCTTCTTAAAATACATATTCACCACAGCCATGTCCATCCTTTTGGCAAAATCCACTATCCTCTGACTTTCTTCATTCCTCTCCTTGACACCATACCTACCCATCACCTCCTCGTCTCCACTGTTCCCTTCATCAACATGCCCATTGAAATCCGCTCCAATCATCATTTTCTGTTCCTTGGGTACACTGTTCATCACTTCATCCAACTCGCTTCAAAAATCTTCTTTTGCACCCATTGCACACCCAACTTGGGGTGCATATGCACTAACAACATTCATCATCACACCTCCAATTTCCAGCTTCATAATCATTATTCTGCCTGACACTCTTTTCACCTCCAAAACACTCTTGGCATACTGTTCCTTCAGAATAACTCCTACCCCATTTCTCCTTCCATCCACACCATGATAGAACAATTTGAACAATCCACCTCCAATCCACCTGGTCTTACTTCCCTTCCATTTAGTCTCTTGCATGCACAATATATCAATCTTCCTTCTCTCCATCATATCTGCTAACTCTCTCCCCTTACCAGTCACACTGCCAATATTCAAAGATCTTACCCTCAGTTCCACTCTCTTTACTTTCCTTCTCTCCACCTGCCTCCGGACACGTCTGCCCCCTCTTCTTCTCCTTTTTCTTCTTTGGCCAACAGTAGCCCAATTTCCGCCAGCACCCTGTTGGCTAACAGTACTGGTGGCGCTCGTTGTTAACCCGGGGCTCGACCAATTCGGTCTGGAAATTTGTATTGTTGTCCGCATATTGATTTGGAAAAATTTTACACTGGATGCCTTTCCTGATGTAACCCTCCCCATTTATCCGGGCTTGGGACCGGCACGAAGAAACACACTGGTTTGTGCATCCCCTGTGGCTGGATTATTTTTTCATTTATTACTAAAACATGAAAAACATTTCTGTTTTAACTATGTGTTTACATAGATTGTTGTAGACATGGAACACACATGAAATGCATGTATTCTAAATAACAATATATTATTTACTCTATAGAACTCACACGCAGGTAAACAGACTTGAGCTGAGAGAACTTTCTGCATTGGTGGAAGGATGGGATAGCAGGCTGCTTGCTGCTTTTGCTGATTGGCACATTTACAACACAAAAGACACTGGCGGAGAGATGCAAAGGAACTTAAAGTGGGCCGGGATTATGAGTTTTTTCATAGACTTTGGTAATTGACAATTTGAGCACATCTTAACAGTTGTAGTGTCATTACCCGTGTCATATACCGTAGAATTGATTAAAAAGGGTATATAAAGCCTTAAATAATCTTGCTACTTGATATATTTTGGAATGCTTGTCCCCATACGTTCTAAGCCATAACGTTAGATCTTCTAATTGTGGTCTACTTATTATTCCAAGAGCCAAGCTTTAAAGAAGTGGTGAATTGGGTTTTTGCTGTTATGCACCAGAAATCTGGAATAATAAAACCAATAGAAATAGACTACAAGCCCACCTAAGAGAAAGCATAGAGCTAACAACCAAAGCTACTCCATAAAAGGAACAAGAAAGGAAGGGTATCCTTTTCCTCAAAATGAAAGCTTATCCTAAAATGTTGTTGATTAGATTCTGACATATTTTACAAAAGTTTAGAACAGATCCTCTAAGTGTGAATTTGATTGAAATTGATCAAATTCTTCATGGATTTTTAATCATTTTTAATATCTACTGTCCCTTGTTCTTTTCCAGTTTTTCTGTGTTGGCATTCTGCACCACCACCAACTATTCAAAGCATCGGGTAGCTACCTCTAATTTTCAAATGAATTTATATACCCCAACTCTCCATATGAACCACTGCTCTGAATCAACTACGGCAAAGCCATAAAACAATAAAGAACAACTTAAGATCTCTTAAGTTAGGTAGAATTCCCAGTAAAGGGTTGAGTGGTCTTTTGGCCTTGGAACCCCTGCAGATTTTGTTTTTTTCTCCTGCTTATCTGAAGTTTTTTTTTGTCTTCCATAGTCATCTGACTTTATAATCATACTCATCTTTAGAGATGTGCACTATACACTATATGTAACTGTACTTTTCTACTAGTTATACATCTATACTAATAAAAGGCAAAGCCCTCACTGACTGACTGACTCACTCACTGACTCACTCACTCACTCACTCACTCACTCACTCACTCACTCACTCACTCACTCACTCA
>JANRMT010028174.1:47857412-47924956 GCA_026402145.1 Polypterus bichir lapradei | reverse complement strand
TCACTCACTCACTCACTCACTCACTCACTCACTCACTCACTCACTCATCACTAATTCTCCAACTTCCCGTGTAGGTAGAAGGCTGAAATTTGGCAGGCTTATTCCTTACAGCTCACTTACAAAAGTTAAGCAGGATTCATTTTGAAATTCTACACGTAACGGTCATAACGGTCGATAACGGTCGACAACGTCCGCCATGTTGAACTTTCTTATTTATGGCACCATCTTCACGAAATTTGGTAGGTGGCTTCCCTGTGCTAACCAAAACCGATGTATGTACTTATTTCGATGGTATGACGCCACTGTCGGCCGCCATATTGAACTTTCCAACGTCACCAATTTTCCAACTTCCCGTGTAGGTAGAAGGCTGACCCCATCTTCACGAAATTTTGTAGGTGGCTTCCCTGTGCTAACCAAAATCGATGTACGTACTTATTTTGGTGGTGTGACGCCACTGTCGGCCGCCATATTGAATTTTCCAAACATCACTAATTCTCCAACTTCCCGTGTAGGTAGAAGGCTGAAATTTGGCAGGCTCATTCCTTACAGCTTACTTACAAAAGTTAAGCAGGTTTCATTTAGAAATTCTACGCGTAACGGTCATAACGGTCAACAATGTCCGCCATGTTGAACTTTCTTATTCATGGCCCCATCTTCATGAAATTTGGTAGGTGGCTTCCCTGCGCTAACCAAAATCGATGTACGTACTTATTTCAGTGGTATGATGCCACTGTCGGCCGCCATATTGAAGTTTCCAACGTCACTAATTCTCAAACTTCCCGTGTAGGTAGAAGGCTGAAATGTGGCAGGCTCATTCCTTACAGCTTACTTACAAAAGTTAAGCAGGTTTCATTTCGAAATTCTATGCGTAACGGTCATAACGGTCAACAACATCCGCCATGTTGAACTTTCTTATTCATAGGTAGAAGGCTGAAATTTGGTACTTATTTCGGTGATATGATGCCACTGTCGGCCGTCATATTGAACTTTTCAATGGTCTTTGTTACTTATGGGCCCATCTTCAAGAAATTTGGTACACGGGTTCCCAATGCTAACTGAATCCTACTTACGTACATATATACGTCCTTAGCCTGCAGCTCGGTCACCGTGTGAGGCGGCGTTGGGTCCCCCATCCCAACGCCTCCCACGTTGTTGGCTGCCTGCCTATATAAGGCCGTCCGTCGCTCCGGTCTCTACATTCCCTTCCTTGCTTCGCCACGGTATTCACGTCTCCCTGCTGGTAACTACAGCCTTTTTATTTAATCCACGGCTTCTCCGCTGTTTTATTGTTCATTTATTACAATTATAGTTATTGTATAGGTATTTTAGACTTACTTTACATTGTTCTGGTACCCATTTCCTTTATCATTCCAACCGTACCCCCATTAACATGTCTATCGAGGTGATCACCATCGATCAAAGAACTGTCACTTACCAAGTGGTTTCCATGCCCGGAGATGGCACCTGCCTTTTCCATTCTCTTTGTTACATATTGCACGGCAATATCAGGCTCACTCTTGATATCCGGAGGAACATTGCGTCTTATGTATTGAATGACTGGGACAGGTTCAAGGTGTGGACTGATGACGGTACAGGAGATAATTATACTACACAGGAGCACTAGAAGAATGAAATGCTTAAGTGTACCGAAATGGCCAAATATTTTACACCTTTGGACAACCGCCAATGCCTCTTAAACATCTTAGATTCACAGGTGACGATTTCAGTAGTGGACACTTTGATGTTTAGAAATGTTTAAATTCTCAAAAGCTGGATGTGAAGTTATCAATGAAACTGGTTGTATACTTACAACGCTTGACAGATGCCGAATGTCTCTTCAACACAAGTCCTACAAATACTGTCGTAATTGAAACAAACCATGAAACTCAAACCGATTATGACAGCAGCAATCCAAGCTGTGAGATTTGAAACAAGATTACTGTTCACATGGCCAACTGTACGTTGCATGCTCAAGAGTAAGCTCAGCGCACAGCTACAGCTTGGTCATATTACAACTGGAGGGCCGAACTGACAACGTGGCATACAAAGAGATCCTTAACAAATAATTAATGGTATATTTTCCCTCAGTTTTAAAAAGGTTTAATTGTCTTCTTAATAAAAATTTTAAGGCAGTACTTCGCCGCTGCGAAGCATGGGTATTTTTCTAGTATATATACTCAGCAAAAAAAGAAACGTCCCCTGACTTTCAACTGTTTTTACTTTCAGTAGACTTAATGTGTAAATATTTGTATGAACACTAAAAGAGTCAACACCATAAGACATAAACTAAAAATGTTTCACAATGTGTCCCTGAATGAAGGGAGGCTCAAAATCAAAAGTACCAGTCAGTATCTGGTTTGGCCACCAGCTGCTTGAAATACTGCAGTGCATCTCCTCCTCATTGACTGGACCAGATTTGTCAGTTCTTGCTGTGAGATGTTACCCCACTCTTCCACCAAGGCACCTACAAGTTCCTGGACATTTCTGGGGGGAATGGCCCTAGCCCTCATCCTACGATCCAACAGGTCCCAGATGTGCTCAATGGGATTGAGATCTGGGCTCTTCGCTGGCCATGGCAGAACACTGACATTGCTGTCATGCAGAAACTCACACACTTTTTGCCACTCCTGTCTGGTCCAGCGAAGGTGGGTTTGTGCCCATTGGCGGCGTTGTTGCTGCTGATGTCTGGTAAGGACCTGCCTTACAACAGGCCTGCAAGCCCTCAGTCCAGCCTCTCTCAGCCTATTGCGGACAGTCTGAGCACTGATGGAGGGATTGTGTTGTCCTGGTGTGACTCGGGCAGTTGTTGTGGCCACCCTGTACCTGTCACGCAGGTGTGATATTCGGATGTACCGATCCTGTGCAGGTGTTGTTAAACGTGGTCTTCCACTGCGAGGATGATCAGCTGTCCTTCCTGTCTCCCTGTAGCGCTGTCTTAGGCGTCTCACAGTGTGGACATGGCAATTTATTGCCCTAGCCACATCAGCAGTCCTCATGCCTCCCTGCAGCATGCCTAATGCACGTTCACGCAGATGAGCAGGGACCCTGGGCATCTTTCTTTGGGTAGACAAGTCTCTTTAGTGTCCTGCGTTTTTAGAAATGTGACCTTAAATGCTTACTTTCTGTAAGCTGTTAAGGTCTTAACGACCATTCCACAGGTGCATGTTAATTAATTGATTATGGTTAATTGAACATGCATGGAAAACATTGTTTAAACAATTTACAATGAAGATCTGTAAAGTTATTTGGATTTTTAAAACATTATTGTTGAAATACACAGTCCTGAAAAAGGGGCGTTTCTTTTTTTGCTGAGTATATATATAATTATGCAGATCCAGATTGTCTGGATGACTTTGATTTATGCGGGATTTAATTATGTAAGTGTATTATTTATTTTTGAAGGTTATTTATTCATTATTATTCTTATCTAATTTTAACTTTTCTTTTCTTTTAACTATTTCTTTGAAATCTTGTAAAGCACGTTGGGCTACATCCTGTGTATGAAAAAGTGCTATGGAAGTACAGAAAATGCTGTTGCCATTGCAAGACTGCCTTTTAGCCACTTGACGTTTTCTATTCTACATTTTCTAACATTATTGAAGTGATGTCCTTCAATGTCTATTATGTTGTTACATTAAATGAAGAAAAAAGTATGGGAACAGTAGAAAACTATGTTAAAAGAAGACCATCCTGAAGCAGCTGGATATGGCTGTGACGACCACTTACATTGAGAGGAAACAACATCTTTCAAAAACATTATAGGCTGTATCTGTTATGAGGGAAAATCAGGTACACACTTTCAGAACCTCTCTGCAAGAGGTACCATCGGTTGGCAGAACACATGCCAGATTTACCCTCACTGAAATGACACAGGTTTTATATTTGCAGATTAATGATGACAAGATGACTGGACAATGTATGTAATATTTTTTTCCTGCAATGTATTATCACACATGTATGTATGGGAGAAAATGACAGGGCTTATTTATTGGTAATGGCACTTCAAACCAGAGGGTGGTGCTGCTGCTAAATGCCTTTTCTCTTTCTCCTTCTGCAGAATGGATGATTGACAAACGTTCCTCCTCTGATGTTACTTCTGACTTCTGCCCTCCTGAATCTGCCCCTTCTGGGTCACATTCCTTGAAACTGGCTTCACTGACACCTTTGAGCCAGCCTGAAAAATGCTCTAGTCTGAATAAGACGTCTACTCAATTTCTGCATCTATTTTCAATCCTTAAACATCTTTCAGTTAAAACGGGTTCACCTAGGTGCCCCAACTCTTTATGACTTGTTGTCTTATCGATTTACAGTTTATACTGTTTTACTGTTATTTTTGATGTGTGAATACTATAAATTAATGTTTACTAAGAATCTAAAAGGTTTTCTAAATGTTGACATATCAAATGTTTATAAATGTTGTAAAACTAGACCGAGGTCAATTAGACCCCAACATAGCAAATTTCACAACCTTCAGGGATGACATTTTTATTTCTTTCCAGTGTGGACCACCAGGCTGGCACTGCCGCCCTAACCCAACACAGACAAGCGTGGGACACAAGTTCAAAGCACACACATATTTTTTAAATTCTTTTTACTTTGTGGGAAACACCTTCCCCTGTTTCCCACAAGTACAGTACAGTCTCACAAGCATAATGCAGAAAAAATTCTCTTCCCCTTCTTCTTCCTCCTCCCATCTCTGGCTCCCCGAGAGTGGCTGCTTGCTCCTTTTATACTGCACCCAGAAGTGCTCCAGGTGCTTCATGACCTAGTTTCAGGCAGCACTTCCGAGTGTGGCAGAAGAACTGTCCAAAAGGGTTCCCATGGATCCCAACAGGGCTACACCAAACTCCAACTCCCATGAAGCCTTCCGGGAGTCCGAGGCACCACTGAAACCCAGGGGGGCTGCCATCTAGCGTCCCGGGGCAGGTAACGCTTTGGCCACTCTTGCTCCCCTGGTCGTTCTAGTGTGGAGTCGTCCCAGTTCGGCAAGGGCCCCAGCCGTATGCTTTACCAGATTATCAGAAAACTGGAAAAAAATACAACTGAAAAACTTCAAAAGTCCTGTTACATTCAAAGCAAAGTTTATACTTCTTTCGACAAAGCATTAGGAAAGGAATGTGAAATGCACATAATTGATTTTGTGAAGTTAAGAATAGTCATGAAATATGAAGGACTAACATATGGCAGAAAATGTTAGTTGCCTTTTATAAATTATTTGGCAGGGAAATGTTAATACTTTAACAAAGTTAAAAAATACATGCCATTCATCCTGTTTTTTTTTAGTTGCTAGGGTCATTTGTAGATTTAACATAAACAGCAGGTGCGTTGATTAGAAATGAATGATAGCAGAGGCATTATGATTGTGTCCATTACTTTCACCTCAACAACTAAATAAACCATTTCTGTTTCTTAATTAATTGCTTTCTCTTTTGCAACAAATGTGGTATTGAAGGACAATTTGAAAATAGATCACAATTTTTGGTGAATTTATGTTTCATTCTTTCTTCAAAGTTATGAATAAATGCTAGTAATTGCTAGAGTTAAAGAATAGGAGAAATTAAGCAGATGACATAGATAAGCAAAGATCTCAGATTGAAGTCATAGAGTAATCGTAATACATTTCAACTTCCAAATATGCACCAAATTGCATAGAGAGCTTAAGCTACACTTGGGACAATATGATCAGAACACCAAATAAAAAGAAAAGTAGAGATCAGTGGTAGTTATGAGTGAATCCCACTGGACGCAAAACATCAAAGGAAAGGGGAAAGTGAACCAGTTTTGAGTGGATTAATATAATGCAATGGTATCTTAAGTGTGGGCTAGGAAGCATCTGCCAACTGTGCTAGACTAATTATTGTGGACAGATAGTAGCCTGAACTGTGAGGCAGCAATGCTAACCACTACACCACTGTGCTTCTTTGAGATAAAATGACGTCATGTATCGCTCTGTGTCTTCGTCAGAAATGCTGGATCAGCTGTGGTTGTGCACAATTCTCATATCTCACAGTAATAAAAATGTTTCTACGTTATCGATTGTGTGATGCTTAATTCATCTGAGGTGCTTGCCTTGCGTTTTTTGCAGCCCTGCCCCTCTGTGGGGGAGACAAGTCTCTACAGGATGCCTTTAAATTCTTTTAATTTCAGGAAGACACAAATAAACATGAACTTCTTTGAAAATTAGTTTTTGGCTTTGGCCTCGGAAGATTCAAAGTTCAAGAAAAAGCAGCATTTTCTTCAAAGAACTGTTTTAGTTTTAGTAGTGCAACTCTCGACCCGATATGCAACAATTAATTGAATTATATATCAGAGCAGTAACATTTCTTGCAGATTGTGGCAACAGCAGCAGGAAGCACAAATTAACTGAGGCCTAGCACCCTCAGATACATCTGAGGTAACAGTGCTAGAATTTAATATCAGAACAGTAAAATTTATTGAAAACAATAGGAGCAGAAAGCAAGAATTCAATAAAGCTTGGCTTCCAAAAGTGCAATAGAGAGGGACAGACAAGTGACCCTTCTAATCCCTAGGAACAGGAGTTGGGAGCTGGAAATGTCCGGTCATTCATTTGTCCACCGGCTGGGCTGGGGATCTGACAGTTAGGGATGTTGCATCTCTTCACCTGATGGAAGTGTGTTGTGTCTACCAGCTGTAGAACAGTTGCCAGTTCCCCAATTAGAGATAGAATTTGAAGGTGGCTGGGCAGCAGGGACCTCTTATACTCTAGCATGTGGTTAATGGAGAATTCGCACTGTACACTATCAGGAGGGGTAGGGGTGGGCATGGAAGAAGAAGAGCTGCCTCTGGGTGTCAGCCTCTGCTCACTGTTTGGCAGCTGATGACTTAATTCCACTGGCCAATTCTAAGTCTGTGATGCAAGGGGTCAGTGTTATGTGCTCAGGTGCTTTTCCATCCAACATTTAGCGCATATACATACACTTGAAAAACCTGATTATTCGCAGAAACATGTGCAGTGTAAACCCTTATTCCAATTACATAAATCGGGTTATTGGGCTCTGAGAAACCTGGTTAACAGAGGTAGGTTTCTCTATGATTAATCCAATTATGTGGTCATGTGAGCCTATAACCAAATTATTGTTAAGGATTTTGTAGTCTGCACATGTCCATTGCACTCTGATTAACCTGTGCATGTATGTGCTTCATATACTCTTTCGGCAGCTGCAGGTAGATAGATGTACTTTATTGGTCCTCAAGGAGAAATTAGAACTTTACAGACGCGCGAGAGAGAAAGAGAATTATATAAGTAATATTTCAATAATAAAACAGACAACAACCCCCTAAACACACATAAGAACTTCTGGCTTGGATACTGGAGGACGGCTGCAATCAATAACAGGGCTCTAGGTGACAGTAAAATGGTCAGATTTTCATTTGAAGGCTTTAACCTTTGAATAAAGCTGATCCAGCTTGTTCTGCCCAAAAAAGGAACATACCCTTAATTCAGAATCACTCATCGGTCTGTTTCCGAGTTTAAAAATAATTGAGTCCTTTCCACCTTACTTTTATCTGTGCTCTGTATTCTTTCCATTTTTGGAAGTGGTGGATCTGCAATAAGGTGTGTGACAGATAGGGGGTGCTATCGCTCCCTTGAACCCCTGTCCAAGGCTCCAGACACCAAGTAAAAGTCCAAAAGTTGACTTTATTATTATCCCACAGTGCACAAAGCACCCTTTCCTCCACAATACTCATAAACGAACCAATAATCAATCACAAATACAATCCTCCACTCCCAGACGCGTTGCCCTCCTACCACCCAGCTCAGCTCGCCATCTGGGAGCTCCCACAGTCCTTTTATAGTCCCTGACCCGGAAGTGTTCCAATCCCCAGTCCATGTGATCTTCTGTCACTTCCGGTTCAGATCAAAAGTCCTTTTCTTCACCCCGGAAGCACGTTATTCCCCTTGTCCATGTGACTCGGACGTACTTCCGGGGCGTAGGGTAAATAAACACTGTTCCTCCCTGCAGCGTCTCCTAGAGGCCCCCATGGTATCCAGCAGGGCTGTGTATAAAAACTCCAATGTCCATCATGTCCTGCTGGTCTTCGGGGAACCTCCATACTGCAGGGAGGGCTCCACCTGGCGGCTTGGGGGTATTGGCCGGGATGAACGGCTGGCCATACACCACAGGTGCAAAAGTCAACGGTGATCGCAGAGCTACCAGCTGAGAAGGGGAACATTGAATATTCCCTTCTTTACGTGCTCCGAACTTCTTTATTCTCCAGTGCTATCAGATTCTAACGAGCCTCTTTGTTCACACTGTGATAACATTGAAGTTGTCAGATCATCTAAAAAGTAGTTGATAAGTGCAGGCCGCTTGGGTCCATGTCTGTGATGACAGCAGCATATCTTCAATTTAAATATTCATTTAAGATTAACAGTAACAAGCCAGAAGCCACATCTTCACATTATCATTAATAATGATTAACTAAATCAGTGGTTCCCAAAGTTGACTGGCCCCCGACCCACCTAACAAAAACTGCCAAATTCGGGACCCACCTCTTAGCCGTCTTAAAAAGGGGGCATAAAATATTGGTAAGGCTCAGATTCCCTAGTAGCGAGTCGCGGAACTACTTAATGGTGTCTTATTTGTTCGGGCTGTTTATTTTGTTTAAAGTATTTTTTTCATTTGACATTAATTTGTTATCATCACAGACAACATATATTGTACTTTAGCTCACAAACAGTCACTATGGAAATTTAAGCGTCACCAATAAGAATGAAGGACTTTTCAAATAAGAAAAAAAACAACTTTAAGTTACAATTTTTTATTACTTAAATACCTACAAGGACTGTTATTTCAATGAGAAGGGTGTATTTGTTTCCTATTTTTTGTCATTACAGCTTTAGCATCAACTTCAATTTTAGTTACTTTTAATCGCAGTGAGTTTGATACGTCCAATTTATTTCGGTATTTAGTTTTAATGCTGATCATAGCCGAAAATCTGGCCTCACATAGATATGATATACTGAAGGGGAGGAGGACTTTTATAGCTTCATCAAACAGGCAAGGATAGTTCCCAGCAACTGAGAGCCAGAATTTCGTTAACTGCTTGCGATTGAAACTATTTTTCAGTGACGTATCTTCTGATAAATCAATGAGTTCTTCACTTGCTTTTGTTGACATACTACTTGGTAGGCGGTCTTGAAATGGGTTACAAATCCAATTCAACGAGTCAAGCTTTTTCATCTCTTCCCCGAAATAGGCATCAAAGTTATTTTTTAACAATGATAAATGAGTGGAAATTGCAGATAGTACGTTCGTCTTTGGCTGCACTTGGTTTTCTATAATAAAAGTTTCAAGAGTTTCAAAACAATCATACTTGCCATCCTCAATACAACTTTTCCACAACATAAGCTTTTTCATAAACGCTCGAATTCTATCGTGAACTGCAAAAATGTCTAATTCGTTTGAACCTTGCAAATACAAATTGAGTTTGTTTAATTTTCGAAAAAATATCCGCCAAGTATGTGAGCTTGAGAATGAATTCTTTGTCCAGTAGAGATTCAATATATTCAGTTTTTCCTTCCAAGTAAATTGTAACTTCATTGCGTAATTCCACTAATCGTGTCAGTACTTTCCCCCTGGATAACCAACGTACCTCCGTATGCAGAAGAAGAGATGTATGAAGACTACCCATTTCTTCACATAGCTTTTGAAATAAACGTGCTTGTAAGGGTTTTAATATAATTTACAATTTTCACAGCTGTATTTAGTACTGTTTTGAAATCATTAGGTAATGCTTTTGAAACCAGTGCTTCTCTGTGAAGGCTACAGTGTGTCCACAAAGCACAGGGGCTTTGTTTAAGAACTCTTGTAACGACACTGCTATTTTTCCCGCACATAGCCCGCGCACCGTCAGTGCATATACCGAAACAGTTCTTCCACTGTAAACCTTTCTCTTTTATATAGGAATCAATTGCATTGAAAATTTCCTCGCCCGTTCCACGACTAATTGGCTTGCAGAACAAGATATCTTCATGCGCGTCGTTTTGCCATATACTCGTATAACACACAAAAACAAGTAGTTGAGATAGGCCTTGCACGTCAGTAGACTCATCTAGTTGTAGCGTATAATATTTACTACAAACTACCCTCCGGATTAATTCGTCCTCTGCCCATTCAGCCATTTCGTCGATTCGTCGTGCAACAGTATTATTGGACAGTGGTATGCGCTCGATTTCCTTTACTTCTTTTTCTCCAAACATCGCTCCAACAGCATCTTTAATCGATGGTAACACTAAATCTTCGCCAATGGTATGAGGCTTTCCTGCTCTGGCGATCCTTAAGCTAATGAGGTACGAGGCATATACAGCATTTTCATTAATATTAATGAAATGTGAAACAATATTTTTTGAAGATTTCATATCCAACAATTTTCTTTGAAAAAAATCTACTGGCTTATTCGTAAAATGGGAATGCTTTGTTTCTATATGACGCGTCAACTTACTTGGGCGCATACTTTCATTCGCTAATATTTCGTAGCAAATCACGCATTGAGGACGCGGATCTATCGTATCATGATTCCAAGTGAATCCTAGTTTTAGATATTCAGGGTCATATTTTCTTACAACTTTCCGTCGTTTTGATTCATGCGAACTCGTTGAGGGAGCTTGGAAGTCAGCCTCAGTGCCACTTTTGTCATTTATAAGAACATCTTTTGTCTTTTCATCACAATCAACCGGCGGCAGCGACGTAGTTTTTGCTATCCGTTTCAACCACTTTTCCATTATTATATTCAAACGTTATTAATTGTTTTTAAAAAGATTATAAGGGCGTACGCTAACGAACACAACACAACGCGATAAAGAATGTCACAAAAACAAAAGACGTCCGGCTGTTAGCCCGATCGGTCGGAATATCGTCTTATGTTTCAGGGCCCACTCAATATACAGTGCTAAGCTCATCAACACAATCTTGAAAGCAGTAGGATAACACATTAAAAAAAAACGTGTTATGTAGTCTGCTTCCTTTTAAAGTAACAAGTAACCTAACACAAATCTTATCTTATTCAAGTAAAAATATCTATATAACGCAAGAAGCACATATACTGTGTCTTTTGTAGGGCTCAATCGCATGACCAAACAAAAGAGTGCGCTGCATGCATTCTGGTAACAGAAACCTATAAATAAAAGTCCATTTGACTAAACATTTATAAAACACAAGAAAATGACCACAGGCATCACGTTTATTTTTGGATTCACAGTGGCCAAAGGGCTATTTAACTCAACTCACTTATGTGTGTACATATAAACATGCTGATTGGTTGCTACAGCTTTATGATGTCAAGAGGGCCTCACAAAGCATTATGAGGAGCTGGGAACAAAAACCTCGCCTAAGCTAGCCTCATGGCAAGTCTTCGCTGAAAAAATAAGATGTCAGTAAAACTACTGAATTCACTGCTAAAAGATGCTTTGGCAAATTTCACTGATCAGCACTAGTCAGCAGTAGTTGTAGGTGTTGCATAGTATTATTGTGTTTATTTCATCTTATTTTTTGTCACAGACATCAGCAGGCTATTGTACCGCACCAGCTTGATGCTTTGTGAATGCCGAAACTGTCATTCTCTTCTTCTGCAATTTGCCTTACACTCAGCAGTTGTCACTGCTCTTCGTTTTCTCTTTGCCATGCCACCTTCTCCAACTGCCTATGCAATTTGCTGTAAGAAAGTGTGAACCCTGCTAACTTTGCTGGGGTTACCATCAGCCACATTGTTTGCATCTAACAGTGTCAATCACATCATAAGCTATCGATTAAGAACAAAATTAAGGTTGTAGCCCCAGTGATTTGAAAGCAACCGCATGACAGACAGCCACAGCTCTTAGCATTTAATAAATATTTATATTAAGGGATCTAGAGTTTGACTTGTTAAGCATACAAGCTTGCTCGGAATAATAAAGGTTTTTTTTCCTTTAAGTACTTGCTGTATTCACATTTGCTTCTTTATGAGGTGTTGGTTTATAATGATTGTTTATCTTTACTAAAGGATATTTTTTAAGTTTCTTGATTATAAAGGATGTGTTCAGCATATCCATCCAGGTGTTCATTTTCTGATGCCACTTTTTCCACTGCTGTATTGTGTGAAGCAAGGGTCTAACCCAAAATAATGGGGCACAAGGCAGAAACAAGCCCACCACACTAAGCTAAGTCATCATTTAACATCAGGGAGGAAAGCAGAATATCAGAAGAAAACCCACCAAGACAAAGCTGCAAAGCACTGGTGCTATCCAATACCCCACCATACAGTACACACCTATGACCAAGAAAGCTTACCTACCTGTATATTCTGTGCTTGGAATTTTCCTCCTCCCTTTCCTCAGAACTATATTTCCATACTTCATTGGTCTTCTGTGAAATCTACACTAAAGCTGGGCTGAATCAGATAGACTATGAATCATTTCTAAATGTCATTGTAAAATATGTAATTATATCCTGCAGCTATCTCCATGAAATAGTAAAATGAAGAAAATAAAACTAGTCTCCACTAATGAATATTTTAATATGTTTGCAATAAACAATTGTAATGTTTTTTTTTCATCATTTTGAGACCAAACATTGTCAGAACATGAAGTCTTTCATTTGACCTTACTATACAGCTAACAAGGTCGATATAAATAATGAGCAGCGGGGGGCAGCATTAATAATGACAACATTTAGACAGGTGACCATATAGTCAGCAGACGTCAGATAGTCAGTATAGAGTAGATGAATCAAGAAACAAATTTAAAAACTTAAAACACTTAGAGTAAGCAAGAAAGACTATATATCAAAGTTGTGACTGAAACTCCAAGGGAATATTTGCTGTTACACATCTTGCATATCAGATAATAAAAAATTAAACTAAGCCCACAGAAATCAGAGAATATATGGCTCAAATGACAGTTTAGCAGGAGAGCAGAAGAGATTAATATCTCCTTTTGGCAAATTAGTGGTCCTCAGTGAGATTGACTTGGAACAAAAATAGGCTTCTTATCAGTTAAATAAAAGAATCATTCAGTTTATGTTATTAATTAAACATCTGAGACTGGCAGATTATTTAACCTTTAGTACTGACAGTAAGTCAAATTTTGTTTTGTTTTGTATATGTTTTGCTGATTACATTAATCAATCAATCAATCAATCAATCAATCAATCAATCAGTCAATCTATTACCATTTATGCTATATTAGCTGTGTAAGCCCATGCTGTAAAAAGCCCAGGGTCCTAGAAACTATTGAAATCGTCAGAAAACAACTGAAATGTAGAGATGTCAGGTAATTGAAAGGAACTACTCTGGGCATCTCTCTCCTGGGAGGATTCATTTTACTGACATGCTCACTTCACTTATGTATTAGCAGCGGGAGGAAAAGTAAAAGAGATACCGTTTTGACAATATTAGTGGCTAAGCGACTTTGTCTTTCTTCGGAGGTTTCATTTGGTGAAGTGCTAGCCTTGCTTGTGTTATTAGCGGCTAACCGAGTTTTCTTTTTCCTCGGAGGTGAAGCCCTTAACCCCGACACCACCTCTCACTTTCAGGCTGGACAGAAACACACACACTTCCACTTGTAGACATTTATATATAAGATAGTGGCACTTTACCAGGCCTTTTACTATTACATTTAATTAAATGGTTGTTTGGTAATTTCCTTTAAATAACAGCTGAACTACAATGTTTTCAATGGATATCCTTTATTATAATAAATCTGGAGAAACATACAACATTTGAACTCCCTGCATTTACAATAAACAATACTGCCCTAATACAGTACATGAAGAGCTAAGCTATACAGACTGAGATGAATTTACACAACACACATCTGTATAACACACACCCATCACATCACATACCTTATATAGATTGGAACTACTTAACACAGATAAGGTAGGCACTGAAATACTATTGTGTATACCTGACCATCATACCAGGTCATGTCAGTTACAGAAATTCTCAGATGATTCTGCACTTATGGGGTGTATTGATAAAGAGTATGAGAACACATATACGAGTGAGGAGGAGAACTTTGTTTCTTGGTGCAAAGAGAATTATCTGCATCTTGACATCAGCAAAACCAAGGAACAGCTTATTGGCTTTTGTCGCACCAAAGAGTTGCTATGTCCAGTCACTATTCTGGGGGTAGATGTAGAGGTGGTGCAATCATGTAAGTACTTGGGGTCCACATCATTGAGTTTTGAAAGTCCCTAAAATCTTACTGTGTACCACGCTACGTGGTAGCTTATTCCAAGTGTCTATAGTTCTCTGTGTAAAGAAAAATGGTTGTACAAAATTTACCCTTTACACGTTTCCATCTGTGTTCCCGTGTTCTTGATGAACTCATTTTAAAATTACAGTCTTGATCCACTGTACTAATTCCCTTCATAATTTTAAACACTTCAATCATGTCACCTCTTAATCTTCTTTTGCTTAAACTGTAAAGGCTTAGCTCTTTTAATCTTTCCTCATAACTCCACCCATGTAGCCCTGGAATCAGCCTAGTTGCTCTTCTCTGAACATTTATATCACTGCTATGTCTTTTTTGTAGCCTGGAGATCAAAACTGCACACAGTACTCCAGATGAGGGCTCACCAGTGCAGACTACTAATTTATTCAGATGTTAAGTATTGAATCCTCTCGGGGTGGTAAACTGCGAGGAGGCTGTGCCTTTGTTAAGAATTCCAGGGGTAGGTATTGTGGGGTGTACATGTGAAACAAGGCTAGCAAGTCAGGGGGCAGTATAAGGGCATTTCGTCTTGTCTACTAATGAAAAAGAACCTTTGAAGGATAATGTGTCTTTCACACTTTCACAATAAAACAAGTAGTGACAGTATATGTGAATTTTTGTCTTACAATGTGATATTAATAATAAAATGTGACCTGGTGGAGAAATTGTTAGCATTACTGCCCTCTAGCACCAGAGTCCTGAGTTCAAATCAGCATTCATATTCACACCATATCTGTGTGTGTTCTAAATGGCAGATAGGGTCTTAAATATGAACTTTAAGAAGTAATGTTCATCAGAAGTTCAACCAAGTTCTTCAACCAAAAGTGAAACCAATCTGTCATCAAGCCCAAAAACGAAATAATTAACCTCTTTTCAAAATGTCAAAGTAAATAATTCTTTAACCAGGAAAACCAAAACATTCTAGCAAAGCAGAAAGGAATCTTTCCGACTCTTGAATAACCTGGAAATGCACCTCACTAAACGTTTATGCTGTTGTGACGGTGATGTCACATGCTGTGTACGTCTGGTTTGTTTTCTTTAGTAATGTGGTGGCAACTGTACCATAAAATGATGGTGCCATGATAAATAAGATGGCATTGGAGAAGGATTCAAATAATTTTTATTGAAAGTAAAATGAAACTTAAAAAAGAAAAACAGAATGTCAGAAATAGGTTCTCTGACCCCTAAAAACATAATAACCAATAGTTTCTGAAGTACAAATCCATCGTGACATGAAGAAAGAACTAATAACACAAAACATTCACAAGATGAGTTCTCCTACTGCATCCAAAAAGTGAAGAGATTAGCATAAACTGTCAACTCTAAAGTGATCTGCGTTGAGTGTGACATGTGCTGCTTAAACGTGGCCTGCAGTGGGCTGCCGCCCTGAACAGCTTTGGCCCCAACCTTGTGCCTGTGCTGCCAGGCCAGTCACCAGTCTCCACTGACTCTGAACTGAATAAAAAATTATAAAAATAAAAGTGTAATACAAAAAGAAAAAAGTGACACATGAAATGAACCTCTGACAGACACCAGGAGGACCTTGAAAGTAAATGTCAGCTTTAATATTTATACCTAATGTACCATTATTGATTTCATATGTTGCAGGAAATGTCGGGAAAGAAGCTAAAATTTCAAACTATCAAATGAATTATTTAGTAATTTAACAATATGAAACGTACAGAAACTACAGAACATCAGTGCAACTGCAGGCTGGCAAAAGTTCTGAACGTAAAACCTCACGCTTCAGCTCTTCTGCAAACTCAACCAAAAATAATACATTGTAAAATCTTGCCTGGCTTGCAAATGGTTTCAGGAGATAATAGCAACAATACCTTTATTTAAAAAATGTGTCACAAGAAAACAGATAAAAAGTAAAACTGAAATAAAATAGCAGAATTAAACAAATATACAAATTAGATTAGCTAGATGACAGAAACTAAAAATGAAGCAAGCCATTCTACAGTTTATAGAATAGAAACTAAAAGTAATCTCTCCTCTACTTTTAAAATTGTGTGGGACTTACTAAAACAAAGGTAAACCCACGAGATAGAGGAGTAGAGTGTTTTTAAACTAATAAAATAACCTGTGTAGTTTTTCAGAAACAGGAGAGATGTGCTGTCTTTTTACTTCCATGTAAGTGGAAGTTTGGTGATGGGGGTCACACATTTACTGTCAAGTTTAGTTCACATTCTGATTCTACCAGTTCATTTTAGTGTGGTGTCTGTATGTGTGTCTCAATGTGTGTGTGTCTGTGAAAAAAAAAGACTGATATTCACTTTTTAAAATTACAATATTTATCAGAAAATCATTCTTTTTTTGTATTGTATATAGCTCCTGGATGTCTACATCTTAGAATTTAAAATGAGCTGTTTCCAACATATCTACCCTGAACACAGAGACCTTTTTACAATGATAACTCCTTTTTCAAACAAGATAAATACTACTACTACTAATAATAATAATACATTTTAATTATATAGTTCCTTTCCCATTCTCGCGGCGCTTATTTAAACAGTAGGATATATGTAACATTGGTACAAATATTTTTGCATGGAACACTAAGCAGATAAATACAGGAGACACAAAGCATTAAATAAAACAAAAGACAATAAACCAAAGCTAAATACTAAATTCAATACTAAAAGAAAAGCCTGAACAAATAACATAATTTATGATATAACACATACACAAATTATACTGAGCATCTGGACAGAGAGGAAGACTGAAAGAGGAGGCAGAATGTCAGGTTAAGCTAAAAGCCTTCCTGATCAGATGAGTTTGAAGTTGCTTTTTAAAAGAATGAATGGAGTCAGCTGGTCTAATTAATTTTGAAAGGTCATTCCAAAGTCTGGGCACTATACAGCTGAAGACCCCGTCATCCATAGAGTGCAGGTTAGTTGGGGCACAAGATTGCCAGAATCAGAAGGCCTTAGCGATGGAGACAGTCATTGATGTAGTCTGGTGCAAGGCCATTTAAAGCTTTGTAGGTTAATAACAGAATTTTATATTCAATACTGTAAGACACGAGAGCCAATGGAAGTGAAGCAGGATGGCTGTTATGTGCTCGCTGTTGCTGGTCCATGTTAGGACTCTTGCAGAAGAGTTTTGAATCAACTGGAGCTGTGATATAAGATTAGAAGTGGCACCTGCCAGCAGCGAGTTACAATAATCGATGCAGGAAGTGATAAAAGCATGGACAATTTTCTCAGCATTAGAAAAGGAGAGGAATGAGCAAACACAGGAAATTTCTTAGTGTGGTTTATGTGGGTAGAAGATCTATTGTTACAAGTTCCAGGCATTTTCTATTTGGTCCAGCACTTATCCCCATATCTGTGATGATTGTAAGCTTGGCATCTTTCAGTACCCAGGACATCGATAGTTGCGAAACCAAGATGGACTAATGCAAAGAGGACCCACAGCAACAGAACTGCAGCAACATTGGTGCAGTGTTTGTGCTGTTTTTAAGAAAAGGCACTGCCTGATAAATAAATAAGGTATAATGCAGTTCATAAATAAATAAATAAATAAACAAAGAAACAGCAGTTTCAAATTAACTATTAGTTGTAACACTCAGATCTCTGGTCTTCAAGGAAGTGCCTCTCAAGAAACACAGCACTCCAGGTCACCCTGTCAAAGGTTGCTGCATTGCCCTTCACTTCCAGGCAAGGTCGCCATGGCTCTTTTCGTGACAGACATACTGTGTGTTTGTTTGTCTGTCCCTTTTTTGGCAGCCTTGCCACATGGCTGCACTGCAGCTTGACCTTGCGAAGGACCAATATCCCAATAACGTGGTGGAGGAAGCCAATGCCTCAAATTCTTTGGTGTGATATGACTTTCTGTTGTACTATGAAGTGAATGATTTCCATTGAAAAGATAAGTCAGCGTGCGCCTTGTGCTTCACCGTGAGAAGAGCTCACCACGATTCTTTACCTGTAACCTAGGCAGTGTGGCTGCAGAGCTGCTTGCCATGCGAAGGAGGAAGCCCACACATCCATCTCTTAGGTCGTGTTATGCGTATCACATCATAAGCTCTTGATTAAGACCAAGATGAAGGTTCAAGGCCTGTTGCCGAGTTTTTGTGTACATAATAAATAATACAGTGCGACATCTAGATTGTAATTCTGCTTCAAAATGTATAGATACTTTGAGCAAGTCAAGTGTAATTGTGGAAAACCATTTAGATCAGTTAACATCAAATGCAAACGTGGAAAACAATTTAGATCATCTAACATCACATTATAATGTGACCTTGAGAGATGCTCTGGACGCAGTGGTTCCCCTTAAAACAAAAGTGATCAAAGCACATAGAAACTCTCCCTGGTTTAATAAAAACACTTGAGCTCTTAAATTAGAGTGTTGAAAACTAGAGCGCAGATGGAAAACAACAAAGCTACTGTACATGTCTTTCAAATTGCATGGACAAGAGTGTTAAAAAATATAAAAAAGCTCTCTTTAAAGCTCGCTCAGAATACTATTCTACAATAATAGATAGCAATAATAAAAATCCTTGGGTACTGTTTAGAACAGTGGCTAAATTAACAAATGGGAAATAAGATCTACAGTGCAAAATACCAACAGATATTAGCAGTAAAGACTTTATGAAGTTATTCAATGAGAAAATTAAAAATATAAGATCCCAGATCTCAGCATCACAGTACAAACCACATACTAGCTTAGCATAACTTAGCACATTGAATTCAGCACTTTAGTAATTTTAATCCTGTAACTGAGCAGGAAGTCTTAAATTTAATTTCTAAAATGAAGCCCACTACTTTTTCCCTAGATCCAGTGCCAACAAAACTAGTAAAAAGTTCAATGGATGTTCTTGCAGCGCCTATTCTAAACATTGTCGATAGTTCATTATTGCATGGCACAGTATCTGATGCACTTAAAGTGTCAGTTATTAAACCATTACATAAAAAGTCAGACCTAGACCCATACATACTAAATAATTATAGGCCTATTTCAAATTTACCCTTTCTCTCTAAAATACTAGAAAAAGTATTTGCCAATCAGCTTCAGTCACACCTTAAGCATTGCAATTTATTTAAGAAATTCCAGTCTGGTTTCCGCACTGGTCATAGTACAGAAACGGCACTAACACAGGTTGTAAATGAGATTCTAATATCCTCTGATGAAGGAAACTCCACTGTAATTACAGTATGTTGTTAGACTTAAGTGCAGCATTTGACACCGTTGACCATTCTATTTTACTGCAGGTTTTAGGTTTGAAAATGATGTTGGGCTTACAGGCACTGTGCTCCCTTGATTTAGTTCTTATTTATCAAATCGATTCCAATATGTACAGAAATGTGCTTACAGTACTCCATCATTATACAAAGAAGTGATATGGTGTCCCGCAGGGCTCAGTACTGGGACCTTTACTGCTTTCTATTTTACATGCTTCCACTTGGATCTATCATTAGGAAACATAATGTTAATTTTCACTTGTATGCAGATGACAGCCAGTTATACTTTTCACTTAGATCAAATTAAGTTTCTCCAATGTTGTCTTTAATTAGTTATGTTAGTGAATTAAAGGAGTGGATGGATGAGAACTACCTAACTCTAAACACAGAGAAAACAGAGATGTTAATCGTTGAAGGGATTGATGCTGATCACAAAATATTTTGTCATCATTTAACTCAGTTGGAATCACCATTAATTTTACTGAATCAGCCCGCAATCTAGGTGTTATCTTTGACTCTAACATGTCATTTAAAGCGCACATTACAAAGTTGTCCTAATCATGTTTCTTCCATCTTAAAAATGTTGGGAAATTATGGCACTTTCTAAATAAACAGGATTCTGAGAAATTAATTTATGCATTTATTTCTTGTAGGATTGACTACTGCAGTGTGGTGTTCACTGGGTGTTCAAACTGTTCTTTATACAGCCTCCAGTTAATCCAAAATGCTGCTGCAAGAATAATTACAACAAGAAGAAAATAGGAACAATAACTTCAGTTCTTAAATTCTTACACTGGTTCCCGGTTAAGTTAAGGGAAGATTTCAAAATCCTCCTTTTAACATATAAAACATTAAATGGCCAAGATCCGGCTTACTTGTCTGAACTTATCATGACTTACAAACCAGAGCGCACGTTAAGATCTCAAGATGCCGGTCTGCTTATGATTCCAAGGATTAATAAAATAACAGTGGAAGGTTGAGCTTTTAGTTACAGGGCCCCTAAACTGTGGAATGGTCTTCCTGCTACTATAAGAGATGCCCCTTTGGTCCCAGCTTTTAAATCCCAGCTGAAGACTCACTACTTCATCTTAGCATATCCTGACTAGACCTGCTGATAAACTGTACATACTGCATTTCTGTTGTTAGTCATTAGAACTAAAACATAACTAACATGATAGTTATAATTTGTTATTAACCCTCACCTATTCTGTTTCTCTTCTCGTACTCAAATTTGGCACTTGGTGCCACGGCCCACCTACCAAGTTGTTTTTCCTTTTTCATTTTTCTGAGTTTTTCCTCGTCTTCTTAGAGAGTCAAGGCTGGGGGCTGTCAAGAGGCAGGATCTTTTAAAGCTCATTGCGGCACTTCTTGTGTGATTTTAGGCTATACAAAAGTAAATTGTATTGTATTGTATTGTATTATATAAGTTAATATAGTTGATTTTATATAATTTTACAGTGCAATTGGTGGTATTGCATTGCAAAATCTTCTATTGAGTGATTCCCTGTGGTAAGTACTGTATGGACCATTCCATACTGATTTTTATTTTTATTAATAATCATGCAGCTTTCGTCTGAATCATTTGAAAACTATTTTTACATTTTAAGGTAGCCCAGTGTATAAAGAATTTCTATAATCATTTCTTCCATTATTTCAAGAATCTCCCAGCCTTTCTACATCTTCATATGATAGTAAAGGTCTCATCTTTGCTGTAATTTGTAATCGATGAAGTGTTGTTTTAATAACATTATTCAAATACCATTTAAATTACCAATTAAGGGGTGTGTGTCCATTTTATCCTCTCTATTTCATAGAATTTTTTGTAGCCTTCTGGTGTCCAAAAAAGCAAATTATAAACAGACCCAATTCAGGTTTGTTCATTGTTTACATGCGTGTCCACTAAGGTGGTACACCTTGTATGTGTTTCATGTCCAATCCTGACTGTCATTTCTGTTTCTTGAACACACTGGTGTCTTTTGTGTGCATATTTTAGGAATGCTCTCCCGTGTCTAGTGTTGGACTGATATGTCTAGTTTTCTCACAGTCATTCTGTTTATTATCATTCCCCTCCATTCCCATATTTTTGAACTTCTAGATCTTTCTTTGTTACACTTTCCTGTTATACAGCAGAGGCAATGGCCGTAAAATTTGCTTGAACTACTCCCTGGAAAACTACTGATGCCTTCTTTATGAACCAAAAGATCATTTGGTCGTTATACTGTATTGACAATTCATTGGAAATTTGACAGCTATTCCATGCACTTGTGCCCTTTTTTCTTTGACACTGCTCTAATATTTAGTTTTCTATTCTAATGATTTTTTTTTTCCTTGACAGGGTGGCTGCCATGTTCCTCCTTACCATCTGTCCACCAAAGTTCAGCTTTTATTTTCATTCAGAAAATGGTAATCTCTGGGTTTGGGGTTATATGTGTTTTTTTTCTTTATAATATTTATTGAAACAAACTCTTGCTTTTATATGATGATAGTTTTGTGTGTCTTAAAATAGTGAAAATGTAATTAAACAAAGGAACAAAAACTCATCACATTCATGTTTTGTAAAAAAATGAAACTCACAATGAAAGTCATAGGTCACTAACAAATCCTCTGCTTAAGACACCGAATGTAGCCCTAGTGAACCAATTTTCTTTTGACCTGATCTCTGGCTTCTTTAAGGGCCTATAATGAGTATTTCAGTCTTATTATTGTTAAATTGATAAAGGTTACTGGCCACCCAATGCCTAATATCATTGATACGGTTCATTAAAATACAAAGGTATTTGTCATCATTAGCCTTAAAACTGACATGGAGAAATGAAAAGATATATTACCATTCCAAGCTACTTGACCCAGGGGTGGAGACGGAGACCAAGAGAGGCCCCAATACTGAATGATGGGATGTGCCATTTTACAAATGCTTACGTCTTACGATAGAAACTAGTACTATTTTTGAAATAGGATAAATTTAAAAAAGGATAGTGATGTGCTAGAGATTCTTTAATGCATGGAAATCTATACTAATAAAAGGCAAAGCCCTCACTGACTGACTCACTGACTGACTGACTCACAGACTGACTGACTCACTGACTCATCACTAATTCTCCAACTTCCCATGTAGGTAGAAGGCTGAAATTTGGCAAGTTTATTCCTTACAGCTTACTTACAAAAGTTAGGCAGGTTTCATTACGTACATATATATGGCCATAGCCTGCAGCTCGGTCGCCGTGTGAGGTGGAGTTGCGTCCCTCATCATCACGCCTCCCATGTAATTGAGTGCCTGCCCATATAAGGCCATCCATCAGCATTACACAATTGAGAAGGCAGCAAAAGAATATGAAGCGAGTGACGCATACAAGCATATTAATAAGTGCAGCTACTGCGGAAACAAAGCACGGTGTAAACCTTAAGTTTAAATTAAGTTCATGGACGTGTTGCCGCTGCCATTTGTCATGCTTACAACGAATACGATATTCGCGAGTTACAAGTTTAATGAGAAGACGCAAGGTATAAACGAGACCTTTGATCACTTTGTAACGGAGTTAAAATTGATGGTGAAGGACTGTGCTTATGCAAACGAATAGGAAAGCAAGGTGTAAAGCTTAAGTTTAAATTAAGTTCATAGACACGCTGCTGCTGGCATTTGTCATGCCTAAGATGAATACAATATTCGCGAGATACAAGTTTACTGAGAGGATGCAGGGTATAAACGAGACTTTTGATCACTTTGTAACGGAGTTAAAATTGATGGTGAAGGACTGTGCTTATGCAAACGAAGATGAGATAATCAGGGATAGAATAGTGTTTGGCACAAACTCAGCGAAAGTGCGAGAGAAACTTTTAAGTGCCGGGTCTGAGCTAACATTAAATAAAGCCATGGACATCGCAAGATCACACAAGATAGCAGATAGCACAACCACAGCTGAGAACCTTCGATGCATGTACTCCGAGCGGCTCACGTGAACTGACTGTGAATGCAGTACGCACACAAAAAGCAAGACCTCCAAAGAGCGCTGAACAAAAAACGCATCACACAATTGAGAAGGCAGCAAAAGAATATGAAGCGTGTGACGCATACAAGCATATTCATAAGTGCAGGTACTGCGGAAACAAAGCACACGATGGAAAAAGTCAATGTCCAGCTAAAGGAAGACAGTGTAAAAAATGTGGTAAATTGAACCACTTCGCCAAAGTTTGCAGGACTGGGAAAGGTAAACCCATGCATGCAGTGTGTGATGTCTCAGATAAAAAGGAAGACGAGCTGTTTATTGATGCAGTAAAGAAAGGAACAACCCTCTGAATCTGAACAAGCCTTTGTAGACATATCAATAGGAAAGCAAGGTGTAAAGCTTAAGTTTAAATTAAGTTAATAGAATTAAGTTCATAGAATTAAGTTCACGCTGACGCTAAATATTCGCAGGCAAATCCACAACTTAATACCGGGAATGCCTGTTAAACATCTTAGATTAATGAGTACCGATTTGGGTAGTGAACACTTCGATGAATGAAACCTGTTATCTTTACAATGGTTGACAAACACGGAATATAACTTGAACACAACACATCCTCCAAATACGAACCTGATTGAAAGAAATAATGATAATCAAATCCTTGATGACAGTAACACTCATAACAGTCACAAAACAATTACATTGACAATCATGTTACGTTATTTTTAAAATGTTTCCTTTTCTTTTTCATAACTTCTTTAACACACTACTTCTCCGCTGCAAAGCGGTTCATTAATAAACTCAGACAAATTATTACATTGGACACAAAAGGAAGTTAATAACTTTTTTCAATCTCCTAAAGCAATTAAGTTACATTGCTTAGTATATATATGTGGACTCAGAAAGTATTCATACTCCTTCACTTTCTGCACACTATTGTATTGTAGATTTAATTTTAAATTGATACATTTGCTATTTTTACCTATCAATCTACACTTAGTAATCCATAATGTCAAAGTGAAATCATGTTCTTAGAAACATTTGCAAACTTATTAACAATCAAAAACTGAAATCTCTCTTTTATGTCAGTATTACAGACCTAATGCAATACTTAGTTTAAGCCCCTTTGGCAGCAATTACAGTTTTGAGTCTTCCCGGGTAAGTCCCCCCTTCCCCAGTGGAAATAACCTGAGCTTTGTACACCTGGATTTCTGCAGTTTATTACATACTTCCTGGTAGATCCTTTCAAGCTCCAGTAGTTTAAATGGGAAGCGTCTATAAATTGCCATCAGGTCAGGTTTCTCCACTGATGTTCTGTGGGGTTTACGCTTTGGCTTGTCTTGGGCCAATCAAGAACAGTCAGTGATTTGTCCTGAAGTTTTGTCATTGTTGTCTTAGCTTGGTGATTGCTGTGCTAAAAGGTAAACTGTCTCCTTAGTCTGAGATTGTGTGCACTCTAGAGATTTTCTTCAAGGACCTCTCTGTATTTGACTGCATTCATCCTTCCCTCAGGTCTGACCAGTCTCCCTGTGCCTGACGCTGAGAAGCTCATGCATAACATGATGCTGCCACCACCATGCTTCACCATAGGGATGGTATTAAAAAGGTGATGAGCAGTGCCTTGTCTTCATCAGTACGTATTGCCCAGAGTTTTGCCCAAAGAGTTCAATTTTTCTCAGACTCAATGAGATCTTTATGATCTCAAAGTACTTTAAATGCAGTTTAGCAACCTCCATGCAGGCTGTCATATACCTTTTACTCAATGGTGGCTCACATCTGGCCACTCTACAATAAACATTTCATTGATGGAGTGCTGCTGAGATGCTCCTTTTTCCGACAGGTTCTCAAATCTCGTCAGAAGACTTATGAAGTTTTGTTAGGGTAACCATTTGGGTTGCACAGCTTGGCCGAAAGGCCAAATCTAAGAGAAGTGTTGGTGTGTCCACACTTCTTCCATTTCACATTTATGAATGCCACTGTGCTCCTGGGAACACTCACAGCTTTAGAAATGGTATTATATCCTTGCTTTGATCTAAGTGGTATACAGTAAGTGATCCGTGGCTAAGTAGCAAGTGGTCATTAGGATAAATGGCTGGATCATTCTCCATGGATGTGCAGGCTTTCATGCAGCTGTATGGAGTTGGTGGAGTCATTGAGACAGGACGCACCCACATGTGGGCGTGTGGTCTCTCTTGATTGCTCCATTGGCTTCATGCGGTCTGAGGTAGAGTCATGACCCCCATGGAGATATATAAAGGGGAGTCACACGCGAGAAGGGGGAGAACTTGGAGAATCAAAAGAACCAGAAAAGAAAGAAAGGTGAAGTCAATACTCGGTCAGTCTGTATGAAGGAGTAGAGGCAAGTGGTTAGGAGTCACACGCAGGAACGAGTGGTCAATGTTCTTGGGGCAGATCAGTTCCTGCTGAATAGTAATGGGGTAGAAAAGAGTGATTGGAGGTCTTGCTAGGGATCTGACGGGCACCAGATTTTTGTGCGAGGAAGACAGGAGAAGATGGCTTGTGGAGTCATGGCAGATGTGCCGAAGGAGCCAATTGTGGCTAAGCCGTGAAAGGGCTGCTAATGTCTCTGCTGACTGCAAGACCTGGAAAAGTGAGTTGGCGAGACAAGAAAGAGAAGTGCTGGGCTGAAGGAGAGAAGAAAGGAAAGGGTGGAGATAAAGCAGGCAGAAGGATGGCTGCTGCAGCAGAGAGAAGGAAGAGGTACAGCACAATGCCTTGTATCTGGGGACATTGTTATATGTTCAGGTTTTTAAATTATTTATTGAACTATTTATTGCATTGCTTTTTAAATTCAGCTGGACACGGGAATTATTTATTGGATTATTTATTGATTTGATATGGTAGGATGCGCTGTTTTGACTGTTTTTCCTTGCATTGTTCTTTAAAAGGACTTATTGAATAAAAACTCATAGTTTTACACCCATCCATTGCAGTTGTTGTGTGTGTCCTCACTTGCTATGGCCCAATACTCAGTTATGACTATTGATGGATGCAGTCTCAAGAAGCTCCCATTACAGTTTTGGGAGATTGGAACTAACCTGCACCATCACACTATACTTCAACACAATTTGATTGTGGAGGGCTAGAAAGAGTTTCATGGAATTCATGGCTTGGTTTTTGTCTTGCCATGCACTGTGAATAGTGGAACCTTATATATAGACAGCTGTGTACCTTTCTAAATGATGTCCATTCAATTCAATTTGCCAAAGGTGGACTTCAATCAAGTTTTTGACACATCTCTAGGATAAATAAAGCAAACAGAATGCACCTCATCACAATTTGGAGTGCCACAGAAAAAGGTCGGAATACTTCTATGAAGGTGATATTTCAGTTTTTGAATTTTAATAAATTTGATAACCTTTCTGAGAATATGTTTTCACTTTGTCATTATGGGTTCAGTACAGATTGATGGGCTAAAGTGGCAAATCTATCCATTTTAAATTAAACCTACAACATAATAAAGTGCACAGAAAGTGAAGGGGCCTGAATCCATTGTATGACAGCATTTTTAATATAAAAAGGATATGACTCAGTTGTTGAAGAACTATTATTTGAAATTACCAACATCAGATGAAATACTGTCAATAGCATCTTTTAGATGTTCTGCCGACAGAATGTCTTAAATAGATTAAAAGGATTTTAACTCATTTTAAAAAGCTCCCCTGTTGAGACTGGTTTAGTGTACCAATACACTGGCAGAAAGAGTAGGTATGACCACCTCAGATTTTGAATGTGGGGGAATGTGAAGTCTAATTCTGACAGAAAAAATCTTATTCTAAAATAAAATCGAATAAGATAAAGAAATACTGTCTTGTATGCAGACTTAAAAAGCAACTTTTCAAATATCAGATATTTTGAAATGTAAATCACTGTTGCTTTTTTCATAACCCCATTAAATATCTCCTCATTTGATCATAATGCACTCTTACAAGGTGTGATCATTATTTGTGTTCACACTTCCATGATCAATGTGTATCTATAGACATTGTCACTGTGACAGCCCGGGTTGGCTGGAGCTCCCATGCTCGCTTGAACTCAGATCCGTCGATATTCATGAACAGAGGTGAGCCAGGGCAAATGAGCACACCAACCGCAAGAGCAAAGTGCAAACGTGCATCAGTTGTTTTATAATTCCGAACAAAGTGTTCAAACAGTGGTGTGCTCTTCCATATAACTAAATAAATAATCCAGAATAAAAATGATGTCTTCTGTGGAGGTCAAAATTCCACATATAAATAACAGCAAATTATCCATAAAATTGAAGTTATAACACATAGAATCAGTTTTGTTTTTAACCCAAAACTTTCTAAGCAGATGTCCCCTCAGCTCACCCTTAAGGTCTCCTCTCTCAAGCAGACGTCCTCCAGCAGACATAGTCAACCATCTCATGAGGTTGTACCACAGCCGCCTTATTTGGTTACCTCTAGTGTACCTCAAGGTCACATTGACTCTGTGAGCACTGATCTGCCTCTTGTCCACCGCCACTGCATGGCCTTTATAGCAGGAACTGACTTGGAATGGAGGGGTCGCTCCTACTCCCTGATCGTTCAGCAGGAGCAACCCTGCACCTCAAACGTCGGCCATGTGCTTTTCTTGGGACCTTAACCCAACCAGCTGCCTCCATCCACAGCATCGACTGTTTTGTTTCTTTTCATTTCCTTTCCTTTTCACGTCCATACTCTTTCCCTTTCATTCTTTTTTTGTTTCCTACTCAGGCTCCTTTTTATACTATTAGGGATGCTGGTGTGCTACCGCTAATTACAGCACCCAGATTGCTAACAAGGCAATTGATAAACTGCACAAGTTTACACACAGATGAATGATTAGTCTATTACCTCATCTGCACTGGCTGCCACACGCATCTACACAAAAAGGCCCAAGTGCTCCATTATTTATTTATTTTTAAAATATCCAACACCACAGAACTGTGTGTCTAATAAATGTCACATTTTTGCTTTCTAACAGGTGCCGTGGCATCAAGGATAGTCTTGCATACATTATTAAATTATTTCTTAAATCTTCAATCTAACCTGTCAAATTAAAGTCTGTTCTTATTGCTGGACAAACAGCAGACTGTAGTGTTCAGTAGGACAAGATGAAGTCCTAACGAATAAAGGTTTTATTTATTTGTGTGTGACAGGTTTGATATGCAGGATTTAATACACAGACGTCAATTTATCTTTACACACGTTAATAGACCAAAACCAAACTCTAAGTCAAAACACAGAAATAAGTCAAAAAAACAGAGTTTCTTACCCTAGTTTCAATGTTAAGTCTCTTGCAAAGGTCTGCTCTTTGTAGTCAAACTTGGGATGCTTTGTGCATGCACCCTTCTTTTATAGTGGAGCTGAGCTGCGTGTTACCTGCTAACACACTGCATCCTACATCACAGATCATGAGTTCCTGCCCAAAATCTATAAATAAGCAACAATATGGAAATTATTTTTGTACACTATAGCAGTCATTTTCTAACCCTCTTATTCCTGAAGAGGGTTGTGGGGTTGGCTGGTGCCTGTTCCAGGTAGCATAGGGTTCACAGCAGGAACGATCCCCAGGACGCTTGCTAGTCCATCGCAGGGCAACTGTAGCAAGTGTCCCAACTCATCTTCCAGGTTTCAAGTAAAAGTGAAAATTTAGGACATGTTTCAATTAGTATTTTCAATGTTTTTAACCACATTACAAATATTATTAAAAAGTGTACGATCTGTGTGTAAATAAAACTATTGCTAATACAAGCATTATAAAGAAATAAAACTAATTAAAGAAACCCACATTGCTAAATGGAAATGTAGTCTGGGTATGCAAGTGGCTTCCAGTGAGATATAAAGAAAGGAAAAATGATGTTACAGGTCAGTTTGGTTTCTTCACCCAAAGCTCTAACATTAAGAATAGCATCTGTATTTTTTCTCAGATAAAATAAGATAAGCAGATTTTAAAAGATTTGTAATTTGTACATGGCAAACTTGCTTTTCCTTTTAAAATGTATTTGAATTATAGGTATTGCGAAGCCATGGGTTGGTTTCAGTGTCAGGTTACTGACAATACATTCACAAAGTCCTAATATACATATTTTCCTAAAGGTATTAGGTAAAATCTTTGAACCTTACCCATTCAGATGCCAACTATCAATATTACACGGACATGGCCTGTGCCACTGTTAGTTTCAGTTTGTAGCAAAGGCTACTTGGTGGTCGGAGTACTACATACTACTACATACTTTCAGCAAGCAACTAAAATACAAATAGGACCCAGGTAAACTCAGGTAAGGAAGGCAAGACAGCGCCTTTATAACCTGTAGTGGCTAAGGGAATTCAAGGTCAACCCACCTATTTTGAAAACCTTTTACACCAGCGTCATGGAGCCCATCCTAACATAGAGCTGCACATCATGGTTTGGAAATTGCTCAGTCCAAGAACGCAAAACCCTGCAGAGAGTGGTGTGTTCAGCAGAGCGCTGCTTAAGGTCAACACTGCCCTCTCTGCAGGATATCTGCACTAAGTGCTGTAGGACCAGGGCTAAATACTTATGGACTTTAACCATCCCAGTAACAGACTATTCAACCTGCTCAGCTCAGGCACACAAGCTGGTCCTGGCTCCCAGCAAATGGAGGACTATGCTTGGAACAATACAATCACTTATAACCATAACATTGTAAAAGTAGCAACTGAAGAACAATCCAGTTGACTTAGCGTGTTGTGGCCAGTGTATTTTTCAGCAGCAGCGGCACTCTCAGTTTTAGGTACTTTTCTATTATTGCGATGCAAATAAGTGGGGCCGCCGCACAGGTTACTTAATTATTGGATTATAAATTATTAGTCTGGCCTACCCCAACCACAAATATTAACCTTAAAGTTAGTGGGACTATAGCATAGTTATCTATAGGTCCCTAATATTATGTCCCCTTTGGGTGTCTAATCTTTAAAAAACCATAATACAATTTGCGTCACGATCATAGAAATGTACCCAGTTTTCTTTAGAGATATGTGCTGGAGTAAAGTATAACGTGCACCATGTTGCCTTTCTGTCTGCAGCTCTAGCAGCAGTGGGATCTTGGAAATGTTAGCAGAGCAGAACCTGTGAGATTAGCTGCTGATACAAGTCCATTTCCAAGAACAGGAGGTAGCTGTTTTGCAGAAGTCTGGACACAAATATCTTTTGGTAGTTCACCAAGCACGGTGTACAACTCCAGATGTATCTGACTTAAGAAGAGAGGTGGAGGCATTGCAAGGGTCTAGCAAGTGCCAATCAAAGAAACCCACATTGCTAAATGGAATGGTAGTCTTGGTACATAAGTGACCTCAGTGAAATATAGAGAAAGAGAAAATGGGTTACTGGCCAGTTTGGTTTCTGCAACCCAAAACAGTGCTGAAAATAAGCCCTATATGAGACAATCCTGCCTAGACTTCCTTTTTGAAGTTAGAAAAGCAAAGCACTTTTAGTCATTTTAAGTGGTAATTCAGTCTTAGAGCTGTAATTATCCAGGGTTCAGTAGGCTGGCTGTCATGGCTGTCTTTGACCTCAGAGGTGACCCTACTGTATATACGGTATAGTTTAATGTCCATTCCCTGCCAGTGCCTCACAGAGACATACTGCAGGTTGTGATGGACATACGCAATGTAGTAGAAAAGGCAGAGAGTAATATAAAGGAAAGCAAGTAGCCATATTTATGGTGGTACTTTAACACATTTTTCAGCTGGGATAGTGTTGGGAACTGGGAAAGAGAATTTTCTATAGTCAAAACCAGTGGGGCAATTACTATTATTTTTGTCTTCTTTAAATTAGCTCTTGTGCATTATCTCACTGAAGGGAGGCAGGACCCATAACACTTTGCACTGTCTAAAAAGAAAAAAAGATTGGCCAGGGAACAAACAGATTATTGATAAGTTGCAGAACTTTTAAGGTTTCTGTTACCGTGAGAAGCTGCCTCCTGCTGATCCAGTACTACTAAACTGCTACCTGTCGGACATGTGTTTTCTCTGTAATTAAATTGGCTCTAGAAAAGGAAGGTGCAGCACGATCATTCAGACCCTTCACCTCAGCTTCATTTACCTTTTTGTTAATGAAGCAACACTCCAAAAGGGGCTTAGTGATTCAACCAAAAGGCGTTTGTGTAACATGCCGCACACCAGGACAACAACAAACTGAAAAATGATATGGTTGTAATTGAAGGGACCATGAAGTAAGTCTAGAATTTGTGTCTATTTTCCTATAAAATCAATGTGGTGTTGCAGGATCAATTATCAAAGTAAATTTTCAACGCCATAAGTAACAATGGAGAGCCTCAACAGCCATTTTATTGACAGACATTGCTTTTCAATTGATGAATAATTTCATTTTCCTGGGCAATGATTTATGGATGAGGTGTTCCTCTTCATCAAACACCTAGGGCAGCACAGCCCCCCAACCATATGCACTAGCATCTGTTTGCAGGATAATATCTTTGGTAATGTCCAGATTTTGAAGAACTGGGTAAAAAGTGTAGATACCATAATGGATGGACAGGCATCTTGACTGAGATGAAGAGCAATGTTTTACACAGCAGGGAGGCCAAATGGATGGACAACATGATGTCTAACTCTAATCCCAGTCAGGGTCAAAGAGTAATGGATGGATTGGGGAGTTTATCTACCAGTACTCTAAGCAGCAGTGCTTCCTAGCAGGGTAGAGTGGGAGCTGTAATTCTGAAAAGCAGCACAGTTGTCGCCCCTGGGTACCATTAGAGGGCACTGCCAGCTGAAGACCACTCTGTTTTTAAGGAACTTCCCCATGACCTGAAACTGATTCCACTATGCAATGCTATGGCACTGGAAGTACTCCTGGATCCAACAAAAAAGAAGCTGACTCACTTTAATTAGAGAGTCAACAGACACAGCTCACCAGGAGGAGTGGAGGGAGAAGGAGCGGATTGTTCATTGAAACTTGGTTATAGTTAAGGTACTGTGAGAAATAAAGAAACCTTTACTTGAACCCGGAACTGTGTTGGGTACAATTGCACCTGGGGTTTGAGGCTCTGTGTTGCCCCCACTGGTGCCCCCATTGGTTACAGAAGAAAGAGTACATTTCAAATTGGTAAAAAGTTTTCTAGTAATCATCCAACTAGACAATAGTGCAACTTTCACCGCCCTTCATTGAATCAATTAAAGGAGCAGCCCAATCAGCAAAATTAGGAACAAACTGTTTTACCACTTCGGTCATCCCTTGCTTCTTGTTTGAATTAATTATCCCTTTTAGTTCAAAATGTTTTGCAATCCATTGTGTGTGTTTGCAGAGTTGGGGTAATTTACAGGAGCGTCCTTACTTATTCAACATTAACTGTTAGTTTCAAATTTACAAATTTAGCATATTTTGCAATATTGTTTAATTAAGGCTTTTATCTATAGGAACATGCAAATTTCAATCAAATTACAGGAATACACCACCACACATTATTTTTTTAAAAGTTACTTACCCTATATAATTTGTAGTAGTGGAAAGAAAAGTGAAAATATAATCTTATATTTTTATCCATTATCGAGTGAATGATATAACAGGGGTGTATGATGACCAATGGGCAGAAAAAACAAACAAACAAAAAATAAACTCCAGAGGGCTGGAGAAAAAAACAAAATCTGTAGGGGTTCTGAGGCCACGAGACCACCCAGCCCTTACTGGACAAATTACCTGGACCATTACTTTATCGTGGTGAGAGCAACTTGTGTATCTTAGTAATACCATGACCTACACCATGTAGAGCTACTCATGATGGGCAGCTCACAGCCAAGAGGTCAGACTAAATATGGTTTGTAAATTGAAGACCCACCTCTCTCCCCGCCCCCCTCATTTATTGGTCAAAAGTCCTGTCTTCAGTTCATAAAGGTAACTATTGGCTTCTATTATGTCATAAACATTTTTCTCTCCATTCTGCATGAAAACATGAGATTAAAATTTTTTCTCAGCCACCACAACAAACTACCTGGGTTAAGTAACATAAAACAAATATAATTTTTTGTGGATTATTGCTTTATTTTCAACTCTACTAAGGTACTCTACTAAGGTAAAATGATTTATAATTAAGTGCAGGTTAACTATTGCAGATATATTACATGGTAATACAGTATAACAAAATTACAAGCAAAAAAAAAAAAAACAGTAGCCACAATCTAACTTAGTTTAAATTGCAAAACTTGTTCAGCAGAAATGTAGAGTCTGTTTCTTTCTGCTTCAGTTAGTCATCATGTTAAAAATAATTTCAAAAAGTGCAACGTGGTGTAAACTTGGAAAGAAAGTTACTGTTTCTAATGGTGTATTTCATTTTATTCATCCTGGGCAGTTTCAGATTGGCAGAGGGAACAGATTTCATACAATTTTCAACATTTATTACACCATGGAAGAAAGCCAGCCAGTGGTTGCATTATTTATAGTCGGATAAGTTTCAAAATTATATCCATCTCAGTTGTTTCTGAAGGTTTTAAGTCTGTTCAGAGGCTTAGTGCCAAGCAATTTCATAACTTTATTTTTACTGTCTGAGCTTGATTAGACTGAAAGATGGACAACATTAGATGAAATAATTCCTGCGTTAAAGAAATTAAATATGACTTATTTTTATGAATGTTCTCACACAGGGTTGTATTTTGCAGGCCAGTTTGAGAGCGTTGCCTTAATCATTTATAAAATGATGACATACTCTGTGAGCACTGCCATTTGCACCTGCAGTATCTCTTTCAAGCTTACGTTCCCTGCTACATAGTACTTTTTATAGGCTAAAATACAATCATTGTTTGATGGGAATATCAGACAAGAAAGATATGGCAGGTTTTTTTTTAATATTATTGACGTGAGTGCTCAAAGATAGAAAAATAAAATACAGCGTGTCTCTCCAAGAATGGAACTGAATATTCCCTATAATAAAGACAAAAATGAAAGAGAAAGTGTTGTATTTAATAATAAAATGTTTGAATTTGTATCCACTCCGAGCATCTGTTTTGTCAGCAAGAAGGAAAATGCGATCCGTCTATGTGCTGATGGTCTCATGACCCTTACTTCGTGCAATGTGATAGCTTTAACCCATCTTCCCATGAAGGGAAGCAGTGATGAAACCCCAGACGTGGCGTCATCCCTTGGGCGGGATTTTCTCTGTGCTGTGAATAGGAACTGAAGTTGGACATTTAGAAGGTGTAACCCCTTGCCAGTTCCCCGTATGTCCCATTAAATCAGTCTGGGTAAGGCACTCACACCATGGACCATTACCTTATAGAGGGGAGAGGACTTGTGTATCTCATTGATGCCATGGGCTGCACCATGCACAGCTACTCATGATGGGCAGGTCCCAGTGGGGAGGTTAGACTAAATATGGTCCACTGGAGAAGAAAATGGCAAGTGATTTGGCAAAAGAAAATCATGGACACATAACACACCCTTAAAGAAATAAGGATACCAGGTCATCTCATCTGCCTCAATGTGGAGGCAGAAACAACTGTAAGAACTAATCATGGAACACGAAACTGGGTTAAGATTGAAAAAGGAGACTGTATACTGTAACCCTACAAAGCAGATGACAGTACTCTGATGTCTAAAAGCAGTTAGGATTTAAAGAATCTTTTGATGAAAGTGAAAGAAGAAAGTTGAAAAGTTTGCTGGCTGCTCAACATCAAGAAAATTAAGATTATGTGAACCAGTCCAGTCCATTCTTTGCTAATAGATGCAGAGAAAATAGAAACAGTGATGTATTTTGTTTCCTTTGGCTACCAGATTTCTGTAAATGGAAACTGCAGCCAAGAAATTTAATGCTGCCTGTTTCTAGGAAGGACAGCTATGGAAAATTCAGACAAGACAGTAAAGAGCAGAAACATTACATTGTCAACAAAAAGACATACTATTAAAGCCATAGTTTTTCCAGTAGTGATTTATGGCTGTGATAATCGCTAATGCCAAAAACATAAGAATTAACACCTTTGAATGTTTGTGGTGCTAAGGGCTCCTTGGACTGTCAGATGATCCAAATCAATACTTTAATAAATATAGCCATACTTCTCATTGGAAGACTCAAAGGCAGGATTCCTTGGAGAAGACTCTCATGTTGGAGAAAATTGAAGGCAAAAGGAGAAGAGGACCACAGAGGGTACGATGAATAGACAGCATATAACCTTGAAGGAACTCAGAGAAGCATTTTTGGACAAAAATGGCCTGGCATGCTAAAGTCCATCAGGTCACACAGTCTGTCTTGACAAAACAATTAAAAACAAGGCACTCACAAAGCTCACATGGACTGACAGACACCTCATATATGACATGTTGGTAAATTTGGTGACGCAGAGGCTGCTCAAAGCTCTCAGAAATCTGAGATCAGTTTCCAGGCTTCTTATTGTCTACAACTTATAAATTTTACCTTTTTATGGTGGTTTTCATCCACTTGAACGTTTCCAGGTATGGGTATTTGCATTAGTATGCCCTAGGTTAGCATCCAGTCCTGAGTTGAGTCCTTTCACAGTGACACAGAATGTTTGTGTATTAATTCATTCATTCACTTACATGTGGTAGAGTGTGTAAGGGAGGACCCAAAAATTCCCAGAGTTGTTAAAAAAAACTTTATTGTAGAACTTACACCAATTCCCTTTCAGTCACTTTTAAACTCTCATTGAGATCCAATACACTTGTCCCATAGCCGCTCCCAAACCTGGAAACATTTCCTGTACTCATATTTTACTACCTTGTTTTTTTCTGGATTTCTTCCATGGTAGCAAGTCTTCTTCGTTTCATCCAGTCTCAGTTTTAATTTCAGGAACAAAAATGGCATCATGGTGCAAACTGTAGCTTTGGGTGTGCGCTGCTCCAGATGCTTTTTTTCCCCAGTGCTTTCCCACAGACACTTTCAATGTACGAGGGACGTTCAAAAAGTTTCCGCACTTTTTTTTTAACTCTATTTATTAAGAATTTCAAAAACAAATTACATCACTTTTATAAACAGTCACCTTCCTTTGCAATGCAATTTTCCCAGCGTCATACCAATTTTTTAATGCCATCAGCAAAAAATGTTTTTGGTTGAGCACAAAACCACTGATGCAACGTTGCTTTCTCATCAAGGTTCTTTCTTTATTCCTCATGATCGTGGCTGTAGCTGGAAGTCCGGAGTGCTCTGCATCCATCACACTAGTACGGCCATTTTCAAACATTCAATCCACTCATAGACGACTCTACTAGAGAGAACTTTATCCCCATACTGAGCACACATGTGGAGATTAATTTGTGCTCCCGGCATACCTTCTGCTCACAAAAAGTGTATGACAGAACGCTGTTCCTCTTTGGTGCAATTTATAAGTTTTGCAGCCATCTTCACCATAGGGTGACTACTCTTATACGAAACTGCAAGGGCAGCCGGACACTCTCAGACACGACCAATGCAACATTTCCAATGAAAATATAAAAGTGCAGAAACATTTTGAACGTCCCTCAGAATGTCACTGATTGACAGTCTGCCTACAGGGAACATATTCTTTCTGAATAAGTCTGTCAATATTGAAAAACACAATCATTGTCTCTTTAAAATCTGCCCTCCATCCATTTATCCTCTTCCGCTTATCCGAGATCAGGTTGCAGGGGCAGCAGCTTGAGCAGAGATACCCAGACTTCCCTCTCTCCGGCCACTTCTTCTAGCTCTTCTGGGGGAATCCCAAGGTGTTCCCAGGCCAGCCCAGAGACATAGTCCCTCCAGCATGTCCTGGGTCTTCCCCGGGGCCTCCTCCCGGTTAGACGTGCCTGGAACAACTCACCAGGCAACCTGATCAGATGCCCGAGCCACCTCATCTGACTCCTCTTGATGCAGAGGAGCAGCGGCTGTACTCTGAGCCCCTCCTGTATGACTAAGCTTCTCACCCTATCTTTAAGGGAAAGCCCAGACACCCTGCAGAGGAAACTCATTTCAGCCGCTTGTATTCGCGATCTCTTTCTTTCGGTCACTACCATGACCATAGGTGAGGGTAGGAACATAGATCAATCGGTAAATTGAGAGCTTTGCCTTACGGCTCAGCTCTTTTTTCACCACGACAGACCGATGTAGAGCCCGCATTACTGCAGATGCTGCACCGATCCCTCTGTCAATCTCATGCTCCATTCTTCCCTCACTCGTGAACAAGACTCTGAGATACTTGAACTCCTCCACTTTTGTCAGGATCTCGCTCCCAACCCTGAGAGGGCACTCCACCCTTTTCCGGCAGAGGACCATGGTCTCGGATTTGGAGGTGCTGATTCCCATCCCAGCCACTTCACACTCAGCTGCGAACCGATCCAGAGAGAGCTGAAGATCACGACCTGATGAAGCAAACATGGCAACATCATCTGAAAAAAGCAGTGACCCAATCCTGAGTCCACCAAACCGAACCTCCTCAACGCCCTGGTGCGCCGAGAAATTCTGTCTATAAAAGTTATGAACAGAATCGGTCACAAAGAGCAACCCTGGCAGAGTCCAACTCTCACTGATAATGGGTTCGACTTACTGCCGGCAATGCGGACCAAGCTCTGACACAGATCGTACAGGGACCGAACAGCCCTTATCAGGGGGTCTGATTAGGGGGTCCATATTCTTGGAGTAACCCCCACAAGATTCCCCGAGGGACACGGTCGAACGCCTTTTCCAAGTCCACAAAACACATGTACAGCCGGTCCACTGTTCCACGACCAAGATGAAAACCACCCTGTTCCTCCTGAATCCGATGTTTGACCATCTGACGGACCCTCCTCTCCAGGACCCCCGAATAGACTTTTCCTGGGAGGATGAGGAGTGTGATCCCTCTATAGTTGGAACACACCCTCCGGTCCCCCTTCTTAAAGAGGGGGACCACCACCCCAGTCTACCAATCCAGAGGCACTGTCCCTGATGCCCATGCAATGTTGCAGAGGCGTGTCAACCAAGACAGTCCTACAATATCCAGAGCCTTGAGGAACTCTGGGCGTATCTCATCCACCCCCGGGGCCCTGCCACCAAGGAGTTTTTTGACCATCTCGGTGACCTCAGTCTCAGAAATGGGGGAGCCCACCTCCGAGTCCCCAGGCTCTGCTTCCTCATTGGAAGGCATGTTAATGGGATTGAGGAGTTCTTCGAAGAACTCCCCCGACCGACCCACAACGTCCTGAGTTGAGGTCAGCAGGGCACCATCCCCACTATATACAGTGTTGACACTACACTGCTTCCCCCTCCTGAGATGTTGGATGGTGGACCAGAATCTCCTCAAAGCCGTCCAAAAGTCATTCTCCATCGCCTCCCAAAACTCCTCCCACGCCCAAGTTTTTGCCTAAGCAACCACCGAAGCCACATTCCGCTTGGCCTGCCGGTACCTATCAGCTGCCTCCAGAGTCCCACAGGACAAAAGGGTCCTGTAGGACTCCTACTTCAGCTTGACGGCATCCCTAACTGCCAGTGTCCACCAACGAGTTCAGGGATTGCTGCCACAACAGGCACCCACCACCTTACGGCCACAGCTCCGGTCAGCCGCCTCAGCAGCAGAGGCACGGAACATGGCCCATTTGGACTCAATGTCCCCCACCTCCCTCGGGACATGGTCAAAGTTCTGCCAGAGGTGGGAGTTGAAGCTACTTCTGACAGGGGACTCTGCCAGATGTTCCCAGCAGACCCTCACAACAGGTTTGGGCCTACCAAGCCTAACTGGCATCCTCCCCCACCATCGAAGCCAACTCACCACCAGGTGGTGATCAGTTGACAGCTCCGCCACTCTCTTCACCCGAGTGTCCAAGGCATATGGCCGCAGGTCCGACGACACGACCACAAAGTGGATCATCGAACTGAGGCCTAGGGTGTCCTGGTGCCAAGTGCACATATGAACACCCCTATGCTTGAACATGGTGTTCCATATGGATAATCCGTGTCAAGCACGGAAGTTCAATAACAAAACACCATTCGGGTTCAGATTGGGGGGCCATTCCTCCCAATCACGCCCTTCCAGGTCTCACTGTCATTGCCCACGTGAGCATTGAAGTCTCCCAGCAGAACAAGGGAGTCCCCAGAAGGTATGCCCTCTAGCACCCCCTCCAGGGACTCCAAAAAGGGTGGGTACTCCAAACTGCTGTTTGGTGCATACGCGCAAACAACAGTTAGGACCCATCCCCCCACCTGAAGGTGGAGGGAGGCTACCCTCTCGTCCACCGGGGTAAACCCCAATAAACAGGCTCCAAGTCGGGGGGCAATAAGTATGCCCACACCCGTTCGGCACCTCTCACCGGGGCAACTCCAGAGTGGCAGAAAGTCCAGTCCCTCTCAAGGAGATTGGTTCCAAAGTCCAAGCTGTGCGTCGAGGTGAGCCCGACTATATCTAGCCGGAACCTCTCGACCTCACGCACTAGCTCAGGCACTTTCCCCTTCAGAGAAGTGACATTCCACGTCCCAAGAGCCAGCTTCTGTAGCCGAGGATTGGACCGCCAAGGTCCCCGCCTTCGGCCAATACCCAACTCACACTGCACCCGACCTCCTTGGCCCCTACCATAGGTGGTGAGCCCATGGGAATAAAAAAATCTGCCCTGCTGGGCTTAAAAAAATTGCCAAAGTCATCTGCAGAACTGTAAAATACACACCAGAAACATGCACATAATCAACTCAGCATGATGCCACTTAGTGAACGGATTAACCACACTTGTAGGCACATTATATTCGAGAGCTACACCCTACTCCCAATCTACTGATTGATTGTGGGAATTTTTGAGGTCCCCACTTGTATCTTGTTTTTACAACCACTGATAATTCTTTTATAGCATAAAACCTAGAAGAATGACAATCTGGTCTCAAATACACACACAAAAACAAAGTATAGTCACCCATTATCAGTGACTCAGCTTGTATTAAATGTAATATAGAATCAGGATCTTGGGGAGCTTTAGATATCAGGGTCTTGAGTTTTGAGCTGTGACTCTTCTTTGTTTTGAGCCTTTTCTCTTTAGTGTCATCAGCCTGTTGCAGAAAGTTCTTCTATGCCATGTATACTGCTGCTGTAACCTTTCATTCACTCGTATGCATGCTTGCCATCTAACATTTTTGGGCTGGGTGGATCTTTGTTAAAAACAAACATATAAATACATAAAATGAAGATTTATTAATTGCTTTGGGGAAAGATCTGAGTTTTTTGTTTTTATTTGTCTGCTGGGCCACACTTCAAAATTCCACCCTCCACTTGTTGTTATGTTGGTGTGTTTTGGTTTTGTCCAGATGGTTATCTTTTTGAAAGTGGCAGCTGTTTGAATCCTATTTTATGTGTGTTTCCCTGGGGGATTCTGTGTGCTGCAAAATGATGCTCTTCCACTTTCTCTTTTGCTAGACATGTGTCTAAACACATGTTGAGCCATGCCACATGGCTTGTAGGTGGCCTTCTTTTTTGTCTGTCCAGGTGATCCATTCACGCTGCCTCATCTGCTCTCAGTTTGTCTAAATGGCTGCTGAACACAATTACTGTAACTAACACCTGACACACTGTATTTTGTCTGCTCACTTGGCCCTATCCTAGTCATTTGTATACTCTGACCACTTCCTACAGACTGGCTGCAGCCTTGTTCCTGTTTCTCTACACAGTTGGATTTGCCAACTTAAGATCCAGCTGTGTTCTGTGTTGTTTCACTCTGCCTACGTCTTGTTGGAGAAAATTATTGAGTGCGAAGGCTGCAGCACCATTCAGGTAGCTGAAAAGAAAGGTATTGTATGTTGAATTCTGCTTTTGACCGGGAAATTCTACCTGTCCTATTTCTGGTTGCCTCCTGCCCAAAACAAATGTGTTATTTGACTTTATGATTTTGACCTCTTCTTTTCTTGATACTTTGCTATTATAATTTTTTGCATGAAAGATAACAATTCCTGCTTTGATTCTGAAAATGTTTTTTTGTAGTGTTGTACTCTTGACATCTACCACTTAAAAAATAACACTAATCGTCTAGCAAGTATAAATGAAAAATAAATTATGTTTCTGTTTCCCTTTTATTCAACTGACTGGACAATGACACAATTCTAGATGCTTTCCTGACAATTAGGCACGTATCATATACTTATGACTTCTACTAGAGGGCCACATATCGAGCTTGGAATAAAGAAAAAAATAACTGAGCATAGCTTTAATGGTAGAAAAAATTGGGTGATGCTAAGAGAGGTGACCCTCAGGGGTCAGTGCTGGGACAAGTGCTATTTTTAATATACATAAAGGATCTGGATAAGAATATAAATAACAAGACAGATGATTGGCAGATACTCTGGAATCACTTGAATCATTATGGAGGGACCTGGATAGCATACAGGCTTGGGATGATTTGTGGCAGATGAAATTTAATGTAACGTATTACATACAGGAAGTAAAAATGCTAGATCTAAATATACAAAGTGAGATCTGGAACTTGAAAGTACACCTTATGAGAAGGACCTAGGGGTTTTATTTAACATGTCATTTTCAAACTCCAGACAGTGTTTAGAATTAATATGACTAAGAGAATGTAGGTTACGTTACATGATTTGAATAATACAAGTCAAAGGAGGTTATACTAAAGCTTTGTAACACACAGGTTGGATCTCACCTGGAATACTGTATGCAGTTTTGCTCACCAGGCTACAAAAAGACAAAGCAGTACTAGAAAAAATCCAGAGAAGAGTCACTTGGCTGATTCAAGTGCTACAAGGGATGAGTTAAGAGGACAAATTGAAGAAGCTGAACCTTTTCAATTGAAGCAAAATGAGATTAAGAAGTGACATGATTGAAGCATTTAAAATTATGATGATATTTAGTTCAGTGGATTGAGGCTATTACTTTAAAATGACTTCAACAAGAATACGAGAGCACAGTTGTAAACTTGTTAAGGTTAAATTTTGAACAAATGTTAAGATTTTGTTCACACAAAGAACCATAGACACATGGAATATGTTACCAAGTAGTGTGGTAGATGGTAGGACTTTAGGGACTTGATGTTATTTTGGAAGAATTACATGGATAAGACTGGAGAGCCTTGTGAGCTTCTTAGCCTGTTCTCATCAAAATTGTTTCTAATTTTCTAAAAGTTTATCAATACCTCAAGATTTTATTCCACAGAAATCTGGACTAGGCTACAGACACAGAACCAACCTTTGGCCAGATTTGAATGCATTTCCTGAGAAGGCTCAGATCCTTTGATTAGCTGAAAATTTTCTACATAATGTCTGTCAGTCGTGTGTTGCAAGCAGGGCAGTGGAGTCATTGAAAAAAGCCTCCATCTCTGACTCTATAAATCTTAAAGGTTCAACTATGAATCCAACATTAGTATACGCCAAGTTTTTACCTATCCCTTAGGATGTTTTCTTCATACAGAGAACTACAGACACATGGAATAAGTTACCAAGTAGTCTGGTGAATACTAGGACTTCAGGGATATTTAAACACAACTTGTTGTTTTAGTGGAATTAGGTGGATAGGACTAGTGAACTTTGTTGGGCTGAAGGGCCTGTTCTTGTCAAACATTTTTCTTATGTTCTAATATATCAAGATTGCCTTAGGAAGGTGTTTAAGGCCATGTCAGCTTACTTTGTCAAATGACTTTTCCTTTGAATTTCAGTTGCATACATTATTTACATAATCTTAGCAAGTTGAGAGCAGTGACAGTACTCACTGCTAACCACCACCTGTGTAGTCGTACATACCCAGCAACTAATCAATGAGCATTCAACCGAACGTACAATGGAAATATAATACAGAAAGAAGGAATAAGGAACATGTGTGTTTTGGGCCTCAGAAAGTGAAGAGAGGCTCATATGTCTGGGGTCTTGTGTTTTATGTACCATGATAAAACAGAAGAAGGATACAAAAACGCCTATATTACGTATGAACTCATCATACTTGTAAACATTCACACGGGCATTGGCTTCATCAAGCAGCATGTTGTTGGCTGTCCGAAATAAGAATAAGCTTGTGATAGTTTGGGAATGTGAAATTGTGCTGAAAAGTCATCATGTGATTGTCTAATTTGATAAGCCCTACAATTTACACTTATGCAATGTGACATGTTTCGGCAACAAGATCAGGAACTGAAGTTACCCAGATTTGACATCTCCTCCGACTAGAAGTTGTCTAATGTGACCTCTGTAAAGTTGTCAATAACAATCCATGCCATTAGAACCTAACATACTGATTTCTTAAGTCACTAAGCTGTCCTTACCATAACATTTCATTTCCAAAGTGGTAAGAGTTTAATTTTTTTGCTTGCATATTATAAACAAGACTTAAACATTTAACATCCTAGTATGGAATCGAAAAATTCATTTACAATCCATTACTGACATATACCATGAAACACCATGTGGCTTGGTTCTAAGTCTAATTTATTTTTATATTAAGAGATTTAATTTTTATAAGCTGCACTGCGATGAGACTTCCTGGGTGCATCAATACCTCTTCACCTTACTTTGGCAAAATATTATTGAGTTGAGTTTTCAACAACCCAAAAGTACTAGTATCTACCACCTCACATGGCTGTTTTTTACTTATATCTATGGCTTACTGATTTAGGAAAAGTCCTTCTGACATTTGTTTGAAATTCACTCTTAATCAGCTTCCTTCTGTGTCCCTGTATTAGTATCAAAAAACTCATTTTAAAACAGCAGCTGGAGTCCATTGTACTAATTCCTTTCATAATTATAAACACACTTTGTTCTTAATCACTGTTTGTTTAAAGGCCACTATCCTTGCTGCTTTCCTAGTTGAAGCCAGATATTCTTCCTAGCATATCTTTTCTAACCTGATGTGTATCCATTTAAACAGTATTATACTCAATCCCATTCACTAGGACTAAAACAGCCTTCTGCTACTGCTATAACATATTTATCTGCAGCCACATACAGTATACTGCATTTCCAATTCACTTGTTTTATTTGTAATAATGCTAGTGCTATGGCAAGCAATTTTTTTAGACTATTACTGATTTTAATTTGCCTTAACTTCATCGTAATTTCAAAGATACATTTTGTATTTATTTATTTATTTATTATTAATGCTTTCTCTCTTATATGAACCTATATGCTTTACGTATCCTAAACTCCCAGGGAACAAATGGTACAACAAGTGGCAGAATTTTTTTAAGATCTTTCTTTTAGGAGAAGGCAGAAAAACAGAAACCTCCCTTACTGAGACAATACCAGAATCAAAACCATACCATGAAACACAAGTAATTCATACCCTAATTGACATTTTTTATATTTTTTTATATTTTTCGTTTGGTGTTTGAGGGAGGATGAAATGGGTGGAGAAGAGCATCAGGAATAATTTGTGACAGACGGTTATCAGCAGCAGCATGGATGCGCAGTGCGTAGCGCTGCTGCCTCGCAGTTAGGAGACCCGGGTTTGCTTCCCAGGTCCTCCCTGTGTGGAATTTGCATGTTCTCACTGTGTCTGCATGGGTTTCCTCTGGGTACTCTGGTTTCCTCCCACAGTCCAAAGACATGCAGGTTAGGTGCTTTGCCGATTCTAAATTGTCCCCAGTGTGTGCTTGGTGTGTGTGTGTGTGTGCCCTGAGGTGGGCTGGTGCCCTGCCCGGGGTTTGTTTCTTGCCTTGTGCCCTGTGTTGGCTGGGATTGGCTCCAGCAGACCCCAGTGACCCCGAAGTTAGGATATAGTGGGTTGGATAATGGATGGATGGATGGTTGTCAGCAAGAGTGAAAGGAAAGGCCTACAGGACGGTAGTGAGACCAGCTATTTTATATGGGTTGGAGACGGTGGCACTGACCAGAAAGCAGGAGACAGAGTTAAAGATGCTAAGATTTGCATTGGGTGTGAGGAGGATGGACAGGATTGGAAATAGGAGTAGATTAGAGGGTCAGCTCAGGTTGGACAGTTGGGAGACAAAGTCAGAGAGGCAAGATTGCGTTGGTTTGGACATGTGCTGAGGAGAGATGCTGGGTATATTGGGAAGATGATGTTAGAGACAGAGTTGCCAGGCAAGAGAAAAAGAGGAAAGCCTAAGCGGAGGTTTATGGATATGGTGAGAGAGGACATGCGGTGATGGGTGTGACAGAGTAAGATGCAGAAGACAGGACGATATGGAAAAAGATGATCCACTGTTCCAACCCCTAACGGGAGCAGCTGAAAGAAGAAGAAGAAGAAAAAGAAGAAGTTTGAGTATAAGAACATAAGAAAACATCCTTTAAAAGGCTTTTAGTTATCCAACACATAGGACAACTGTAAAGTTAAATGGCCACTATTTATGTTGTCATGTTGAAGAGCCGGCGCGGCTTTTAGGGGCATGAACTTTGACAACTGTAAGTGACATGTACCAAACAAGTTACAAAATAGCCCTGCCCAATAAAACAGAAATAAAAGATATTACTTTTTATTTCAGATACAGATTTCATATTTAAGCTTTATGCAGAAAAATATACAGAGGAAACCCTGTATTGTCCAGGAAAAAAATGAATTAGCTCAAGAAAACTTTAATTCAACCTTGATTTATGTCACAATTTTGCTCCCGTGCAGCAGAAAATAATGTCAAAACACCTTCTAAAGAGAAAAATATCTGTAAAAAGCACAACACAGCCTCTTAGTGGTAACCAAAACTACATTTTCAGACCAAACACTGCAAATGAAATTTAACTTGTACACAGAAAACAACTGACACAAGCAGAAACTTTTCTTAGTTACCAAAAATGATGATGCATACAGTATGCACAGTGTACTTGAGAATAAACTGCATCATGATAGGCTTACACCCTTGTAGCATGAATGAAATGATAATCATAAAACACAAAAGACTGGTATATTGTACGAGAGACCTTAAACTTAAGCCTTATGGAACTTCCTTTTCATAGTAATCTTTCTTGGACTTAATTTGTAAAGATATATCCTTAAATAATTTATTTAAAGTACCATTAGTGTTTTTATGAAGTATTAGAAACTAATTCAATTCCCGGCTCATCCATCACCTCCACTTCAGTAAAGGCCCTCATCTTTTTAATAAACAGTATCAGAGAGTCTCAACATTATCACCAATGTTTTAATTTATTTGCTCAAATTAACCTGGATTCCTGTGTACCTACTTAAAGACTTGCAATCCTTTAGTTACTGTGCATTGTGATAAAATGTGAACTGGCAGCTACATGCTGTTCTTTAGCTAATGTGAAGTGTTAGAATGACCCACTTATCGGCGCATTGTTCATTCATTCATTGTTGTTATAATCCCTGCTGTGTTGTCTTTTACTAACTTATTTCCAAGCAATGTCTAGAAATATCTGCCACCCAGTGCACTGAACAATCCAGTGTCACATGTTTAGTATGAACTGTCACAGGAGTTGATGTCACAGTCTCTACTGTTTTGAGCAACACAAAGCTCTCAGATGAGGTCATCCCTTTACTTTAATAAATTTGCTTGACAGAGTTTATGTGTTTATGTTGGTGCTATCAGGTAAAGGGGCAGTGAATAAAGGCACTGCTCAGGGAAAAAAGCAGCATGCTCAGCTCTGATTCCCAAAATATGATATTAATGTGTACTACACTTACATACTGAATTTTCATAAAGTTAGGAAAACATGCAAAATACTAATTAAAACAAAAGGGAATGATTTGTAAATTTACTTTGACTTGAATTCAAACAAAAACAGTTTAAAGACAAAGTACTTCATGTTTTACTTAATCAACCGCATTGTTTTTTTTTAAAGATAGACATTTATTTTGAAGTTGAAATACGTTCCCAAAAGTTAGGATGGGGGTAGTTTAGGACTGTGACAACTTGAAATAACAGGGTGATGTGAAACAGTTGATGTTAAAAATGTGAAGCAATTGTATAACAGTATATGAGGAGTCTCGTAAAAAGATTTACATAGCAAGGATGGGTTGAGGTTCACCAATTTGCCAACAGATGCGTCAATGAATAATCCAGCACTTTAAGAACAATGTTTCCGAGACAAAAAATCGGAAGGATTTTGGGCATTCCACCCTCTAAAGTGCACAATATAAGTAAAAGATTCAAGGAATATGGTTAAATCTTGGTTCATAAAGGACAAGGTAGAAATCCAGTTCTGAATAGATATAATCTCTGATCCCTCTCATATGACTATCTTTAACCATCATGTGTCTCTAATGGATGTCATCACACGTTTTCAGGGATACTTCAGTTAAACCTTTATCAGTCAACACTATCTGCCCTCGCATCCACAGATGGAAGTTAATGCTTTACTATTCAAGTCTAGAAGTGTCACCAAGTCCCCTGGGCTCAATCTCATCTGAGATGGAAAGCAGCACAGTGAAATCATGTTTTGTGGTGTGATGAGTAAACATTTCAAACAGTTTTTTTGAAAATACAGCCATTATACTCTCCAGGCATGAAAGGAAAATAACTATCTAAGCTGTTATCAGTATCAGGTCTAAAAAAACAGCATTTGTTGTGGTATGAGGGGTGTGTTGGTGCCCATGTAATGGGTAACTTACACATCTGTGAGGGCATCATTAATTCAGAAAGATATGTACAAAGTTCAGACAAAAGTATGCCGCCTTCCTGATACCATCTTTTCCTGGGACACTTCAGCATTTCCCATTAAGACCATGTCAGACAACATTCTACCAAGATTACAAATGCATGGCTGCTTAAGCAAAAAGTGCAGGTACTTAACTGTCCTGCTGACAGTCCTAATCTGCCACTGGTTGAGAATGTGTGACACATTATCAAGAGCCGAATATGACAATAAACACCCTGTGCAACTGGGCAGCTTAAGACCTGTACAATGAATGGAGGAAAATTCCACTTGCTAACCTTAACCAATTGGTGTTTTCAGTGCCCAAAAGCTTAATAAGTGTTTATTAAAAGAAAAGGTGATGTTACAAAGTAAGAAACACTTGATTGTCCCAACTTTTCTGGAGTGTGTTAATTAAATTCACAAGGTAAAACATCAAATAATGTGTTGTTGTAGTGTTTTCAATGTGATACAAGGTGAAGAAAACATACAAATAACTCCTTCCTGTTTTTACTAGCATTTCCCATACTGTCCAAACTTTTTTGGAATGGGTTTGTATTTTAGGGTCTTTTGACTTATTCTTAAATTGAAATGACTGAAGTGATATCGTTAAGTATAAGTCTCAGTGTTTTCATTTATATCAACAAAGGGTAAAAAGTGAATATCGATTAAAAATTTGAGTAGTACTGACCCACTTCCTTCTCTTCATCCTTCTTAAATCTACCAAGTTTTGCACTGATCAAGATGTGTTACAAGGAAAACAGACTTTTTTTATCATCTTCTTTCCTAAGATTTACAAAAATTAAATTTTAGTGCTCATTTGCACAAAGTATTACGTTACTTGAGAAGAGTACATGTTGTTCTTTTGCTGGATCACTTCCAGGTAGACTGAAGGCAAGAGATGACCAAAATATTAGCTTTCATGGTACAGAAAAGGGGATTAATAAATTGAGAAAAAGAAATCTGAAGCATCATTCTGTGCATGTAGATAAATAGAAGATTTATATGCTGTCCAGCAGGACATTGGGTAGAAGAAAAGAAGCTCCAGAAACAGAGGGGTGCATCTTCAACAGACATGAATGAGTTTGGATCTTTTTCATTTTGTCCTTTAATAGATAGATAGATAGATAGATAGATAGATAGATAGATAGATAGATACTGTAGAAACACTCCTTGTCTCTCTGTAGACAGAGAACAACATTGTGTTTAATACAGAAGTCCATACTGTATTTTAAATTGAAAGAATTAGGAAATGAATTTTCCCTTACTTCTTAGTAAACACAACGTTTGTTAGCTTAATTTGTGTGCTTTACTTGTAAACCTGTTAAACATGTTAGCTTTGTATATTCTTACTAAAACTCTTATAAATATTTTAAATTATCAGAATTCCATCCATCCATTATCCAACCCGCTATATCCTAACTACAGGGTCACGGGGGTCTGCTGGAGCCAATCCCAGCCAACACAGGGTGCAAGGCAGGAAATAAACCTTAGGCAGGATGCCAGCCCACCGCAGATTATCAGAATTGTGGCTTGTAATTATGATAAACATTTTTCATTGTGGGCAAATGCTTTGCTATAAAAAGTACACATTCTAAGTGAATTGTTCTTAATTTTAGTATTTTTATGGTTACTGAACAATACAGAATTTTATTTTGTTAATAAAAAATGAACAGATAACACCTGTGGTCTGCAGTTTACGTTTCAAAATAACAAGGATAATACTTGTGACAATGCTGCTATATCAGCGTTTAACCCGACACAGACAGACGCAGGAGGTACACTTATAAAAACACAAATGGATTTTATTTTTCTTTACTCGGGTGGAATGTCTTCCCTGTCCCCATGAGCCCACAGCACAGTACCACACAATTCTTCTTCTCTTTCTCTTTCCTCCACCACTAGTCACTACTCACTGCACGCCCAACCTACCTGGAAAGGGGTCTCTTTTTGAACTGCCTTTCCCAAGGTTTCTTCAATTCAAAAAGTTTCCATTCTGCCTCTGTCTATCTGCTGAGTGCTCCTCTTCTTGCCATAAGTGCTAACATTGAACAATGCTCGCCCGTTCTTGCTCCAAAGCTGTGGAATAACCTCCTTTTCTCTATTCAAACTGCACCCAATTTACTTATGTTTAGGCATCTCTTAAAAATGCACCTTTTCTTTAAATATTTTAGAACTGCTGTTGTAATTAAAAACAGTTTAGAATACTGATGTTTGTCTTAGTCTAGTTGCATGCAAACCTATGTAGTAGTACTACTCTCTCTTGCTTGATTTTCATCTTGTTTCTTGTTCCTTTTGATGCTTGAACCTTCTAATTATTTATATATATATTAAAAACTGGCTGTGCAAGTCACCTTGGACAAAGGCATCAGCTAAAAGTATAATATTAAAAATAATATAATAATATTAAAATTATTATACAATATCTTGATATTCCAGTGATCAGTGCTGCTACCTCATAGCTCTTATAACCTGAGTTTGATTTCTGTCTGTTTCATTTCTTTGGGCATCCACCACATGTTCATGTTGTTTTTGTGGGTACTGCAGTTTCCTTGATATTCTTACAGGTACAGATGTTAAATTGGTAAGAGGCTAAAATTGCTCAGTGTCAGTGTGTGTGCGTGTGTGTGTGTTTGTGTAAGTGTGTCAATGGCTGATCCCTGTTTTGTGCCTATGTAAAAAAAATTGCAATGCACAGAATTCACTCGAGCTCCATATGCACAAAGCATAGAATTATTCAACTTAAAATTATATCTATCTCGTTTAAAATTGTCCAAAATGTTTCCAGGGCAAGATCCAACCTGCAAACGCTGCAATCGAGCTCCGGCCTCACTGGGTCACATGTTTTGGGCCTGCACCAAATGAACATCATTTTGGACCAAAACCTTTAAATGCTTCTCAGACAGCCTCAGTGTCACAATCCCTCCTCATCCTCTAACAGCTGTGTTTGGTGTACTCCCAGATGGGCTTAAAGTGGAGACGGACAAACCAACGTAGACTTATCTTGCTCAACTGGAAGAATCCTAACTCTCCTCTTTTAAGTCAGTGGGTAACTGATGTTATATACTATTTGAAACTGGAAAAAATCAAATTCTCACTTAGAGGATCTGTACAAAACTTTTTCAAAACCTGGCAGGATCTAATCAATAACATTTTAGAATATGCAGTTAAATTGAGGAAGCAGGTTATCTCCCCTCTTTTACAACATTTATCTTTATTCATTTATTATTTTAACTATTCATTTGTCTTTACTAGTATGAAGTTTTACTCTGCTGGCCTAGCTCTCCTTCTCAGGGGTGGGAGTTGATTTGTTTCAAAGATTTTTTTTCTTTTTGTAAAACTTGAGTTATTTGTATGGAATCTTATTTAATTTCAATAAATTCAATAAAATAAAAAAAGACGTCTTACCTAAAGGTTGTTATTTGTCCTAGTGTATATATAAATACAGGGAACTCCAGTTTCTCTATTACATCTTGCCTGAAGAAGGGGCCTGAGTTGCCTTGAAAGCTTGCATATTGGAATCTCTTTAGTTAGCCAATAAAAGGAGTTATTTTGCTTGACTTCTCACTACATTCAAAATGGCTAACATGGTACAACACCCTAGTACTACATGAGAAAGTTAGTAATTTTTGAAGGCACATGAGAACCTTCTCATTAGATTCAATGTCCGTCTTCATATAAAGGTATTAAATCTATGTTTAGAATACCAAACTGATCATTTTATTATGTCTCTAAATGATAAGTTGACTTTTTCTCACACTTTCTCTGTCTTTCTTTCTCTCTCTTTCTCTCTAGTGATCTGCATAATCCCAGGCTCTAAAAATTCAAATTAGCATCACAATGATTGGTGGAATAATAGTTTATATTCCTCTGTGAATGTAAACATAGTATTGCATATCCGTACTAACAGCTGAGTTATCGGGTACATTTCAAAACTTTCTCTCCACCAAATTACAATTTAATCATTTCATTATTAATTGCTTGTGTATTAGAAAGTGTCATTCAAGTGCTGGTTGCCATTCTCGTGTTTTTTTTTTTTCTTTTTGATTGACATTAGCTGCATCTCCTATCACTTGAGGCCTCCTTAAAACATGCAGTAAGAAAGAAAAAGAGAAATAACCAGAAGAAGAAAAAAGTTCTTCTCTCAGCTTTAACTTTTAATTCAAAAAAACATGACTGAAATTCTCAAGGTGCCATCTCCTCCCACCACTTGGAAGGTTCTATTTTGGAAAGGAAGGATTTACTTAAATTACTTTGAATGTCTTTGCTTTTCCAGTTTCTAAGGTTAATTATCTCACATTGCAGTTTACGAGAGACAGAGATAAACTGTTTCATGAAATATTAATGACATCCGCAAAATCTTTGTATTTTAATAGATGTCACACAGTTTATTGTGTTTATATCAATAATATATAATTAATAAATTGTCAAGGTTGTAATTATTGCACAAGCACCCCAGGACTAAGTAAAAGAGTTCATAACAGATGGGAATCATATATCTGTTTGCTTCTTCCCTAGCTCTGAAGCTGCTGACTAAGAGAAAGACCGCTGAGGCCTGGTCATCTCTATTCATCTGTACACCTCTAACATGTCATATACTTATTAAATGGAGTCAAGAATAATCAGAGTACCTCTCCTGAACAAGAGCCAAGGAAAACTCACTGTACTTCTTGTCTCTATTTCTAGTTTTTATTAGTGAAATCAAACCCACAAGCATAACAAACAATAGTAAAGTCCATTATTTTTGAACAATAGAAAACTCACTCTATGCCCATCCCAGGAGTGCTATCCACCACAGCCCTGTATGAATAAAGAAAGTTCTGAGCAGAAAATCATAACAATATCAAAGAAAAAAAAGACAAAACTAGAGAGAGAGTGAATCACGGCTCCCCTGTATATGGCTACTGACAAGCCATGTAGAAGACTAGCAATTTAAAATGCAGGAGCTGAATGATCCCTGCCGTGGATAATTATAATAATGTAAGATTAGAAAAGGAGGCTTGCCAGAAATTAATGAACAATCTACGTTGGGATTTCCAAAATGAGGCTAAAGCCAATTTAGCAGCAATTGCACTTCTTGTCTGCATATCAACAGCATTTAATGGGGTCTTTACATATCAAACATCAATTCAAATTGGAGTTCTGTTTTGAAACCCCAACTGTTTTTCCTTTGAGTCTGTGCTCCTTTTATAACATAAAATGTTATATTATAACATATAGTTTATGAAAACACATTTTTAAATATTTTCAATATGTCTTTTGTAACAGCATAGTAAGAAGTCAATTGCTTGATGAACACTAGTGATGAGCGAAAACAATTTGCGCTGAAATAAATTCTTTGAAAAGCTCAGTGTTGCGTTTTGCTTCACAAAATAAAATTTGCAAAACAAATTTTGCTTTATTTCAGCTTAATTTGTGCCACTGATTCAAGAATAAAGGAGTTCAATTCCTCTTTAGAAAAATTTGAATGCATTAATTCTGTATATGTCTGTTGTTCATTTAGTATTGCTGTGTACTGAGTTTTCTTGTTTGCTCTTTTGTGCTTTTTAAAGTCTTAGTGGGGGAAAAAATGTAGCATGTCACATTTTAAAAATTGCTCTGCAATTGCTCGTGGTGATGTGAACGACAGCAATAGGTAGAATTGATTTTGCAAAAAAAAAAAAAAACATTCTTAGTGAGTTTAAAATTTTGCAATTGTAAAATCACCCATAAAACTAATTTTCATTTCGTAAATCTGTATGCAAATCAAGACTTTCCTGTTTTGCTCATCGCTGTTGAAAACAAAATGCTGTACCGCAATTATCCAATTTGTCTCAATTGCTATCAATAAATATATTTTATAAGAATTAAAGTACCATCTAGTTTCTGATCGGACAGGGATGCAAAATAATGAGAATAAAGTGAATTTAAGTACTGTCTCCATGTAAGAAAGAAAAATTTAAAATTTGACATGCAAATAAAGCAATTATCTGTGTAGTGACATACAGTATTTCCTTTTTTCTATTTAATAAATTTGCAAAAAAATCCAAAATCCTGTTTTTGCTTTGTTATTCTGGGGTATTATGTACTGCTAGATGAAAAAAAATGAAAAAAATATTTTTACATAAGGCTGCAACATAACAAAATCTGTAAAAAGTGAAGGGGCGCTTTCTGAAAGTATTGTATTTCTTACAACCTTTAAAAATCTGTAGAGCCGCATGATCTCTACCCAAAACGAAAAGATTCTGTAAACTATGGGTATTTTCTAAACAAATACATATAATAAAAATAAAGTTTAAAATGTGTAATTTCCATGTCGGAATCTGCAGTTATGCTATATGTGTAATATCTACTCATCAAATCAAATTGATTTTTATTTGTCAAATACAAATTATACATCCTGTACAACATACAGAGAAATGCTTAGTTGCTCAAGTCCAAAGACGTTGCCATTAAGAAGAATATAAAGGGACAAAAACAATACATTGTAGCGGGGCCACATAGGGAGTTTTTGTTTCTGTGTATGTCCTGTTGAGTGTTTGTTAAATGTGAATGACAACACTGGGTGCACCAATTTGTGTTTGTAAATTGGGGTCAGTGTCTTTAAACAGGTTTGCACTGATGCGGAGATGCTTGTGGGATTTGAAGTTTGTGGTTTGTATGCACTGTACCAATAAAACTGGAAGAGAAGGAAAGGGCGGGACTTTTCAAGTGGACCATTTCCTAATCAACATCATCCGCAGCAGCTCCTAAACATTTTCAGTTATCGGAGAAGGATGGTGCTCGGCCACCAGACGTAAGGACGGCAATGGGATCTTTTCCTCCCAATCCAGTCCTTCAATGCTCTTGGATAAGACTATGGACACTGGTGGTAGGACAGAATTTCACTATTCATTTTCCCGGAAGCAGTTTATTGAATAGGAGTGTTCCATACTTCTTTCCATCATTTAACCCTAGTTTCCATTTCCAGAATCACCCCCATCATTTACAGTAAGGACTTTTTTTCCAAGACTGTAATCATCATCGTGTCGTGGTTTGTTTGTGGGTGGGTGTTTTGTATTTTTTGTATTTGTAAATAGTTATTCTAGCAAATAAGGATCATTTTATATATTTGTGTGTTTGGTGTATTTAATCTTAAGGGGCTTTTTCCTGGGTGTTGTTAATATTCGGGTGGCAGGGTGGAAATTCGGTAGGGCTTAGGTGTTGGCCCGATTTTACCCGTCCCTCATTTTAAAAGCGTAGCTGTGATTAATAATAAATAATAACTAAATAAATAATAAGTTAAAATACTTAATGTAAGAGCGTTAAAATGGTGCATCATGTAATTCTACAAACTTTTCCTTACTCAAGATGTATATGAACTGTGGAAAAAAGCTTCACCTCAGCCTCTCTGACCTGAACTATAGACAATGCTAGCGTTGCCCTGAATGCAGCACAGAAAGAGGCCATTATTAGGATGTTCTTTGCCCTAGTCCGACATCACTTGGTGTAGATGTCCTAAATTTGAGAATGCACACCCAGTGAAGTATTTGGCTGAGTTCTCTCCTCTCTGCAGAGCCCTGTGATCCTGCGGTGTGCTGCTTCCAAACCTGCCGATAATACATCCTGCCAAGATGCTTTCAATGGTAGATATGTCTTTAGTAACTGGGAGGACAGCCTAAAATTCCAGAGTCATCTGAGATGTTAAAGCTTTGTCGTGCCTTCTTTACGAAGATGTCATGTGTTTGGATCAGGTCAGGTTTCCTGTGAAGTGGATATTATTAATACATACAGGGAGTGCTCGGATTACAGCGTTTCAACATACAACGTTTCGAGTTTACAATGCTCACTACCATAAAAACTTTAAAAAATTGAGACATGAGTGTTTCGGCTTACGCCATTAGTGTTGTACTTACAGACTACGTGGGTGAACTAGTTTGGTTGCACGCAGCGGAAAAATACGCAGTAACACTGCGTATGAGTCAGGGAGTTGGCAAACTAGTTTCGTTGTGCGTGGAGGAAGTGGTCCGTTTGTGTGGCTTTGTTTGGTGACTTTGTTGCCCTTATCATGGCTCCTAAATGAAAGTCAGAGTCTTCAAATCGTAGTGCTTCGAAGAAGAGGAAAGCCATGACGATGGAAGTGAAATTAGACATTGTATTGAGATTAGAAGGAATAAAGGTAAGGAATTTTTTTACACTCATTTTTTGTCATTTTTTCTGTTACTACAGTACAGTGTACAGTAGAGTATATTTATGTCCTTTTCCTTTTTCTGTGGCTTAGTTGTGCTTTTATGTTCTAGATTATGATTTTGCAAATGTGTTGGGATAGGTAAGTGACTTAGGTTAGGGTGTGTTTCGACTTACACCAAAATTCGGGTTACATCACTGTTGTAGGAACAGAACTGTGTCGTAACCCGAGGACTCCCTGTATTTATTTCTTCTTCTTTCCTACTGCTTTGACACAATGTATGGCTTTTCCAAATGACACCTTTGTACCTGGTAATATCATCAAATCAGCATTTTTTGGGCATTTCTTGTGTCTTTTTCTATTGCATGGTATCCAATAGTTGTTGCTTTCAAGTGATGATCTGGTTGTTCTGCAATGTGGCCAGCCTATTGGTATTTGGTAGATTCTACTCATTTCATTATGTTGCATAGTTTTGTCTGTTGGTGAAGCCATGTGTTTCTTCTTCTTTCATAGTGAGTTAAGCATTAGTCATTCTAAACATCTTTGAGTGACATTTAGATTTTGTTGTTTTACTGTTTTTCAGCCAGGTGATGTAGTATACACTGGTGAAATATCTTCCTCTTCAGTCAAGTTGGTAAGTTGCTGTTGAATATTGCATGGAGTTAAACCGATTCCTTCTAGCCACGTTTAGTGGGGTTCAGAATGTCTGTGTATTCTTTTGGCTAAGGTAAATATAACCAATGACGCTTTCCGGTTTGTGATTTTCAATCATTACCATCAGTGTGTGTCAAATGGTTGATAGATATATTTTCAGTCCTGATATTTTTTCTGTAGTCTTTAAGATTAGTTATTTATCTTTGATGCTCTTCTGCACTGTGGGAGTGTATTGTCAGCAAAACAGCAATGGATAACATATTTATCATTGATCTGATTCATGATCAATCAGGTCATGTCAATGAACTCTAACAGAAAAGTTCATGTAAGGTTCCAAAATGTAACACTTAGGAAATGGTAAAAACAATTGTCATGTCGTTAATTTGAGGCGTATGCTGACCATGTTTTCTTTAATTTTTTTTTTTTTTTTAATTATTTTTGGAAGTTCAATTACGCAACTTGCCTCATCATATTATAAGGTAATAGGGCCTGAAGTCTGTCTTGGTAACAAGAGTAGCAATTTTGAAAGCATGCCTGGATAGGGTTCTAGTTCATCATGATTATTTTGGAAATGTAGATTTGAAATTGGATTTGTGCTACAAAATGTTTAAAATATACAAATTATACTTTAAGGAGAAAAAAAAACCATTCATTTTGCTTTACTGAATTCCTTGAAAAAAAACAAACAAACAAATAAGCAACAAAATAAATGAATAATAACATCTTTTAATGTCTATATGTATGCAGTCTATATGTAATGTAATGAAATTAATGAGAGTAACTGGGATTGATGAGACTGACTAATAATATCCAAAGAACTTTAAGCATTGTGCAAACACAAATTTACAAGGGTGGACCCAAAAGTATTAAAAAAAACCCCTTTCCTATATGATATACTACAATTCCATTTTAGTCACCTTCAAAATGCTCTCCTTCAGGTGCAATTCACTTGTCCCGGTTGTAAGAGCCAATCTTAGAAAGTTAAAGTTTTGAGTTAAACTCATATTGTTGTTTGCTTAATTTGAATAGAACATAAATGTCTTTCATAGTCATAGCTTATGGTATAGTCTTTTCCCCCTCTAGTTAACAAGAGATAGAACCTTCTTACTATAACTGAGTAACAGTGTGATAATAAGCTCAGTTTGTTTGGAACAGATCCCAGTAAAGAGGGACTTGAAAGACCCATTTTAAGCTTAGAAATGGGATAAGCATACAGTTTTCTGACCGTTTTGAAATGGTTTAGAAATGTTAAGTAAATAGTAATGATTTGAGATGTAACAAGATTAAGCTTAGAATTGAACTTTTCTTAACATTAATTTTCCCTTTTTTGCTATTTTAATTCTCTTTTTTTGTGTGAACTGTCTTACTTTAAAACAACTAAACTTTCAAAATGAAGATATCATGTCTGTGGAATCATTTCTGCGCGTCAGGCTTTTGTTGAATCCCATTTTTTGAGTTGAAGCTGCAGAACTTTGGTAATTTTGGGAAAACGCAGCTACACCGGTACTGAAACATTTCTTGTGCTGTTCTTTTGTTACTGTGACTATAGCCTCCTGTGCTTTTTCCTGAATTTCTTCCAAAGCAGCAAATCTTCTTCTCTTCAGTCTTAATTTTAGGAACAAAAAGAAATCACAGGAAGCAAACCAGTCAAACATGGGGTTTGTGAACCAATAACCCAATTGTTATTGGTCAAAAACTCTTTGACTGACAATGCAGTATGCGCAGGCACTTTGTCACGGTGCAAAATCCAGTTTTGGGTGCGCCACTTCTCCAAAATGTTTTTTCCTGTACACACCTCAGCGTTTAATTTAATGTCACTGATTAACAGTCTGTCCACAGGAAACAAACCTTTTATGAACAAGTCTGTCAATACTGAAAAAACATAGTAGTGACTTGGAGAAGGAAATTATCTCAAGTCATGTTCACGACTGAAGAATAAATGGCAAAAATTTTAACTCAGTCAACTCAGCATGTTGCCTTTCAGCATACTAATTAATTAAACTGATGAGAATGATGAAATACTTTATTAATCTCCAAGGGTAAATTGTCTGTATACAGTATACTGTATATATATAGAGAGAGAGAATGCAGAGGGTGTGTTGCATTGGAGCTCATAGCACCGGTGGCCCATTAAGCATTATTTAGAGAGACATGGCTGCCCCCCAGTCTAAAGTACTTTGCTCAGTCTTCAAGAGGGAATTGCTGTTAGTGGACCAAGGTACATTACTCTGTCATCAAGGGCAATCAGTCGAGACAGACTAAAGTTCATTGCCCTGTTTTCCAGATGGATGGCTGTAAGCACATCGCTGACATAGGTACTTCACTCTGGTTTTCAATGTATGTGCCAAAATGGATTCGCTGGACTGCTTGTCATTGACGCACTGGACGGAATATTGTTTTTGAAATTGCAGGTTTGCCATTTTTAATAGGTGCCCCTGGCACTGATAATGGAATTCCAACTCATGTTTTGGGTGACTAACCCTGGCTAATGCAGTTTGTCAGTGGTGTTTCTTTGCCACCCCTTCGAAGACACAACCATTTTTAACTTCTTGTAATAGCGCACTACTCTTCAAAATGGTGAGGTGGTCTTTGTTTCTTTGACAAAAGCATATCAGCAGGAGTCTTGAGTGTTTCACTGTTAGCGTGTGCTGCACAAGTGCTAAACATTGCACTTCTGTGCCGTGATTACGAGTGAGGAGGCAATCATTCTTGTGTGGAGCTGCAGATTTGCCGTTTTCCTTCACTGAACTAATGCTGCAAACACTGTTCAATGTCTGGATCTCAGCCTTGAAACTCTCTCTTCGTGGCGGCCATGTGACGCCTCTGTGATTGGCCTTATTCTTTACCTGCACAGTTTTACCAACAGCCCATGGCTCACTTGGAGTCAGTGGCAATATGATCTCCATGAGCTGGAAGCTCTCATTCAGACCACTCCGGTCAATGGACCTCATCAAATGAAAAAGCATTGGTGGGGCTGCAGACTCTCAGTTGTTTTCCTCCCTGTACTGTTGCTGCAAATGGCACTTTGGATCCTGGATCTCTGACTTGAGAATACCAAGTAACTCCTCCAAAGACCCAAGCAGGCCCATTGTAATCTCTGTGGAAAGTTGCGTTTTAGTAAGGCTGACTGTATGTCTTCTTTTTGTCCTGCTTCTGACAATAGTGCCAAGTATGCATCCTCTTGCTCTTTACATTGCTTTTGTAGGTGCCTTGCTATGTTTAAAACACTGTTTATGACATTGCAGGCTTGCCATTTTTGATAGATGCCCCTGCTGCTGGTGATGGAAAGCCAGCTCATACTATGGATGACTCATCCCTGGCTGATTGTCAGCGCTGTTATACAGTAGTATGACATCACACTGTAGGAATTCCTTTCTCTCTCTAGCTCGTTCTCTGTTCGAGTCACATGGGTTTGTGCATTTGATTCTTTCTGGGCGGATGGGGCAGGGTAGAAGTGATGGCAGGTTTCCTTCTCATTGTTAAAATCCAATCTATGAAGGGAAGCCGCGTGAATAAACATTCTACCGATTTACCAGCACTCAGATGTATCTTTAGGTGTATATATGAAACACATTTGTAACACGTGTCTATCTGCTAAAAAGACTTTATCCAAAATTAGATCTGCAGTGCAGCACTTAATGGCCTTTACAAGATGTAGCTAGTCTACATCATCTGTGAATTTCAGTTTCCCTACTAGATGGATTTTTATATGTCTTGCTTAGTTTTTATTATTTAGCAGGTCACGAAAAATTCAGTATGACAAAAGATGGACATTAGATGGTTATTTGACAAAGCCTGACTTCCTTTCACTTAAGATGAGCTATTTTTTATTTTAATCATACATGCTGCAGTTGTTTTTTCAAAGCTTACAAGCTAATCAAAGATTTTAATTTTGAAGTGGTGCATTTCAATTACTTGATTAGGGTAAATGTCACTTTTAAGTCATTTCAAAGACACAAGTGTACTTTAAAACAGCATCAGGCAGTTTTGTTTCTTAAATTATTGTCATTTTTTTAAAAAAAAGGAAAAAAATCATGTGTATATTATACTGTACAATACATTCCTGCAGCAATATAAATTCATAGCCAAGGACAGAAAGCCAGAAAGAATTCAAAGCACTTTACAAATCAAATTACAGCAAAACGTAAAAATGCATTTCACTTTCATGGTAGATTATACAAGGAGACATGTTAATCTGCACACTGTATGTACATTATAATAGAGAAGGGCAGCAATATATAAATATTTGAACATTTTCTATGGTTGATTTCCAAAGACTGCCAGTTACCATGGCCCAAGATGCTAATTGTTGTTTCAGTCTAGAATGGCTAGCCCATTTGAAAACAATCAGCTTTTAACAGCTGTAAGAACCAACTACAAATATATTTCTTTTCCCTTGTCACATTATAGTAAATGTTTAATGAGAAATTAAAATATAATAGTAACTGAAATATGTATGGGATGCCATTAGAATAGTACACTTGACAAGTGTGAAGCTGTTTTTTACTGGAGATGAGCAGGACAGCAAAATGTTCTTGTAAAGAGGTAAATGACTTAACTGAAAGAGTCAAAAGTACCATGCAAAAATGTAATTTGTGATATTTTTCAATGGTAAAAAATAACATAACATACACACACACGCAAAAATTTGGTGAAGACGCACACCTGTGATAATTATCATGGATATAATATTTTGGTATCTCTGAGCAATGTTATTTTAAAGATAACTGTAACAAATGATCTAGCATAACTGGCTACATTGAAAAGAACTATTCAAAAAGCCCAAAGTTTTCAATATAATATCATTTTACTTCCAGTGAAGCTTTCTGCTTTGCAAGGATGTGATTGTAATAAAAAAGGGACATAGAGGCATTAACAAACCATTAAAATAGGAATAGGTTTCGCTTGTTTTCAGAGAAGCATCGCAGAAAAGTATACACAGTGATGGAAGGCTCAGTGTATTTGAAATGGGCAAGAAATTTCTAACTGAAGAAAATCAGAAAGGAAGGCTGATTCAAGATTATTCACTGCCTTAAAGATAAAAAATCTTTTATACCTAGTACAGTTGTGCTTGAAAGTTTGTGAACCGTTTAGAATTTTCTATATTTCTGCATAAATACAGTATGACCTAAAACACCATCAGATTTTCACTCAAGTCCTAAAAGTAGATAAAGAGAAAAATATTATACTTGGTCATTTATTTATTGAGGAAAATGATTGAATGTTACATATTTGTGAGTGGCAAAAGTATGTGAACCTCTAGGATTAGCAGTTAGTTTGAAGGTGACATTAGAGTCAGGTGTTTTCAATCAATGGGATGCCAATCAGGTGTGAGTGGGCACCCTGTGGTATTTAAAGAACAGGGATCTATCAAAGTCTGCTCTTCACAACACATGTTTGTGGAAGTGTATCATGGCACGAACAAAGGAGATTTCTGAGTACCTCAGAAAAAGAGTTGTTGATGCTCATCAGGCTGGAAAAATTTACAAAACCATCTCTAAAGAGTTTGGACTCCACCAATCCACAGTCAGACAGACTGTGTACAAATAGAGGAAATTCAAGACCATTGTTACCCTCCCCAGTAGTGCTCGACTAACAAAGATCACTCCAAGAGCAAGGTGTGTAATAGTCGACGAGGTCACAAAGGACCCCAGGGTAATCTCTAAGCAACTGAAGGCGTCTCTCACATTAGCTAATGTTCATGTTCATGAGTCCACCATCAGGCGAACACTGAACAACAATAGTGTGCATGGTACAGTTGCAAGGAGAAAGCCACTGCTCTCCAAAAAAACATTGCTGGTCATCTGCAGTTTGCTAAAGATCACGTGGACAAACCAGAAGGCTATTGGAAGAATGTTTTGTGGATGGAGTAGACCAAAATAGAACTTTTTGGTTTAAATGAAAAGCGTTATGTTTGGAGAAAGGAAAACACTGCATTCCAGCAAAAGAACCTTATCCCATCTGTGAAACATGGTGGTGGTAGTATCATGGTTTGGGCCTGTTTTGCTGCATCTGGGCCAGGATGGCTTGCCTTCATTGATGGAACAATGTATTCTGAATTATATCAGAGAATTCTAAAGGAAAATGTCAGGACATCTGTCCATGAACTAAATCTCAAGAGAAGGTGGGTCATGCAGCAAGACAACGACCCTAAGCACACAAGTCGTTCTACCAAAGAATGGTTAAAGAAGAATAAAGTTAATGTTTTGGAATGGCCAAGTCAAAGTACTGACCTTAATCCAATTAAAATGTTGTGGAAGGACATGAAGCGAGCAGTTAATGTGAGGAAACCCACCAACATCCCAGAGTTGAAGCTGTTCTGTACGGAGGAATGGGCTAAAATTCCTCCAAGCCGGTGTGCAGGAATGATCAAAAGTTACCGGAAACGTTTAGCTGCAGTTATTGCTGCAAAGGGGGGTCACACCAGATACTGAAAGCAAAGGTTCACATACTTTTGCCACTCACAAATATGTAATATTTGATTGTTTTCCTTAATAAATACATGACCAAGTATAATATTTTTGTCTCATTTGTTTAACTGGTTTCCTTTTATCTACTTTTAGGACTTGAGTGAAAATCTGATGGTGTTTTAGGTCATATTTAAGCAGAAATATAGAAAATTCTAAAGGGTTCACAAACTTTCAAGCGCAACTGTATGTGATTAGGGTGTGTATGTTTTTTTTATTTTTTACGTACATTCACTGGGTTTGCTAAACTTTACTGTATTACCATTATGAAAATTATTAGGATGCTGGGTTACATAGCATCTAGTGCCAAGTAACAGTCAAACAGTTATTTGAAATAATGGGCAGTTTTGGTCTCCAAATTACAAGTAGGTCATATCAGCACTAGAAGAAGTCCAGAGAAGGAGGACTAGGTTGACTCCCTTATCAATATTGTCATGTGTGGCCATATTGTCGTTAGAGTTATTTAATCCATTTTGGAGCTTTTTGCACCAGAAAGAAAAGCTAAGAATATTCTATACAAAGAAGCTTTTAAATACAAACTCCAGTCATTCACTTTCTCATCCAGGCAATACACGTAATTCAGCTTTTACAATAATAATCTCAATAGTTTTTTGCATTCCCTGCAAACTTGTTCTTTCAATTATACTCTTGATTGCTGTGTAAAGTGTTTTATGACGATGAACTCTGTGAAATTATGTTTAAATGATTAAGTCATAAATGTATTCGGTGGGTTGGCACCCTGCCCGGGATTGGTTCCTGCCTTGTGCTCTATGTTGGCTGGGATTGGCTCCAGCAGACCCCCGTGACCCTGTGTTCGGATTCAGCGGGTTAGAAAATGGATGGATGGATAAATGTATTCATTAGCTGACGCAAAATAATGACATTCCTAAACGACAAATAAATCCATAATGTCTGTTTCATTGAAACTCATAGCACGGGCCATCACAAGGTGCTTTACAGAATTAAAATAAATTAAAAACCCTATGAGTACAGTGGGAAAGGAGACTCAACAACACAAAAGGGTTGGAGCACCATTATGGTGACCCCCTATAGTTGAAGGTTTAGAAATGACGCAAAAAGAATTCAACAGGAATGTCTTTATAGACAAGTCCAAATCAGAACAGAACAAGATAGCTGGGTTCCGGGTTATAAAGTTGTCGGCAGAAGGGCGGACAATGGAAGTGACATCAGCCATGGAGTGGCCGTCAGTTTTCCATTCTGTTCTTGAAGTGGAAAAAACGTTCATCTGTTATCAAAGAAGTCATTCATGAGACCAGATGAAACTGCTGAACGGTTCTTTATTTGCACAGAGATATATACAATATTTCAGTCCATGCAGTGACATCATTAATAGAATTCATTCCCTTTAATACTTTTCTATTATCCTGTGGTGGGTTGGCGCCCTGCCCGGGATTTGTTCCTGCCTTGCGCCCTGTGTTGGCTGGGATTGGCTCCATCAGACCCCTGTGACCCTGTGTTAGGATATAGCGGGTTGGAAAATGACTGACTAACTGATTTTTCTATTATCATTACCCTATCTAATAAATCACGTCATCTGACTCTTAATATGCAGAATTCTAGCACCCTCTAGTACAACCTCTAGTAACTTTGTATACATGTCGATTCTTCCATTATTCTAAACATCGTTTCATTAAAGGGGGTGTTGTATGGGTTTCCCCATTGATGTTGACCCCACTTTATAATAGGGGTGTTTGGACTTTCTCACTAGTTTGTTCTCATTTTTAAGGGGGTGTTCATTACACATTTACCTCATTTTAACATTAGCAACTATCTTGGTGGCTCCTCTAGATGAGGCAAAAGCTTTAAGCCGCATTTAGTGAACCATTTAGTTACCTTTAGTCATTTTCCCGATGCTTTTAATAATCCATTGTTACAAATTCATTTAAGTATATGTTTATATTAAATTGTACAAAGTATCATATATTGATTAAAAATATTTGATTAAAATTCTCTATTCTGCAGAGAGAGAGAGAAGGCATTAGACCACAGCCCCTAGCCCTGGTTCAGCAGGTAGTCAGCATCATCCGATCCCTTAACCTGTCTCCCATGAGCACACACATGTCAACAGTAATAAACTGAAATTGTATTCCCTATCACACAGGAATTGTGCATTGAATGAAATGAGAAAAATTTAGCAAACACCTCACAATGAGATTTGTGCTTTGTGATAATATTAGAGTGATTAGACATATATAAGTTGTTATTACTTAAAACACATTACAGTTCATTTCTGAGATTTCAAGGTTTAAAGAATGTTCTGTAAAGACAGAATAAAGAGGTGGATCTTTGGGCATGAGCCTAAAGTCAGCTTATGACCTGCACTTACTGGGAATTCCTCGTTCGTGGGGAACAATTGCAAGCCCCGGTCCCCATCACGAATGGGGTTCAACGGCTTACCCACGCCTCTCGACGCCGGGTAGACACACGTTGATCCATTCAGTGTAGCGCGCGTGCAGCCCCGGACATCTAAGGGCATCACAGACCTGTTATTGCTCAATCTCACGTGGCTGAAAGCCACTTGTCCCTCTAAGAAGTTGGACGCCGACCGCTCGGGGGTCGCGTAACTATTTAGCAGGAGGGAGTCTCGTTCGTTATCGGAATTAACCAGACAAATCGCTCCACCAACTAAGAACGGCCATGCACCACCACCCACAGAATCGAGAAAGAGCTATCAAAGCAAGCCTAGCAAATGGACCTTGGGAGAGAATTTCATAATATGTGAATGCTGTGTATCAGAGTATTGAGGCACTAAGAAGGCTGATATCAGAAGAAGACTTTTGTCGTATCTTGATTTTTCTGTACACTAATAGATACTAAAATACTGTGTTATGTTGGTATTGAAATTTTTCTGCCATTAACATGTACATAGTCTGCATCAAACTATCAACTACTTAAACTAAACTAGACTTACTGTGTGAAAAAAAAAAACACTCTTCATTTACAGCTCTAAGAATAAGCTAGAGTAACTGCTCTTTTAATTTGAAGTAAATAGTTTAATAAAATTAATTGCTCAAAGAATAATCTACTGTAAGTGCTCTTTTTATATCAAGTAAACAGTTTTTTTAAATTAATTTGTACTATCATTTCAAAACTTTTCAAATTTGAAAGATACTTATCTCAAAATTATTCACAACAAAATATTTACAAATAGTCAATTTAACTTCACCCTTCATAAGTTTAACATCTATGATGTGAATTTGGTTTGTGAATGCACATTGAAGATTAGTTGTGTTTATCCGTCTCTGCTCTATTAGATTTTTCAGCCTATTTGCTTTTAGTTGGGGGGTCTATCTCTATCTCTAAGCAGTAGGGATCCACTAGACCCCCTACAAGAGCAGTTTTCAGGGCAATTACTGTTCCATAAAACCCTAGCAGCCAAAATCAATTTCCTGCTGTGCTCATTGGCTGCTTCTGCCATTACTGATTTATTAATGAGGTGGAACAGGTCTAAAAGTAGTAAAGTGGTGTTCAAGGCCAGTGTGAGGTAAAATTGTATTGTAAGCATAAATGCTCAAGTGGATTTTGAATAAATATCCATTTAGTACTGTTATCCATTACACGTTACAAAATAAATGCCTCTAATAAAAATCATACATACCAGAAATGATTCCCATCTTTTATTTTTTAAAGCAAAAATGTGTGGTAATTGTGTGTTATTTTATACTGAAGTAGTTGTACTGCAAGTTTATTTAGTTATGCTTTGGGTCACTATTGAGGCCAGGGATGAGCATAACTTCGCTCCAAAGGTGGTGATTTATGATATCCCAAAGTGGGAGCATTTCATGGTTCAACTAACCGAAATGCAGCTTGGCTCTATTATGCAAAAATGTTAGACTATTCACATTCGTTACCGAAATTGTTAAAGAATACTTAGGGTCCATTCTTGGTATTTACTCCAAATAGTGTTACGCATAAAATAACAAAGAGAGTAAGTGACAAGACACAGTGTTGACAGAGCTCGACATCCACAATTAACAGATTTGACTTAAAACCAAGTATTTGGACACAGCTCTTGTATAGGGAATGAATAGAACACAAGAGTGGCCTTGTAACTCCATATACCTTCAACATCTCCCACAACACTTGCCAAGAGACACAGTCATATGCTTTTTGTAAATCTACAAAACATATGTAGACTGGGTTATCAAATTCCCATTAAACCTTCAGCAAATTTGCCAAAGATAACAACTTTTCTACTGTTCCACAGCCAGGGCAGAATTCATATTATTCCACCTGCATCTTTGGCTCAGCTGTTGGGTGATGTCTTCCCTCCTAGACCCTTACATATTGTCTTCTTTGCCTCATCTGACTTTGCCCTTCGACAAGCACTTGAGAGATTTGCTGCTGAGTGTGAAGCAGCTGGAAAGAGGAAGAGCACCTTCAAGTCTATGGACATGGTTCTCTCTCTGAAAAATGGATTAGATAGATAGATAGATAGATAGATAGATAGATAGATAGATAGATAG
>JANRMT010028174.1:47794290-47857402 GCA_026402145.1 Polypterus bichir lapradei | reverse complement strand
TAGATAGATAGATAGATAGATAGATAGATAGATAGATAGATAGATAGATAGATAGATAGATAGATAGATAGATAGATAGATACTTTATTAATCCCAAGGGGAAATTCACATACTCCAGCAGCAGCATATTGATAAAAAAACAATATTAAATTAAAGAGTGATAAAAATGCAGGTATAACAGTCTGTCCAGATGAAGGGGAGAGGGGCAACTGCCCTTAGTGGAGCAGTTCAAGTATCTTTGAATTTTGTTACTTAGTGATGGAAAATGGGAAAGTGAGATTGACTAGCAGATTGGATTGGTGGGAGCTGTTCTGTGGGCACTGTACCAGTTCATGGTGGTGAAGCTGGAGCTAAATTTAAAGACAAAACTCATTTTACCAGACAATTTACATCCCTGACCATACATATGAAGAAGAGCTGGAGGTAATGACCAAAAGAATGAGATTGTGAGGGTTCTTCACTGGGTGCCTGGGCTGACAATCTTGGTGAGAAGCTCAGCAATTTAAGAAATCTTTAGAGTAGAGTCACTGCTTATTTGGATGAAGAAAAGCCAGTTGAGGTAGTTATAGTATAGCTGAGATAGGCATATTAAAGATGTCCCTGTGTGGTTCCCCCTAGAGCTGTCCTGGGCACATCCTACTGAGCATTGACCCTGAAGCAGACCCAGGACACATTGGAGGGATTATATGTCTTGGATGGCTTGGAAACACCAGGAAATTCTCCAGGATGACATTGAATCTGCAGTTCAGATGTCTGGGCTGAAATACTTGGCCTGCTGCGACAGTGACACTTACCAGGAAAAGTGGTTTCAGAAAATGAGATGAGATATGTATTTAGACAGCTAGATAGAAACTGTATGATATATACTGTATAAAATCCAATGTTTGTCTGTCTGTCTGTATGTCAGTCTGTCCGCTTTTCACAAGAGAACTACTTAATGGATTTAGACTGGGGTTTTTTCCTATAATTTGCTTGAACATTCTAGTTGATTTTGCAACTTCTCTCATCTCACTGTGTATCATAGTTCGCTTGTGGTACCGATTTATTTGTGCGAATATGAGGGACAGGCTGCCGGCCGAGGGGAGGGTGGTGGGGCCCTCCTCACTCATACGCCAACTTCCATTCGAGTCACTCTTCCTCTCGCCACGTGTTGGAGTGCACCTTGCCTCTGCTTAGCTAGCGATACCTGTTTGTTCAACAGACATTATCATCTACAGACTGTTGAGGAGTAACGTTTGATGTTTTGAGAAAGAGATCAGAGCTATGTGTGTTTTAGAGTGTAGCTGCTGAATGCCAGAGATAACACAGCCACATGCTTTTCTCCCCACATGGGGGACGCTCTCCCGTCAGAGCTGAGCATGATCAGATACAGTGCCAACGTCTGACATTGGAGAGTACGTACCTTCCGCTTGGGCAAAATTACATTTCTTTTTATTTTTTTCTATTGATTTTTAAAATTTGTTCTGTTTCACTACTACGTGGGCAGAGCAGAAAGGGACAGCTAGTATATATATATATATATACAGCGGAACCTCGGGTCACGACTGTAATTTGTTCCAAAACTCCCCCATAGGATTGTATCTAAATACAGGTAATCCGTTCCAGACCGTATGAACTGTATGTAAATGTATTTTTTTAAAGATTTTTAAGCAATAAAATAGTTAATAATATCATAGAATGCACAGCGTAATAGTAAACTAAATGTAAAAACATTGAATAACACTGAGAAAACCTTGAACAGAGAAAAATAACATTGCAAGAATTCACGCTAATGCCTTACGAACTGCTTGCTGTAAACACTTTTTTTTAATGAGTTTTAAGCACAGGGAAAAACATGAACATTTGAAAAATCTGTAATTTAATAAACAACCAAGAAAAGTAACATTGCAACAATGCACGCTACGAACCAATCGCTGTAAACAATTTTTTAATGAGTTTTAAGCACAGGGAAAAACATGAACATTTCAAAAACCTGTAATTTAATAAACAACCAAGAAAAGTAACATTGCAACAATGCACGCTACGAACCAATCGCTGTAAACAGAAGTGAAGTGGAGGTTAAAATCCAATAGAAAAAAGTCATCATTAAATACAACGCTCAAATCAGTCTCTTTAAAAACAAGCCCGATGCATTCTTTAACTGCCTTCACGGCCTTACGCAGCCAGCCCTCTCTTTCTTGCGCTCTCTCTCTCTCTCGCTTGCTACACAGGGAGGGACTGAACACGTGCAGAAATCATCGGTGTGTATGAACCGGAAGGGAAACTGGCTTGTTCGTCACCCGAGTGTGTGGTCGTGAACAGATGCAAAATTTTGGCAAACGTTTTGGTCGTAACCCCATATGTACGTGGTCTGAGACATTCGTGACCCGAGGTTCCACTGTGTGTATATATATATATATATATATATATATATATATATATATATATATATATATATATATATAGTATATATATATGTTGTAAGACCTGCGGTGGGCTGGTGCCCTGCCCAAGGTTTGTTTCCTGTCTTGCGCCCTGTGTTGGCTGGGATTGGCTCCAGCAGACCCCCATGACCCTGTAGTTAGGATATAGCGGGTTGAATAATGGATGGATGGTTGTTGTAAGACAACAAAACAAGCAAGGAAAGATTTGGGGATTCACCCTTTATATTGTAGTGCAAGCATAAGCACAGATTCTGGGTCGGTGTCCAAAAATGGGTTATATATATATAGGTTCCGGGGGAACAGCCATGGACTGTGCAATACCTCCCCCTGGACGCTAAATGGCTGCCCCCCTTGGTTTGAGTGGTGCCTTGGTTTCCTGCAGGGCTCCTTGGGAAATGGAGTTGGGTGCAGCCCTGTTGGGTCCTGCAGGCGCTGCCAGGGGGTGCTGCAGCTGTGACTCCTGAGCCCGTATGGGCAGTGTATTTGCCACATCCAGAAGTGCAGCCAGAACTCGGCAGTCAACCACCTGGAGCACTTCCGGGTGGACTATAAAAGGGGCTAGCAACCACCACTAAGATGGCCAGAGTCAGGAGGAGGAGTGGTGGTGCCGAAGAAGAGTGTTTGTGTTTTGGGTGTTTTTGTCTACTTGGGACTATGTTGTGCCTGTGGGGGTCACGGGGAAGATGTGCCCCACAGGTGAAGAAAAATAAAAACTTTCTTGGTTTTATACGTGCCTCAGGTGTGAGTCTGTGTCGGGTCAGGCGCCTATATAGTGCCTTGTTACAATATATATAATGAAAAATTATGCAACAAAGGAAGTGAATGTTTTATTTTTAATTATGTTTCCTAAAAATGATCAATTTGTATTTTACTTAAATGTTCTTGGCTACAAAACCTTATAAAAAGATTAAAAAACCCTCACACTATTTGTCTTGATTTTAGCTTATACATTCACAAATGCTGATATTTTAACATGTGCTTATACTCTATACTTCTGATAAGGTTCCAAAGGCCTCTGATGAAAATAAGTCAATTGATAGGGTTCTTGTTTTAGATGGATGGAAGAAGATGGGCCTGTTACTGATGATGCTGTTTTCCACCCACTGCAGGGTTCTATTCAAAGCTTTATTAAAGTAATGACAGCCACCACAGCAGGAGACTGAAAAGTGAGAGAGAGACAGAGAGAATGAGAAGATTTAGTAACAGGCGAACACAATAAAATGTTGAAGTTATTAAAGAGCAGATTCACTGGCAGCTCTAACAGATGTGTGCTACTGCATGTTAGTATAAAGCTTCTTCAGCCTTGATTAATGCTGGACCTGACAGGGTATCTCTTATATTAACTTGTAGATTAATCCATATATTAAAGGTTAAAAAACTGGTATTTTTATTTCCTCAGGGAATTTTAATAAGGCATGCATCAGGTGATCTTAGCATTAGCAGAAAAGTATAAACATTAAGTTAGGCAAAGTGTGTAACACTTTTATTACATGGTGATTAAGGGAGCCATTAATAGTCTATAAAAATTATTTATTAAATATGTTGTTAACGGTAATAAATGCCATTAAAATGTACAAGATCCTTGAAATATGTCATTGTTATTTTGCATTGTTTTACATTAAGGTAGAAGGCTTGTAATCTATTTAACATGCATTATATCTGAAGCTATTAAATATTACTAAATTATTTATGTCAATCTGCCCTGAAGATAACTACTGTACATTAATACAAAGAGCTTTTTTTAAATATTGCATAAACTACACTACTTGAAAATGCTTTAGAAATACTTGGTTTTAATTGTTTTACTATATAATACTATAAGTGAGTGTGAGACATTCTGGATATATTCAGTTAAAGTATACATTTTTAGGGGGTAGCAACATAGCAACAATACATACCTATGCAAAGTTATATCAAATATCATACTAATAGAAAAGTCAAAGGAAGGTTTTTGACCAAAGGAGTTGTCAGATCAGCAGCAGCATAAGCAATAGAAACATACTAATAGCCTTGACATTTACTGCAGCTGCCATGCAAAAGATGTTTTACTTTAATTTTGATCAATGCACCACAGAAAGCCCACTGGTGACCTTGAATTCAATTAAATAGAATTAAGAATGTTAAGGTTGACTGGTGACTCACGAAGGATGTTCTGTTGTGCAGATCAGTAAGCTGTTTGGGTACCGATCTTGCACAAACTTTATAGTAGCCCAAGTCATCATGCACTGTGGCATGTGCAGATCCATAGCTCATATCCAAATGTGCGGTATCAGCAGACAACGAAATCCATCAGTCTTCTCTGATGAAGATATTCGCCATGTCAATGTGGGCTTTTGTCCTTGATGTTGATGCTTGACCAGATTAAGTTTTGTCAGTTACATTTGTTCTTTCAACTTTAAACCTTTCTACCTATTCTTAAACTTAATTTTTAGTCATGCTGTTTTCACTTCATTACTGAGGCAATATCCTTAGGTGAATTTCTGCAAGTTTCACTCCATTTGCCCAAAGAAATCTCAGTATGGCACATTGTTCAACAATAGTGTAATTCAGCTGTGGAGCATCCATGTTCATTCGACCCTGGTTTCAACTAGATTAACGGCAGAGTATGTTTGAACTACCCATAAGCCATCAGGAGCATCTTGTATGACATCAGATTTTATCTGTTTCGTTTACTGCATAATTTTCAAATTACCTTTACTTTTCAATTTACAACAAAACAAAAACAATCTTTAACAATTATTAATAACAAAATGTGCATATTTAACATTGTATTTTAGTGCTATAAATATGAATCAACAATAGAAAGCTGTTGTTTCAGACAGAGTTGCCAATGTTTGGTGAACTTTTTCCTTCCTTTAAAAAATAAATACAGGAATAGGCTAAAGTTAAAAGCAGAACTGTGCCTAAAGTTATCAAAACTGTTACCTGACATTGATAATAATGACCTATACAACAATTAACCTTCACAATCGACTTTGAGCTATTTTCCACTTTATTTGACCTGTGGTTATTTAGTAGTTGACTTCAGTTATTTTTCTGCTACTTTTGATCAGGATTCATATGTAACTGTATAATTTTTGGAAATTAAAACAGGCAAAATTTTATTCGATATCAAACCATGCTACTGTTTTTGCAATGAGAAAAATTTAAAAAACCATTTGATGTGCATAAGAAAATCTAAATGACGTACATTAGCACACAAAAGGCTATCTGTAATCAACTGTTAAAAATCCCAAACAGAATATTAGAAGCAGGGGTGGGAATTTAGAAATTTCACTTTTAGTCAAGTTTAATAAGAGTTCAGTGCTTAACAATTTACAACTGTAAGAAAATGGTAGTACCTGCAATTCCTTGAGGTACTACGTGAAAAAAAGGTTGCAAACCCATGGGCTTACATATATTGCGTGATATTTAATCATACACTCTATGTCTCAATAGTCTGATGTAGTAGAGTATTTGATTTTCTATTATTCAAAATTTTTAGGCAGCAAAATTTGTGGCAGGCTACAATCCATGAATGTACAACTCGACTTATGTACATGATTGAAATAAAATCTAAAACATTTACTACTGGTATTTATCGCAAAATGGATTGCATCAGATTGTAGACCTCTAAAACAGGTCTGAGAGACATCATTCCGTGAGGGCTGACAATTAGTGCTTATTACCTTAGCATGGGAGAACTTATATTAAATGCATAAGACTTCACATATTGGGCAGCTAAGAAGACTAAGACTAATCAGGTCATATTTCATCTCTGACTTCTTAGACTGGACCAGTCTTCCTTTCTTTTTGCCTAGCAATGCCAGTTTTTCAGCCATGTTGTAAAGTCATTTTGGCCTTGGAGCCCCTGCAGATTTTGGTTATTCCTAAAGCAGCCTACCTCTGGAGTTTTTTTTTTAAATTTTGATTTATTTTCTGTCCTGGCCATCTGACCATAGCATCAGACTTACAGTCTCATCAATTATTTAAAAATGAATTGAATAACTGCAGTATATAAGTGTGCATTGATTTATTCTTATTTACTCTTTATGATATTTAATTTATCATTTACCAGTAACGGCGCACTGCACAATAACGTGCAGTGAATACACTTGACTTGAGCATTCATAGTTCTCATCCTCTTTCTCTGTACGTTTACCATTCGTTTGCTCAGAGGTTGATGCGCTTGCTGCTTCCTGAGCAGCTCTTCTTTTCTCCACTCTAGTGGCCTGCTTCTTCTCTTCTTTCATTGGCATCTTTTCGCGTTAAAACTGATTAAGTCAGTGTTTGTGTAGCAATTACTTAGTAAGTTTTGTTTAATTTTTCATTTAAGCTGGCACTTAAGTTTTCAATCTGCCTCAAGAATGATTTAAGATATGAAGAGGTAAGGGAAGTGATGGCGAAGGTGGTAGGGATGAGAACGGCTCCCATAACCATGCGCTGCACGGCCATCCTGCTGGATGCTGTCGAGAGTTGATTCTACAATAAAATAAAATAAAAATAAAAAGAGGATTAACCTTGGAGGTCAATCATCACCCCGAAAGCGGATAGTAGACGTCACGTAGTATATGTGTACCAAATTTCAGGTCAATAAGTCAAACGGTTTGCGAGATACAGGTGATTTAAAATCCTGGACAGACAAACGAACAACCAAGGTAGCATATTATATATTAAGATATTCTTATTCTAATTTGTTGATCTTTTCTTGCAACTTTTTCTTTGGCATCTTGTAAAGCACTCTGAGCTGCATATTTTGTATGCAAATGTGCTATAGAAATAAATGAAGTTGTTAATTTGCGTTTCTTTTTACTTACATACTCTCAAGTCTTGTATATGCTAGCTTTAGCGTTCTTTTTTTTTCAAATCTTGTAATTTTCCTTTAAAACCTTTAGCTTTAACTTCTTTCCCTTGTTGGCAGTTCACGTGTTTTTTCTCTTTCCTGACCAAAGAGTCACAGTATAGCTTTGCATTTGTGGACAGATCTCACTTCATTTCTCATAATTGTGTGATGCACAAAATCTGATTTGCTTGGTCATTTTTTTGCTAACCTTTGCCTTTTTTTATAGTTCATTATTACTGATGATATAGAAAACTGGATTATACAGGTTGAAAACAAGTGAACACAAAGTGGGAAATCAGAGGTAAACTTTTTTTTTATCAGTTTAAGTTTGTGCAACACCAGAAATGCTCTGAAGCTGGAGTTGTGGCAATAATTAAGGTTTGCTGCACTACTCACAGCACATACTCGATCAGCTTTATGACAACCACTTTCTGGAAAATTCACCCCATGGGGCTCTTTTATCTTGGCATTCTATTAAAAACGATATATCCATCATCTATTGCTTTCTTTTATTTACTTAATTCTTGCCTCCTAGTATTCCTACCCACCCCCATGTAATTTATCTTTGGCCTTCTGAAAAACTTCTCATTTTCTTGCTACATTTTTTACATGCCCTGTGCATAATTTACTCTACTAAGTACCTCAGTGTCTTACATTATTATAATGTCAGATATGTATAAAAGTACTTTGTGATGTTACTGACATCGAAAGGCACTATATAAAACAAGAATTGATTTATGAGATCATATTCGCATACACATGATTGGGCCCTATAAACAGCTCATGAGGCAGGAGATAATGAGACATGGAAGGGACATTGAACCACAGTACCATGTTTACAGGCAGAATCTTTCTCATGAAGTGATTCATTATTGCCCCATGTAGAAATGTCATGAAGTGAAGAATATATTGGGAGAAAAACAGAGAAGTAAAACTGCAAAGACATACAGATCTAAAACAAGTCAATCAGATAAAAGAGGAATGTTGGGGAGAATACAAAAGAATTATTAATTGATAAACAGAGGAGCAGGACAGCTGATAGAAACAGGCGTGAAGAATGATAAGAATAAAGATGAGATGCAAGCTGCATATAAAAATAGAGTAGGCTACAAGAAAGAGAGGACAGGCAAAGACAATGGCAGCAAATAGAGAGCGAGCTATGGTGAAGGTCACTTGATCGTTCATTTTCTTAAGATGTCCTCAATCCATTCCCTATTAAACTTAAACCTAAAGACACTAAAATAAAATGCCAGTTTAAATGTACAAATTCTACAGCTATCAATATGAAAACATTATTTGGGCTAACTATTGAATTTAGTGTTGTAGCTTGCATAATATTCACAGAAAAATTAATAAACACCTTCTGATTATTGAAGGGATAACTTGATGCTTTAAAGTTCTCAGTGAAGTCATATATTCATTTTAGTATATACAGCTGATATTTTTCAACTGATACTGCACATGTTGTTATTACACTAAAAATAATACTGTATATCCCACTTGTATGTGACTGCCTTTGCAAACAGATAATCACATGGATCTAGAGTGTGCTGTAACATGACTACCAGAGTCTGATATGATAAAACGTCAAGCTATGGTACTCTTGTAATATGCACTGTGGAAACAAACCACATACAGTCATCCCTAAGAGTCGGCTAACCTGCAGGTTAACCCTATTTAATAATTTGGAAAAGGGTGGAATCAAGTTAAACAACACGAGGGTACAAATAGACGGCTTAAGCTATTCTCAAGATCACAATGGGTTTCCAAAGAAAAATGTTGCTTATGAGAGTGTCTCTGACCTCTTCAGATGTGGGTCCTAGAATGAACAACTACTTCCGGTTGCTGATGGGTTTATAAGCTGGCACTCTTGAAGAGGTGGGGATTTCTTGGGATGGAGAGGAGGTGAGGTCAGTCTTCATCTGACTGGCATCCCTCTGAATTGTCGATGCAAAAGGGCAATTTGTTAGCAACAAGACCCTCTCAACTCACAGTGGTATTACTTCACTTCTTGGAGTCCTAAAGATAACCCCCTAAGTGCATATGCATGGCAGCATATATTTAAGGAGAAGTTCACCACAAAACTGTGTCCAATAAAATGCTTACTGGTGTGTTTCTACACTCTAAAGCATTTAGTCATTTGTGTTTTGTTCCCTACAACACTCATTTTTGAATGGACTAAAAATGTGCAATATTGGTCATTTTCTATATTATTAGTAAAATTTGCACAAATTTTGGTAATTACAATGGCTTAAAAAAACAAAAGGCCCACTTTTCCTTACAAGAGTCTAGCATGTCCTTTTTAGTTTTCTGGACTTTAGGGGGCAATCAATAGTCACCCTTACACCGTAAAAAACATGCAGGTGAACAATGCACAGAGGCATAAAATGACAAAGCCTAAAGCTTCTGGCCTATTTAAACATTAGAATATTCGAAAAACTGTCATGAGAACATGCCTTTCAGCCCAACAAGCTATTCCATCCTATTTACATCCATCCACCCATTTCTCAACCCACTGAATCCGAACACAGGGTCACGGGGGTCTGCTGAAGCCAATCCCAGCCAACACAGGGCACAAGGCAGGAACCAATCCCGGGCAGGGTGCCAACCCACCGCAGTCCTATTTACATAGACTGTCTAAAATAATTTTAAGGTTCCTACTACTCATCACCACACTACTTCGTAATTTAGCCCATGAGCCTATAGTTTCTTCAGTGAAGAAATATTTTTTTAACATTTGCGTAAAATATGCTTGTTTACAAGCTTCCAAGAAGGTCCCCATGTTCTTGTTGAATAAACAACAAAGTGTTTACCTACCTACTAACTCCAAGACTGCCAGTATACTGTCTTGAAAGGGCCTTTTAGGCCCATGTCCAGGTACACTTCCAGGGAATAAGTATTTCATGAGTACGTTTGGGTGAAACGGGCAAACTTGAAATGCCTGTTTGTGTACCTGATTAACTTAATGCAACATCATCAAGGTCCAAAGTAAGACCCACATATCCTAAAGTTAGAATGGGAAGTTATACATTAACTGTCCTCCCAGTATTCTAGAAAGTTGATTCTGAGGAAGAGGAAGTCACCTGGATGAGTGATGTAATGTATCTCCCTTGGAAAAAACTATGTCAGGATGAACAGAATCAACTTTCTAGAATTTCCTTACCTGGATTATTGAGCATGCATCGAGACATGTCCTCCCAGTACTCTTGCAATCTAACACCCTCTGGTGGCCTGGGGAATATTAATAAATAAACTACCATAAGTTTTCAGGTTGTCATCATTAGAACAACCAAACTGAGAACAGGACATTTAGCCCAACAAGTCTCATTTATCCTTAACCTAGCCAAAATAACATGAAGTCAAAATGTGAAGTTCATTAACTCTAGAGCCACCATGCGTTTTTTCAGTACTAAAACCATCAAGATTAAGCCTTTTGTTCTCACTAATAGCCCATCAGCTTGGAATCTTGGTAACACAGTCCTACTGTGATACTCCCAAAGCCACAGATAGCCAGATAAATCTTGAGTGAACATACTTAATAATTTCTTGGCACATAGCATATACCGTATATACTCACGGATAAGTTCTCCCATGGATACGTCAGGACTTGATTTTATCATATAATTTCTGGTATTCTATAATATCAGTCCTATAAGTTGAATGCGGAAAAGTCATGCTATTGGTCCAAGAGATTATGATATACTAACACCCACCTGAGAGAGTAACCACGGAGCACACTGTCTTTTTTTTCTATGTGGGTGCGGCAATGCGCTATAACAGCACATGCTCTTAAACTCTCTCTCTCTATTGTGCCTACGTAACCACACGGTAATGCCCAAACTATTCCGAAGCCACGTTTACACTGATTTGTGTTTTTTGTATCTCACACCCTTATACACCTTTATCGTAACAGCATCCCTTATCTACGAAGGAGTGTTCAATCAGAAGAGAAGATAAAGCTGGTTTTAAATTAAATGTCATTGAAGTAGCGAAAGAAATTGGTAACTGCGCTGCTACAACAAGATTCGATGCAACTGAGAAACTGATGCGAGATTGGAGGAGGCAAGAAGATGTGAAAAAAAAATTAATTGGGTCTGATTTTATGATCGTTTTTTCGGGTTTCAAGACCCGACTTATACGTGAGTATGTACGGTATATTGTCTGCATATATTTTCACTGCTGCTGATTAATCACCATTAACACATGCGATTATTGTGTTCACAATTTCCTCTCTGAATACATTAATTTAATCCAGTTCATCTCATTTGATTTCACACAAAATGAAACAGTGCCAAATGAATATCCAAATCTATTAACAGTAGTAGCTGGTCACTGGCACTTGATTGTTTCCTATGTTGTTTCTTGTGTGGCCGTAGGGGGCGCTAGTGCTTCCTTGAACCCTCAGGTACAACTCCAGACTCCGGGTAAAAGTCCAATATTTTTTATTTTGTTCTTCAGTGCACCAAGCACCCTCCACACTACTCATACACCAACACAATAATAACTATAATCAACAATCCACTACTAATCACTAAATACACACAATAATCTCTCCTCCTCGCCCAGACACTTTGCTCCTCACACAACCAGCACAGCTCAGTGTTTGGACTGAGGCATCATCCTTTTATAGCCCCTGACCCGGAGGTGTTCCTGTCCCAGCAGTCCACAGTTCCTTATTCCTTCCGGGTCAGGGCAATCAGTCTTTTACTTCAACCCGGGAGCACGTCGTTCCTTCCCGTCACATGACCGTGACGTACCCCCGGGTTATAAGGCACAAAAGAGCCCATAAGCCCCCCCACAGCGACTCCTGGTGGCCCCCAAGGTATCCAGCAGGGCTGTGTATAAATACTACAAAGTCCATGAGGCCCTGCTGGACCTCGGGGCACTATCCTGCTGTCGGGAGGGCTCCTCCTGGCGGCCTGGGGGTGAGGACCGGCATGAAAAGCCGGCAGTCCTCCACACTTGATAATGAAATTCTTTCACACACACCAGTAGTGTTGCCACCCATCCCTTATAACATGGGATCGTAAAATACTGCATACTGTATTGAACAAAGAAGGGATGTAATTTGCCCCTGTACCAATTCATATATACACTTGCTCTTCAAAGTGCAGAGAATAAAATGAGATTCAAATGAAACAAGGTATACAAGCAGAGTGAAAGAGCTTCATTTTCCTGTCGCACTAACTCCTGAAGAGAGGAGTGACATGTGCCCATCTTGCTTGGTTGAACACAAGATGGGCTACTGCATTTTGGGTCCTTTTGCAGTGGCTTGATGGCACATGCAGGTCCTTCTGCTAGTTGTGAGTTGTAGTGCATGACAAGACCAGAGGTTGTGTTGCATAATCAGTCAGATAAAGCCAGATTTTGCAGATGTTTTACAGATTCATAAATGTTACATTCTATGACAATGTGCAATTTAAAACATCTAAATTAATAACTCAATCAGATACATATTTAGAATTTTATTCAGTCTATCCTTTGCTATTTAAAGGCCTAATCTATACACATTTTCAATAAGTAATAACGCTTCTTATACAGGTAACAGCTGCAGATTTGACTTGTTTGTATCACGTGTGCAGAAAAATTGAACAATGATTGTATTTTTCTGATTTTTAATGGATAATTGTTAGTGCTTTTGGTATGTTGTCTTGAAACATAGCAATTCAAACCATATGTATTGGTTTTTCCCAAATATTATAGCAAGTGCCAGTTGTTCGGTGGTCGTTGGACGTTGTTTATGTTACAGAAAACTGTTCAATAAACTAACTGAAATGATTTAATATGCATAGGCAAGTGATTGTTAAAACTGTTTTGTATTAGAAATTAATCACTGAGTTATTTCTGCTTTATAGAAAAAATATTAATATGCTTGAAGATTATAGAGAAATATCAATATGCTTAAAGGATATTATTATGCAGTGTTAATAAGTGGACGCTTGAGGGCGCTGTTTCCCCATGAAACCCAACAGACAGATGCAGACACTGGTTTAAAAGCACCCAGAAGTATTTTTATTTTCTTCTTCAAAGTTCCCCAATACACCTCCACCACCATAAACCAGTAATCACTAATAATAAATGCACACTATCAAACACAATAATTCTCCTCTCCTCCCAGCAGCTCCCTCACACTTCCTCTCAACTCCAGCTCGGCTTGTTGGGTCTCCCATAGTCCTTTATATAGTCCTTGACCCGGAAGTGCTTCTCCTCTTCTGTTCGCGTGACTTGTCAGTACTTCCGGGTCAGATGGAGAATTACATTTTTCTTCAGCCCGGAAGTAATTCTGTTCCTCCGTCACCATGACTTGGGAGTACTTCCGGGCTGTACGGAAACAAAAATCCCCTCGTCTCCCTGCAGCGTCACACGGTGGCCCCCAGGGTACCCAGCAGAGTTGTGAAGCCAATCTTCCATGATGCCCTGCGGGAATCTGGGGCACCTCTAGGCTGCAGGGAAGACGCCATCTAGCATCCTGGATGTGTCGGCCAGGATGACCTGCCGGCCGTCCATCACAGCAGTAAATTTGGAATAAAAATGTTAATTGTGCTATTAATCATGATTACATTTTTTAATCAAATTGCAGTCCTAATTTACATTTTAAATGTTTGCATAAATTTTCAAATGAAAAAATAAAAACATTATTAGGTAAACTGCCGAAAACTGATTCAGCATTTATTACTGAAAAGCAAAACAAAACTTTTGAATCAGCTGGGCACTTATAATAATAAATGAAGTAAAAGTGAACATTTTTCTATATGAAGTATAAAAATTGTATCCATTCTGACAAATTTTATGAAATATGTAGGAAGTACACTGCCAGCATAAATCTGTTAATTATCAGTGCTCATTATTTGAATTAGCTAAACCCACCTGAAATTGAATTTCAATGTTTTCAAAGAACTTGGAATACAAAGTGCAACACCAGCATCAATTTGACATAGGCAAAGGAGAAAATGCCAGATGGCACATTGGTGATGGAGAATGTGTTCCAGGAGGCAAAATTGTATTTTATATTTCTAATTAGTTTACACCACTTCGCAGAGATCACTATTCAATTTGTCATTAAAAAATTCTTTTTCTGTTTATCAATATAAAAAAGCCAAATTAAATCCACTGAGATTCAATGTTGTATAACAATAAAATGTAAAAAACATCCAAGGGGTGTATATTTTTTATAAGCACTGTAATTAGCCAAGGTCAGGTAGACTTTGTACGTTAAGATTTTTGCTTTGACTCTTTGTCAGTTAGGAGAATCCTAATACATCCATCTATCCATCTATTATCCAAACCGCTATATCCTAACTACAGGGTCACGGGGATCTGCTGGAGCCAATCCCAGCCAACACAGGGCACAAGGCAGGAAACAAACCTTGGGCAGGGTGACAGCCCACAGCAGAATCCTAATACATTCAAATGCAAATATTTCACTATTTTTATGTTTTAAATATGTTATTTAAAAAAGAAATATTTTACATACATGTGTAGTTATGCAGTATATGCTGTGTGCCATAAGTATAGGGTTGCCAGACGTCCCTTATGTATGAGACATGTCCCATATTTGATAATTTTGTCCCCTGTCCTGTACTGACCTTTCAGGGACACCCAAATGTCTTGTATTTAGTTCATTTTCAAATTTTGTAAAAAAAATATTTTTACTACCTTCTTACAGTACTTAGTTGTAACTTTATAAGTAATTATACTTTCTTTTCTCAAATTCTCTTGATGAAAATAACCCAAATGTAATGAGGAAACAAGTGTTTGCTGCCTGTTTGCAACTTGTTCAGTTGCTATGGTTGGCTGAGGACAGTGACACTCTTACCCTTTTGCTCTCCAGCCCCAATGCTGTGCAGTTCTGTATCAGCATTGCAACATAACAGTGTCAACAAAGTGTGTTGTTACTAGGGAATCCATTCCCGGATGGGTTTATCCATTCCCGGTAATTCGGGAATCTCGAATGTCATTCCCGGGAATTCCGGGCGCCCGGGGATGACACAGTGCAGGGACATCTCACATGTGAACGGTTTTAGAATGACCGACACTTTTTTTCAATAAAACTACTGCAATATGTTGACACCAATAAAAGACTAACCTTATCTACAAGCAGTTCATGCTGTCATATAAGTACATGTATCTAGTTCAGGGGTGCCCACACTTTTTCGGCTTGCCAGCTACTTTTAAAATGACCATGTCGAAATGATCTACCTACAATAAAAATGCTATATATATATAGCATTTTTATGCTATATATATAGTAAAACTAGTAAAACTTTGATAGTAAAACTATCAAATAATGCAAAGAGTATGCAACACGTGTTTCGCCCTTTACATTGCGCCACAGCGTGTGGTTCGTTTATTTGACAGCATGTAGATCGGGGTAATTACATTCATGGCATTCGTAGTCTGAATCACAATCTGATTGTATGGGAGGTTACCTACCAGGTAACGCTTGTGTCGGCAAACATCCGACACGCTGCCCTCTTCAGTTGCAAGAAGCAGATCATAGAATGTTGCAAAGTTTTACTGTTAAATAATGCAAAGAGTATGCGACACATGTTTCGCCCTAATTCTGGGCTCATCAGGCGTACACACTCACTGCACGTCAGCGTCAGAGGCGAAGCCACTGTGTGTGGTTCATTTATTTGACAGCATGTAGATCGGGGTAATTACATTTTTGGCATTCGTAGTCTGAATCACAATCTGATTGTATGGGTGCATGTGGGATGACCAGTGTGTTAGAAGAAAAGAGATCTCAGACTGGCCGCCCTGTACGTCAATCAAGTGACAAATGCCATAAGGAGGATATATAATAGACCAACGTTGAAAAATTTTTTTTTGAATGCAACATGATCTACCTGATCAGTTACTGATACACTTGTTCTAAACAACGCCCGCGCTTGCGTTGCTGTGAAACACCGCCATTTCAGCTTTTACTGATGCATCCAGTTTCTTGTCATCATTCTGTGATAGCAAGTTTCTTGGCACAGATAATGCAGATGCAACAGACTGACGCATTGCAATTTCAAGTTGCTTTTCAAAGCTGTTGTCTGACAGACGTCAATGAAGTCTGCCCTGTCCCGGCATTTGTGAGCTGCCGAGTGCAGACTCCTCCCATTCCACTGTGCTCAGTCTTAGTGGGAGCCGGGAGACTGACGACTGCTGCTGGGTGACTGAATCAATCTGAAAAACACTACACTGTGGGCCAAAAAACCGTGCCACTTAATTATTTTCAACTATAACTCTGTTATTTCTTGATTGATTTTTACACTTTTACACGCTATATATGCAAGCTTGGCCGTTCCCGGTTTCCCGGGAATTACAGCAGTTTCATTCCCGGGAATGCGGGAATTAAAAATGTCCGGGAATCCCGGGCTACCGGTAATCGGGAACCTGGGAATGGATTCCCTAGTTGTTACTACTTGCCATTGCCCACTTTTTTTCTGACTGCCTGTATTAATTCATAATAATATTTCTCTGTTGTCTCTATTAAATAAATATTTTCAAATGATATCACTTTCACAGAATTTTTTTTAGCATGTATTAAATAATTTTTATATGATTTTACTTTTGTTTTCCTCATAACCCATTAAAATCCTTGCTTTATGTTTTTAACTTATGTCTCTACTTTTATATAATATATTGGTCTGGGTGTGAAGGGGGCATATATAAATTTATATATATAGTAATATAGTGTGTCCCATATTTCTAATTTTCTAATTTGACAACAACAACATTTATTTATATAGCACATTTTCATACAAATTATGCAGCTCAAAGTGTTTTACATGATGAAGAAAGAAAAAAAAAAAGACAAAATAAATAAAAATTAGAATAAGGGAACACTAATTAACATAGAAAAAAAGTAAGGTCCGATGGCTAGGGAGGACAGAAAAAACAAAAACAAAAATTCCAGACGGCTGAAGAAAAAAATAAAATCTGCAAGGGTTCCAGGCCACAAGACCGCCCAGCCCCCTCTAGGCATTCTACCTAACATAAATTACCTCAATCAGTCCTCATTGTATTCAGGGTTCTCATGGAAGGACTTGATGATGATGGTCATGTGGACTTATGGCCTTTAATCCATCAATGTAGGGACATCACAGTGCTTTGATCAGGTGCTAGTGGTGCAGGTCACCACCCCAGAAAACCGGAAAAAGAACAGAAGAAAAAATAGGGGTTAGTACGGATTTTGGAGCCACCATGAATAATCTAATAATTAATTGAATATATAGAGTATCAGGATTAAACTAAGATGAAGCTATGAGAAAGCCATGTTAAAGTAATGTGTTTTTAGCAGTTTTTTAAAGTGCTCCACTGTTATAGCCTGGCGAATTCCAATTGGCAAGCTATTCCAGATTTTAGGTGCATAACAGCAGAAGGCTGCCTCACCACTTTTTTAAGTTTAGCTCTTGGAATTCTAAGTAGACACTCATTTGAAGATCTAAGGTTACAATTTGGAGTGTAAGACAATCCGAAATATAAGATGGAGGGAGATTATTTAAGGCTTTGTAAACCATATGCAGTATTTTAAAGTCAATTCTAAATGACACAGGTAACCAGTGTAGTGATATCTAAACTGGGGTGATGTGCTCGGATTTTCTTTTCCTAGTTAAGATTCTAGCAGCTGCATTCTGCACTAATTGCAATCGATTTATGTCTTTTTTGGGTAGTCCTGAGAGGACAGCATTACAGTAATCTAGTCGACTGAAAACAAAAGTGTGGATTAATTTCTCAGCATTTTGCAATGTTATAAAGGGGGTAACTTTTGCTATATTTCTTAAGTGAAAAAATGCTGTCCTAGTAATCTTATTAATATGTGATTTAGAATTCAGGTCAGATTCAATAGTTACCCCTAAATTCCTTACCTCCGTTTTGACTTTTAATCCTAATGCATCAAGTTTATTTCTAATAACCTCATTATATCCATTATTGCCAATCACTAAAATTTCTGTTTTCTCTTTATTTAGTTTGTGAAAATTACTACTCATCCATTCAGAAACACAAGTAAGACATTGTGTCAGTGAATCAAGAGAGTCGGGGTCGTCAGGCGCTATTGATAAGTACAGTTGTGTGTCATCAGCATAGCTATGGTAGCTCATGTTATGCCCCAAGATAATCTGATCTAACGGAAGCATGTAAATCGAAAAGAGCAGCAGTCCCAGGATAGAGCCTTGTGGAACACCATATAGAATATCATGTGCCATTGAAGTATAATTACCACAACTTAGAAAGAATTTTCTACCTGCCAGGTAGAATTCAAACCAATTTAAGACACTGCCAGACAAGCCCACCCATTGACTAAGGCGATTTGTAATTATATTGTGATCAATATTGTGCCTCCGGCAATCAGATCTAAGAGGATGAGAACAGATAAACGGCCTCTGTCTGCATTTACCCGCAAGTCATTTACTACTTTAACAAGTGTAGTTTCTGTACTGTGATTTGTTCTGAAACCCGACTGAAACTTATCAAAAATAGCATGTTTATTGAGGTGGTCATTAATCTGCATAATGACTGCCTTCTCTAGAATTTACTTTAGAAAGGCAGGTTAGAGATGGGTCTAAAATTTTCAAAAACAGAGGAGTCAAGATTATTTTTCTTGAGCAGGAGTTTAACTACAGCAGTCTTAAGACAGTCTGGGAAGACCCCCGTATCTAATGACGAGTTTACAATGTCAAGAATACTATCAATTAGCACGTCCGATACTTCTTTGAAAAAACTTGTTGGTATTGAGTCGAGGGTGCAGGTGGAAGGTTTCAGTTGAGAAATTGTTTTATATAAATCATGTAAATCTATCCTGGTGAATGAGTTTAATTTGTTTAAAATGGAGTACCGGGGTTTAAGTGGTTCAGTATTGGGGAGCTGTACTATATTATTTCTAATATCATTAATCTTTTGATTAAAAAATACAGCAAAAGCCTCACAAGTTTCACTGGAAATTCAACCCTACATAAGTATAAAAATAATTGTATGGTATAAAAAGTTCACTCTGAAGTCTTCTATTTTTGTTTTGTTTCATAAAAGACAAAATGACAATGCAGGTACGACAGATGCTTTATCAAATACAAATTGACAGATAGGTTTAGAAAATTTATAAATGATTGATGTTTCTAGGGTATGATATAGTAGTTTTGCTATTAACTATGCAAATACATTTTTGGACATATAACAGTGCTGTATAGGATACATAAATATTATAAAAAACACTTACTGTCATTCATGAATTAATTTACTGAACCTGCGTATTAAACTGCAAAGCGGTTAGGACCACTGGGCACAGGCCAGGAAATAAATCTGAATATATCTGAAAAATATCATCACTTATGAAATATCTCCTAAATTAGGTAATACGTGTTTTTAAGTTAGCCAAGTTATAGACAGATGGACTTCTTTATATTTTTATTTTCTGGAGATACAGAATATATACATTGATGTGGTAATACTATAGACTACAATTTAATATCTGTTCATTGCAATGACTGGGCATAACTCCCAGATCTTTTTGATTTGTAGCAACATCCCTGGCTGTACGTAACTAAAAACAGATCTCCAAGAAATCCAGTTTATTCAATTTTATCTGCAGTTGAATTACAAACGGTAAAGCTCCAGGTCAGGAATAGCAACGAGAGAATTTCCAGCACAATGCTTAGTGAGTTGCATTGTGCTTAAAGGAATCTGTTACACTTCACTAAACTGAAGTAACTGGGAAATACAAATTAAAAGTGATGTAACTGTGCATTAAAAGACTCTTTTAATAAAGAATGCAAATTAGATGTGTGTTGCAGTTATCTGACACAACACCGATACGTACAATTCTTGTTCTTGCCTGCGGTTGTGAGTGTTCTCCTATGGACAGCAGTGAGCACTGACTTCAAATGACATCCTTGTACCAAATTTATAAACTATGAGTAAGACATGTCAAAAAAATTCCAATGGATAATCTGAGGGAATGATTTTCATTAAATGTAGTGTACAATGAAGTGACAGAACATACAAGCTTATCATTGGAATGTTATTAGGTAACAAATATCAGACATAGAAATTACACTGGTGTTTGAGTGTTTTATTTTTTAAGCAAATACTAACATAACATTCTTTATCCCATCTAAGCCAGTTCAGGTTCACCCAAGCAGTACTGAGTACAATGTAGGAAACAGCCCTGAGCAAGCCATGCTATTGCACACATACATGCTCACACTTACTCAGAGCCGATTTGGGTTCTGCATTTAAACTAACATTCACGTTTGGCAAAGCCAGGGGGAAAACTCATGTAGACAGTGGGGAAAAAACAAGCAGACTCTACACAGCCTAGTACTACGCAGGAGATTATTTGAGATTGCAGCGCTAACTGCTATGCCACTATGCTACCCGTTTCAAATGGTAATTAAAAACAACAAGATTATTATAATATTATTATAATAAGATAACAAGATCATATTTACCTAGACTAATATTAAGATATCTACTACTCATTACCAGACTACTTCGTAATTCAGCCCATGAGCCGATAGTTCCTTCAGTGAAGAAAAATTTTTTAACATTTGTGCAAAATATGCTTGTTTACAAGCTTCCAAGAAGGTCCCCATGTTCTTGTTGAATAAACAACAAAGTGTTTACCAACCTCCTAACTCCAAGACTGCCAGTATACTGTCTTGAAAGGGCCTTTTAGGCCCATGTCCAGGCACACTTCCAGGGAATGAGTATTTCATGAATACCTTTGGGTGAACTGGGCAAACTTGAAATGCCTGTTTGTGTACCTGATAAACTTAAAGCAACAGCACCAAGGTCCAAAGCAAGACCCTCACATCGTAAAGTTAGAATGGGAAGTTTTACACTAACTGTCCTCCCAGTACTCTTGCAATCTAGCACCCTCTAGTGGCCTGGGGAACATTAATAAACAAACTACCATAACTTTCCAGGTTGTCATCATTAGAACAACCAAATTGAAAACAACATTTAGCCCAACAAGCTCATTTATCCTTAACCTAGCCAAAATAACACCAAGTTGAAATGTGAAGTTCATTAACTCTAGAGCCACCATGCATTTTTTCAGTACTAAAACCATTAAGACTAAGCCTTTTGTTCTCACTAATAGCCATTCAACTTGGAATTTTGGTAACAGTCCTAGTGTGCTACCCCTAGAGCCACAGATAGCCCGATAAAGCTTGAGTGAGAACAAAAATAAATAATTTCTTGGTGCATAGCATATATATTGTCTGTTTATATTTTCACTACTGCTGATTAATTGCCATTAACACATGTGATTAATGTGTTCAAAATTTCTTCTCTGATATTTTTTAATGCAACCTCAAATGCATTTTTTTTAATTTTATTGATTTTATTATAATCATTCCATACAAATAGATCAATTTTTACAAAAAATAGGATTGAAAACAAATCAACCCCCACCCCTGAGAAAGAAAGCATGGCCAACGGAGTAAAACTTAAAGCTTGTAAAAATACATAAATTGATGAGTTTAATAGGCGGATAAAGATAAATGAAGAAGAAAAAGAAATGGGAAGAGAGTTACTTCCTCAGTGCTTTAAGAGCTTATTCTAAAATATTATTGATCAGATCCTGCCAGGTTTTGAAAAATTTCTGTACAGATCCTCTAACTGAGAATTTGATTTTTTCCAATTTCAAATAGTATAAAACATCAGTTACCCACTGACTTAAAAGAGGAGAGTTAGGATTCTTCCAGTTTAGAAAAACTAGTAAAACAGTGCTTATTTAAGTGCATAGCTGTACATTTAAAGCGTACAGAAGAAGAAGCTAAGAATCTTTTAAGTATATAAGATGTTAAGAATATTTTTTTTAATTTTATTGATTTTATTGTAATCATTCCATACAAATAGATAAATTTTACAAAAAAAAAAAAAAAAAAATAGGATTGAAAACAAGTCAATCCCCACCCCTAAGAAAGAGAGCATGGCCAAAGGACTAAAATTTAAAGCTTGTAAAAATTATTAAATTGATGAGTTTATTAGGCAGATACAGATACATGGAGAAGAAAAAGAAATGGGGAGAGAATCTACTTCCTCAGTGCTTTATGAGCTTGTTCTAAAATATTATTGATTAAATCCTGCCAGGTTTTGAAAACGTTCTGTACAGATCCTCTAACTGAGAATTTGATTTTTTCCAATTACAAATATTATAAAACATCAGTTACCCACTGACTTAAAAGAGGAGAGTTAGGATTCTTCCAGTTTAGTAAAATAAGTCTGTGTGCCAATAGTGTAGTGAAGGCAATCACAGTTTGTTTGTCCTTCTCCACCCTCTGTAAGTTCACCAAACACAGCTGTTAGTGGATTAGGAGGGAATGTGACACCAAGGCTGTCTGAAAGGCACTTAAAGATTTTGGACCAGAATGATGTTAATTTGGTGCAGGCCCAAAACATGTGGCCTATGAGGCTGGGGCTTGATTGCAACGTTCGCAGGTTGGATCTTGCACAGGAAACATTTTGGACAGTTTTAAGCGAGACAGATGTGCTCGATATATAATTTTGAGTTGAATAATTGTATGCTTTGTGCATATGGAGCTCGAGTGAATTCTCTGCAAATACATTAATTTAATCCAGTTCATTTCATTTGATCTCATTTCACACAAAATGAAACAGTGCCAAATGAATCCAAATCTATTAACAGTAGTAGCCGGTCACCGGCACTTGATTGTTTCCTATGTTGTTTTTTGATATTGAAATTCTTTCACATGCACTAGTAGTGTTGCCACCCGTCCCTTATAACAAGGGATTGTAAAATAATGCATGCTATATTGAACAAATAAAGGATGTCCCTGTATTTTCATACATACCATTTCATATATACACTAGTTATTCAAAGTGCAGAGAATAAAATGAGATTAAAATGAAACAAGGTATACAAGCGGAGTGAAAGAGTTTCATTTTCCTGTCGCACTAACACCTGAAGAGAGGAGTGACATGTGCCCATCTTGATTGGTCGAACACAAGATGGGCTGCTGCATTTTGGGACCTTTTGCAGTGGCTTGATGGCACATGCAGGTCCTCCTGCTAGTTGTGAGTTGCAGTACATGACAAAACCAAAGCCAGAAGACCAGACTAGACCAGAAGTTGTGTTGCATACTCAGTCAGAATGAAGTAACAGAACATATAAGCATTTCATTGGAATGTTATTAGGTTTTCATAATATATATCAGACATAGAAATTATACTGGTGTTTGAGTATTTTTTTAAGCTAATACTAACATAACATTCTTTATCCCATCTAAGCCTGTTCAGCTTCACCCAAGCAGTACTGAGCACAATGTAGGAAACAGCCCTGAGCAGGCCATGCTATTGCACACATACATGCTCACACTTACACAGAGCTGATTTGGGTTCTGCATTTAAACTAACATTCACGTTTGGCAAAGCCAGGGGGAAAACTCATGTAGACAGTGGGGAAAAAACAAGCAGACTATACACAGCCTAGTACTACGCAGGAGATTATTTGAGATTGCAGCACTAACTGCTATGCCACTGTGCTACCCGTTAAAAATGGTAATTAAAAACAAGATTAACACTAGAATTACCAGAGCCTACGAAAAAACTCTGTGGTCGAAGGTTCCAGGGAAACAGCAGACCGACACTGATCAGAAGAAAAATATAACAGTTTCTTTATTAATTCTTTGGTGAGCAGATAGACTCTTGCAGCGCCTGCCAGCTAATGTCACTGACAGTTACCAGCAAAAGCCCAATCTTGCGGGGGGTGAGTTCCCCTTTTATAACAGATCTTCAGAGTCCAGCTTAGCATGAGATAAGATTACACAATAGTTTGGGTGGGTTCAGTACTATGCCCAAGGGTTACAACATTTTGTTCAAAATAAGTAAAGCAGAAATGAAAGTACCTGTTTGCTGCTGATTAGACAAAACACGCAGACGTTTCCTAACAGATTAACAGTCTTCTTTTTAGAACAGACAAAAAGTTCATCAGTTTTCTTAAAAATGTTGCAAGTTACTTTTTAGCTTACATGTATTTAGCAGAGGCAGTTTAAACAATAGCTTATTGAATATTAGTACATTAATACATATAATATTATAGCTTAATAACGATTTTTTCTTTCTCAACTCGTAGATCTGTCCCACCTTAAATCGCTTCTTAAAACCGTTCACAGCTCTCCACCAGCGTCTTTTGTCATCTAAATGTGCTGATAAACTCAAGCTGCAAACAGCCGGCTATTCCATCCCCCCACCGACTTAGAACGTGCACAAACTTCTCCCAGCTCGTGCCTTGATTGATTTTCTGGGAGTTTTAGAGTGGAAATAATAGATCGTTGTTTGGAACACACGCATTTCATGTGTGTTCTGTTTCTACAGTAATCTGTCCAAACACATTTTTAAAACAGAAACTTTTTCATATTCTAGTAGTAAATGACAAAATGTAGGCATAAACTATATAATGTATGAAAAGCCTGAAGTCCAAATATCAAAGAAACACTTTCACAAAAGGTACAAATATAACAACAAATTCGCTTTTATTCTAAAGTGTAACTACAGAAAAAAAGCCGCCTTAGCAGGCCATACTGACACAAATTAATTCCAACTGGCACGGTGGCATAAAGGTATCAGCTGATGATTGGTAATCAAAAGGTCATGAGTTCAATCCCTCACGACTCCGTTTTGAGAAGTAAACTGCTCATATTCTTACTATTATAAAATAAAAGCATACATTTAATTTCAGTCTGTAGCAGCCGGTATAATTTATGATACTTGTAAAGGTTAGCTTTGTTTTTTTTTTTCACTTTTCATTCTCCCAGTCGCGTTCAGGATCCTTCCTTATGCACCCCCCCTCCCCATCTGACACTGCTGTTTTCACTGCGCTATAGCTCTGCAGTGTATCATGATACATTCTCTTACCAATGCTAGCAAAATGAAGTGTCTGCATGCACTTTTTGTGGCATTACACGTGTATTTTTTGAGCATGTCCGTGCCAAATAAATAACATTCGAGCTATAGGCATCTTTATGTGATCCAGATAAATAACTTTCCAGCTATAGTGCGTCTTTATGTAATCCAAATAAATAACATTCAAGCTATAGAGCGCCTTTATGTGAAAAATTGGATCACATAAAGACGCGCTACAGCTCGAATGTTATTTATTTGGAGACACGCTATAGCGCGAATGTTATTTATTTGGATCACATAAAGACGCGCTATAGCTCGAATGTTATTTATTTGGAGACGCGCTATAGCTCGAATGTTATTTATTTGGAGACGCACTATAGCTCAAATGTTATTTATTTGGATCACATAAAGACGCACTATAGCTCGAATGTTATTTATTTGGCACGGACATGCTCAAAAAATACACGTGTAATGCCACAAAAAGTGCATTCAGACACTTTACTAGTATCATAAATTACACCGGCTGTTGCAAACTGAAATCAAATGTATGTTTTTATTCTAAAATAGCAAGAATAAGAGGGATCGAACTCGTGACCTTTTGATTACCAGTCATCAGCTGATACCCTTACGCCCCAGCGCCAGTTGTAGTGAATATACATCAGTATGGCCTGCTAAGGCGGCTTTTTTTTCTGCAATTACACTTTAGAATAAAAGCGCATTTGTTCTATTATATTTGTACCTTTTGTGAAAGTGTTTCTTTGATATTTGGACTTCAGGCTTCATACATTATATAGTTTATGCCTACATTTTGTCATTTACTACTAGAATATGAAAAATGTTTCTGTTTTAAAAATGTGTTTACACAGATTACTGTAGAAACGGAACACACATGAGATGTGTGTGTTCCAAACAACGATCTATTATTTCCACTCTAAAACTTCACTTCACTCCCAGAAAATCAATCAAGGCACGAGCTGGGAGAAGTTTGTGCACGTTCTAAGTCGGTGGGGGGATGGAATAGCCAGCTGCTTGCAGCTTGAGTTTATCAGCACATTTAGATGTCAAAAAACGCTGGTGAAGAGCTATGAACGGTTTTAAGAAACGATTTAAGGTGGGACGGATCTACGAGTTTTTTCGAAGGCTCTGGTAATTCTAGTGTTAAATATTCAAATGATCAATCCTTGAATGGAGATTACTGATGGGAAAAAAACACAAAATTCTCAATACTTCATTTAAAAAAATACCCTAGTTCTGTGCAAATATGCAGACAGTTATCTAGAGACAATCAATTGAATAAAAATGCTTATGACAGGTTCAAATAATTGAACATACCTCATTTTATTTTAAGATTTCTTTTTTACAAGGGAACATAATCTGGGTAAATATCGTGAAATGTGAAATGTTTATGATGAGACACACTGACACAGTGCATTGTCACCTCACAGCCCTTGCACCTTATTACCTTTGTGTGGAGTTTGAATATTCACCTTGTGCATGGGAGTTTCATATGGGGCATCTGGTTCCCCCTCCTAGCCCAAAAACATGCTGTCAAATAGACTGGCTTCTCCAAATTGTGCAGTATGTGCCCTATAATGGATTAACCTTCCAGGAAGGGCTGGATCTTGCCACTTGGTGCTTTGGTGTTGAGATACTGGTGGTATGGCTTAAATGAAAATAAATGGATGTTGTTTTGACTATCAGGAAAATTTTTTAATTTAATTTTTATTAATTTGTTGACATTTTATGCAATCATTTAAAATGGGAAGTCCATTTTGAAACTTTGTGACATCCTATTAGCTTCATTATAAAACAAGATTTCCAGCTGTAAGAAGTGTCTAAAATTTAGGACATTAAAAGAATAACTCAGCACGACTGGCATACTTCAGAAAACAAATTGTTTAAGAATAGGATTTTGGTAGCAACCTTTGATATATTTCTACTTTGACTCCATAAAAGGCCCAATGACTTACTTGTTTAGACCATTGTGCTCATGCCTGACTCTTCTGTATTGATCTCGGCCATTTTTTTCAAAGAAACTGGCCTTTAGGACATTATATAAGTCCTGCGTGAAAACCATAAAGAACAGTAGTCATGTATAAAAGAAAAATATATATATTAGTATTAAAACATGTCACAGAGTTATCAGATTTCTAGCAGTGGCAGTGAGTGAAAATATTGAAAATGGTATATAGTGTAACATCTCTTATAGGTTCTATCACTTGCCTGACAAACAGGGAGCTAAACAGAAGAATCATGTCAAGGTCACAAGAGTTTGCCTCATCAACTAACTTTGGCCCAATTGGAGTGAAGATCTACCTACTTGAGCTTGCTCCTAAATGAGCATTAAACCAAACCAGTACTGAAATAAACCAAATGAACAGGAGAACAAAAAAGACAAAACATTAAAAAAAATACAGAAAAATAATGTGAAAATGCACAGAAACAGAGAGGTAGTGCTTTGAAAACATGTTAACAGCTGAAGTGCAGAAGTCTCTGGCTTTTCCAAAATAAACAAGAAGGACTGACTTATTTGACCATGCGCTCACATCTGCTTATGTAGCATCTGGTGAACAACAGAAGGAGATCATGACTAAATTAACTAATCAGTAGATAGTCCCGTTGTTGTCTGGTTTGTCTCATCGACCTGCTCAGCTGAGCATCTGATTGCTCATTAACAGCATGCTAGTAATTAATGACATGCCGTTATGCTTAAGCCTACATTTAAAGGTGCAATGTTTAGGAAAAAAGTACTTTTTTTTTTAACCACCTGAAACATGCTTGAAAATGCTACATTAAATTGTATGAAAATGACTGTTGTCAGACTGAAGGATTATTGTAAATAGCTGTGCCACCTATCTAAGACTTGCTGAAATCTAAGTAATCAATGTAGACCTCAGCATTAACATTTCCAGTTCACCATTAAATACATGTGTTTCTGTTATATGCCATTTAGTATGGGATTTGTAAAAGCAGTGTTAATGTTTGTGAAGACAAATGCAATACACTTTATTATTAAAAATGTTTGTGATGTGCTATCTTTTGGAATGACAGAAACATAGCAACTGGCTGGACCCACAGACAGACACACAGACACTTACCCTTTTATTAAGAAGGATAATATTCACTTTAGGATCATGAAAAAAACTTGATATTCTCATGTCAGTGTACATCTGGAAAGTAAATGTTGTATTGTCATTTGAGTAAATCAGTGACCATTATCAGAAAGTCCTATCTTCCATTAGTATAGAATTAAAATAAACAAAAAGTAAAATGCAGAGAATAATAAATTAACTAGAATTTGGGTTTTTAGTTACACGTTACTAGAATCACGTTAATCACCATTGCCCTGATTTTTTCTCATTTTCCAATTTCACAGATAATGCAAAAAAGTGATGAAACAACCAGTTGCCAAGTCCCTGATAATTGTGGCACTTCTCAGCTGTTATATGAACAGCTTGTTCTCATAATGTTAATAATCTCATTGTCACCAAACGGTATAGTCATACCACATTAGGATCAAATATTGGGCAATATTCGTAAAGAATGCCTAGTTGTAGTGTGAAAAACACACTAGAGCAAATGTTTTATTGACTTAACTCTGTTTAGCTACCTTCATGTATGTACACTTGGTGGCAGCTTCCCTGGCTGATGATGGTGCCTCAGTTTCCTGCAGGGCTCCATGGGAGATGGAGCTCTCCACAGTCCTGTTGGGATCTGGGGTGGCCGCCAGGGGGTGCTGCATGGGTCCCTGAGCCCTGCCCAGGTGGGCTATAAAAAGGGCCAACAACCACCACTCGGAAGCAGAATCGGGAGGAAGAGGACAAGGTTGCCTGGGAGGAGTGGTGGTGCCAGAGGAAGGATCATGTTGTGTGTATTAAGTACTTTTGGGACTGTGTTGTGGCTTGGGGAGTTCATGGGAAAGACGTGCCCTTCAGCTGAAGAAAAATAAAAGTGTGCTTGGATTTTACATGTGCCTCTGTGTCAGTCTGTGCCGGGTCAGGTGCTATACAGCATCCCTTTCACACTACATAAATATATCCTGAGGCTTCTGAACTCTTTTGGGACCCCCGAGTCAACGGGATGACACACCAAATTGTGTCCCAAAGTGTGATTGCCTTGTCTGTGGAAGATCGCTTGTCTGTTGGCAGGGCAACCTCAGGCTCACAGCGCTGCAGCAGAGCGCCCAGGAAGCAAATCCGAGTTGATCGCGGTGGCACTATAAGCGCCTGTCGTCAATGGGTGATGCAAGAAACATTATAAATGCAGGGAATAGGATTACTTGGCCATAAACCTTGCCAGGACCCTGCCTGACTGCTGTGTCTGTGTGTAGGGGAGCGATAGATTCCGCTACAATAAATAACCGTGCTGTTCCTGTTTCAAGCTGAATAAAGTTGGCTTTCCTAAAGTATTGAATCTTAGCCTTGTGTTTTGGGGTGCATAACAGTGACAAACGCGTCACAATATAGATATAATGCACAGTGTGAAAAATTTTAAATCAGATTTGGTGGACACCATAGTACTTAGAAACTGGTAAGAAAAGTGTATAATCTTTCAGTTCACACTTTACTAACAACATTGTTGGTACTGAAAAATGAATACAAGTTTATTATATAAAGCAAACCTTATTTTCTTTACTATGTAGCAGAACAATTAGAATTGCTCAATACTCAGTTGTACATAGTTTTTGTTATAACACTGAGATAAGTGCAATTAATACATTACAGTAGAACAATATCAAGGTGGTTTAAGTTAGTACTTAACTGTGTTCACCTTTGCCAGCTCCCAGATGCACAATTTAATGGTAGTTAGTCATAGTACAGAGCTAGTCATGATCTGCAGCTACTCCGCAGTTCTGGTGTGTACTACAATAGCACCAAACCCAACAGATAGTCTTGTTACTCTAAATACAGACTACAGCTGACCCACTTTAAACAAACGCTGTGTAATTGAGAAAACCTTTCTGTAAGGTTTGAGAAGTGTTGTAAGAGGTCTACAAGGCAAACTCTTTGGTTTAAGCAGGGGTAACCCTTATTTAGTAGACAAAGCCATTTTATCTAGACCCTTCCTCTCTGTTTGGTAATGATGGTGATGATTTAGCGGCAATGTAATGTGTACATAGTGCAAGGTATACAGTATACAGTATAGTGCAGTCTCTTGCTGGCAAACGCACGACTTGTAATCATGTCAGTAGCAACCAGGTGCTACTCATCAGTGAAATGAGATTTTTAGCTCATATTTGAAGTCTGTATTGCATTCATTAAAATGTCATGTAGAATGTGTGTTTATAAAAAGTGTTAATCATCTAAATTTTAGCAATTTTCATTCGGTTCAGATTATTAACTTTGGGCACCTGCCTTTATTGTTTGTATCTTGAAATTAAATGTATTTATTCATTGAAAATGATAGTAAAATATGTTTTTTTTTCTTTAAATATCATTATGCCATCTACATTTTAGTTAACGGATTTAAATAAAAAAATGCAATACATCTGCACTTAGCATTGATGTAGGCTATTTTGACTTAAATTAACAAGTTTTCTTTGAAGTTTTTTTTTTTTTTTCTTAACCACATGTAGAATTAAAAATGTTGCCTTTACAAAACCACAAGATTGAACTTAGATACAAAAAGTAAATTGGTAAGTGCAAATTAAGGGTTATTATATGTATTGTATAACCTTGTATACAGCTACTGATAATATGCATTGAACAATACATAATATACTGTTGGATTAATAGTCATATTCTTGTCATATGTGTTTATAGTTGTGTGTGACAGACTGTCATCCATACAGGAAAAGATCCTGCCTTTCCCTTAATATGTCAGGACATGCTCAAATTTCCTTTCTTATTTGTAATGTTTTTATTGTTTCATCTAGAAGTGTTGTAAGAGGTTCTTCAGGACAACTGCTATGGTATCAGTAGCTAGTACTCTTGTTGCTGCTATTATCTATACACTAATCCCTCCTTGATCGCGGGGGTTGCATTCCAGAACCCCCCGCGATAGATGAAAATCCGCAAAGTAGAAACCATATGTTTGTATGGTTATTTTTATATATTTTAAGCCCTTATAAACTCTCCCACACTGTTATTATTAGAGCCCTCTAGACATGAAATAACACCCTTTAGTCAAAAGTTTATACTGTGCTCCATGACAAGACAGAGACGACAGTTCTTTCTCACAATTAAAAGAATACAAATATATCTTCTCTTCAAAGGAGTGCGTGCGTCAGGAGCAGAGAATTTCAGAGAGAGAGAGAGAGCGCTCGCTAAGAAAAGCAAACAATCAAAAAATCAATTCGTGCTTTTGTGCTTTTAAGTATGCCGAAGCACAGCGATAAAGCGGCATTTTTTAGAGGAGCGTCCGTATCCTCTAGGCAAACAGCCTCTGTGCAAACAGCCCCTCTGCTCACACCCCCTCCGTCAGGCGCAGAGAATGTCAGAGAGGGTGAGAGAGGCAGAGAAAAGCAAACAATCAAGCACTGCGCGGGAAGCATATCGTATATCATTGAGGAGTTTTAGTTAATACGTAATACATGCTCCGATTGGGTAGTTTCTAAGCCATCTGCCAATAGCGTCCCTTGTATGAAATTAACTGGGCAAACAAACTGAGGAAGCATGTAACAAATTAAAAGACTCATCGTCCGCAGAAATCCGCGAACCAGTGAAAAATCCGTGATATATATTTAGATATGCTTACATTTAAAATCCGCGATGGAGTGAAGCCGCGAAAGTCGAAGCGCGATATAGAGAGGGACCGCTGTACTCTCATACTGTAGGTGCTCCCTCGTTTTGCAGACAAAGTTATTTTACCTAAACTCATCATCTCTGTATGATGTAATGAGATAACATAACATTCTCAAACTCAGAGTTGTGAGGATCCAGAGCTTAACTTTATTATATTTGTAATAATGCAACATACAATCTCTATATATAAAATCCAATGTCTGTCTGTCTGTATGTCTGTTCACTTTTCATGAGTGAACTACTTAATGGATTTAGATCGAGTTAGTCAGTCAATCAGTCATTGTCCAACCCGCAATATCCTAACACAGGGTCACGGGGGTCTGCTGGAGCCAATCCCAGCCAGCACAGGGCACAAGGCAGAAACAAATCCTGGGCAGGGTGCCAGCCCACCACAGGGCACACACACACACACACACACACCCACACACCAAGCACACACTAGGGACAATTTAGGATCGCCAATACACCTAACCTGCATGTCTTTGGACTGTGGGAGGAAACCGGAGCACTCAGAGGAAACCCATGCAGACACAGGGAGAACATGCAAACTCCACGCAGGGAGGACCCATGAAGCGAACCAGGGTCTCCTAACTGCGAGGCAGCAGCACCACTGTGCCGCCTTAGATAGAGTTTTTTTCTATAATCTGTTTGAACATTCCGGTTGATTTTGTGACTTCTCACATCGCCCTAAACTTGCAGGAGTGATATATTCACACTAATCCGAGAGAGCGGCTGTGGGCAAAGGGGAGGGGGACGCGTGATGTCAGGAGTAGGGAGCCAGACGGGTTTCTCCTCACTCAAGTGCCAAGTCGCTCTACCTGTCGCCATATTTTGGAGTGTAACTTGCCTCTGCTTACCTAGTGATGCCTGTTTGTTTTTTGATTTTTAAAGTGACTAGGATGACTAGTAATATTATATTTATTAAAGACAACTATGTTGCACGTCAAAGACAGGGAATTCAAATCAATTTAAAAATATTTGATATCTCTTCCCTTGCATGTACCCTCAGTGTTTGTTCAACACTTTGATTTGACAAATATTGAACTCTTTGAATAGAACCCCAAACAGTATGTCTGGAGAAGACAAGGCACTGCATGATGGTGGTGGTAGTATCATAGTATGGGGGTTTCACAGGGACAGGGAGACTGGCATGAATTGAGGTAAGGATAACTGCAGCCAAAGACTGATAGGTTCTTGAAGAAAACCTGCTTCAGAGTGGACACGCCTTTAGACTGAGGTGATAGTACACCTTTCAGCAAGACAATGACCTGAACTATATGAAGTAGCTTCAAGGACAAGTCTCTTAATTCTCTCTCTTTCTTTCCGAAAGGTAACGAAGCGGAAGCAGAAGTAGAAGCAGACAATGGCCAACAGTGAGATGAATCGTGTTACCGTCGTCATCGAAGAACTCCTGGCACTCGACAAACAGATTCAGAAACTCCTGTCCAGACGAAGGTACCTTAGAGACCTGAAGGCTCGGCTGCTAGATAAACCATCCTCGACATCTGAAGTCGACGTAACATCAACCCCACCTCGTGCCGCTCAATTCCAAGGACAAGTAAGCTTCACCCCGTCGCCTCGTAGGAGCGACGACGATGCAGATGAAGACCTCGGTGTGTTTCAACTATGCAGGCGGGGGTTCAAGGCTAGAACACCTCCATCGGCACAGGCGAGCATCTCAATCCAGAACCGGTTCGACCCTCTCCGCGTCCCCAGTTTGCCTTCAACTCCAGGTGATGTAATCGTGGTAGGTGATTCGATTGTACGAAACCTCAATATCACATGCCCTAATCGAAAATCTTTTGTTTCTTGTTTTCCCGGTGCTCGAGTCCGAGATGTGATGAGACGTGTGCCAACCATCTACAAGAAGCACAAGAGGGCAGTTGGATCCATTATTTTACACACCGGCGTAAACGACATAAGGCACCGACAGTCGGAGATTCTCAAGGCTGACTTCGCAGCATTAATTAAGGACATGAAGGAGAGGACCCCATCGGCAAAAATCTTCATCTCAGGTCCACTACCTCTCGTCAGACGATCAAATGAATACTACAGTCGCCTGCTGGGATTAAACAACTGGCTGAAAGGCTTCTGCGAGGCTCAAGACATCGGGTTCATTGACAATTGGGACCTCTTTTGGGAAAGGCCGCGTTTCTTCAAGCGGAATGGCCTGCATCCGAATAGATTCGGCACCCGGGTCCTCTCCGATAACATCGCTAAGGTAATTCGTCTATCTTGACTGTCTATTTCTACTTTAAACCCCTTCCGTAATGTTACTGCTTTGCTAGGACATAATGGCTTAACAAAGTCTTCTGTAAAAGTGCACAACATTAATAATCTAATAACCAATCTTAATGTATGTAAAAAATCTAGGCAGTGTGGCATAAACACTAAGAATTTAATTGCAATTACAACTTTAGATCAACAATGCATTAAAACTATAAAAACAGATTGTAGATTACATAAAAAATACACACAGAGTGGCGCTAACAAAAATAACTTTTTTGTTTCTGTTCCAAATACTAATAATGCGCATAGAATTCAGCTCTGCCCCTCCTAAACATTAAATATGTTAGAGCTTTAACTAACAAGGCATTTTTTATCAACGATCTTATTAGTGATAGAAACATTGATTTTATTGCACTAAGTGAAACGTAGCTTAACTCAGACGGCGCGGCTGTTTTAATCGAATCTGCGCCTCCGGTTTATAGTTTTACTGCAGACTGCCAGGGAAAGAAGGGTGGCGGCTTGGCAAACATTTACACAACAAAGTGTAAAGATGTTAGTTTTGGTAAATTTAAGACCATTGAGTATCACGCCGTTGTTATTCATGGAGATTCACACGTTCTAGTTTTATCTGTGTATAGACCTCCTGAATTTAACGTATCTTTCTTTGAGGAATTCTCAGACTTAATGTCAATTTTAATTACGAACTATGACACACTCTTAATTGTCGGCGACTTTAACTTTCATATCGATAATCCATGTGACCTAAAAGTAAAGGAATTCATGAACCTCCTGGACTCTTTTGATTTGAGACAGCTCGTTAATCAACCTACACATAAAGCAGGTCATACGTTAGACTTAGTAATTACCAAAGGACTAAAAGTTGATGTGAAGCAGATCATTGATATTGGTCTATCAGACCACTTTCTTCTACTATTTAATATAGAAATAATGATAGAAAACATTCATGAGAAGCATATTGTTAAAAAATGCTTCTTTGACCCATCAGCAGCTTTAAAACTTACAAACATTTTAAGCAATCAGTCCGTTTATAGTGCCATCTATAATAGCGAGGATAATGTAAATAGTAAGGTGGAAAATTTTAATTCTAAAGTAAGAGCTGCTGTTGACATAGTTGCACCTGAAAAGACAGTTAAAAAATCTTCTAGCATTGTTATTCCATGGAAGACCCAAATTGTGTCTGATTTAAAAAGAACATGTCTTAGAGCTGAGCGTAAATGGAGGAAAAGTAAACTAACTATCCATTATGAGATACTGAAGGTTAAAATAACAGAATACAATAACACAGTCCGTCTTGAGAGGCGCTGCTATTTCTCTAAGATTATAAATAACAATGCTAGTAATCCCAGAGTCTTATTTTCTACAATTGATCGTCTGTTAAACCTAGGTAACACAAAGAAATGCTCCCAAAATACTTCCAGTGAATACAGCTATTGCTGTATTTTTCAATCAAAAAATTAATGATATTAGAAATAACATAGTATATCTCCCCAACACTGCGGAACCTCCTAAGCCCCAGCATTCCGTTATAATCAAATTAAACTCTTCCACTAGGATAGATTTACCTGATTTACATAAAATAATCTCTCAACTGAAACCCTCCACCTGCGTCCTTGACCCAATACCAACAAGGTTTTTCAAGGAAGTATCAGGCGTGCTAATTGATAATATTCTTGACATAGTAAATTCGTCATTAAATACGGGGGTTTTCCCAGACTGTCTTAAGACTGCTGTTGTTAAACCCCTACTCAAGAAAAATAATCTTGACCTCTGTGCTTTTGAAAATTTTAGACCCATCTCTAAACTGCCCTTCTTAAGTAAAATTCTAGAGAAGGCAGTCATTTTGCAGTTAAATGACCACCTCAATAAACATGCTATTCTTGATAAATTTCAGTCGGGTTTTAGAACAAATCACAGCACAGAAACTGCACTCATTAAAGTAGTAAATGACTTGTGGGTAAATGCAGACAGAGGCCATTTATCTGTTCTCATCCTCCTCGATCTGAGTGCCGCATTTGACACCATTGATCACAATATTCTTATAAATCGCCTTAGTCAATGGGGGGGTCTCTCTGGCAGTGTCCTAAATTGGTTTGAATCCTACCTGACAGGGAGAAAATTCTTTGTTAGTTGTGGTAATCACAACTCAAAGACACATGATATCCAATATGGTGTTCCACAAGGCTCTATCCTGGGTCCGCTGCTTTTCTCAGTCTGTATGCTTCCGTTAGGTCAGATTATCTCAGGTTACAACGTGAGCTACCACAGCTATGCTGATGACACACAGCTGTACTTATCAATAGCACCTGATGACACCGACTCTCTTGATTCACTAAACAATGTCTTACTGGTATTTCTGAATGGATGAATAGTCATTTTCTCAAGCTAAATAAAGAGAAAAATTTTAGTGATTGGCAATAATGGATTCAATGAGGTTATCAGAAACAAACTTGATGCATTAGGATTAAAAGTTAAGACGGAAGTAAAAAACTTAGGGGTAACTATTGATTGTAACCTAAATTTTAAATCTCATATTCATCAGACCACTAGGACAGCATTTTTTCACTTAAGAAATATAGCAAAAGTTAGACCTGTTATATCATTAACGCTTCATTCAAGTTCACGTTTTTGTTTTCAGTCGCCTAGATTACTGTAACACACTCCTCTCAGGACTACCCAAAAAAGACATAAATCATTTGCAACGAGTGCAGAATGCAGCTCCTAGAATCCTAACTAGGAAAAGAAAATCCGAACACATTTCTCCAGTTTTGATGTCACTACATTGGTTACCTGTGTCTTTCAGAATTGATTTTAAAATTCTGCTTATGGTTTATAAAGCCTTAAATAATCTCGCTCCATCTTATATATCGGAATGTTTGACACCCTATATTCCAAATCGTAACCTGAAAACACATTACTTTAACATGGCCTTCTCGTAACTTCACTTTAACTTAATCCTGATACTCTGCATGTTCAATTCATCATAATAACTATTCATGGTGGCTCTAAAACCCGTACTAACCCCTACTCTCTCTTCTGTTTCTTTTTCCGGTTTCTCTGTGGTGGTGGCCTGCGCCACCACCACCTACTCAAAGCATCATGATGCTGCAACATTGATGGACTAAAAGCCAAAAGTCTACGTGACCATCATCATCAAGTCCTTCCGTGAGAACCCTAAATACAAAGAGGACTGTTTCATTTATGTTAGGTAGATTGCCCAGAGGGGACTGGGCAGTCTCATGGTCTGGAATCCCTGCAGATTTTATTTTTTTCTCCAGCCGTCTGGAGTATTTTTTTGTTTTTTCTGTCCACCCTGGCCATCGGACCTTACTCTTATTCTATGTTAATTAATGTTGACTTATTTTATTTTCTTACTGTGTCTTTTATTTTTCTATTCTTCATTATGTAAAGCACTTTGAGCTACATTCTTTTGTATGAAAATATGCTATACTGTATAAATAAATGTTGTTGTTGTTGTTATGAGTGGCCCAGCCAACAGCCAGAATTAAACCCCATAGAACATCTGCGGTGCGACCTGACGATGGCACTTTACAGACACATCCCAACTGGTGTAACAAAGCTTGAGAGGCTCTGCCAGGAATAACGGGATAAACTGACCAAATCCAGGTGTGCAGAGCGTGCAGAAACTTACCAAAGAAGCCTCAAAGCTGTAATTGCTGTCAAAGAGGCTTCTACGAAGTAATAAATTAACAATGTGAATACTTATGTGAAGGAGAGATTTCAGTTTTTGATTTTTAAAGAATTTTCTAACCACTCTGAAAACAAGGCCCACAACCTATAACCCATTTAACCAAGAAAGTGCTGTATCAAAATAAACTGAAATACATTAACTGGAATGCTGTGTCTGAAGGGCAGAATGAAAACACCATGCTTAAATGCTGCCTCACAGCTTCACGCACAGTAGTTTGATATCCAGCTTGTTTGGTCAAGCAAAATAACACCTTTTAGTAGCTAACTAAAAAGATTACAATATGCAAGCTTTCCAGTTAACTTGGGTCACTTCTTCTGGCAAGATGTAATACAGAGACTGGGATTCCCTGTGTTTATGTAGATACCAGGACAAATACAACATTGGAAAACCTTTAACTAAGACATCTTAAATGTAAAAAATTAAAAGATCTCTCCAGGCTAAGATTTATTTAGCGAGAGAGAGGAGAACAATATATAGTCAAGATCTTTTGATAAGATAACCGTCCAACAATTCTTTTGAAATTTTTGATGAGTTTTTCCATACAATGTTGATCTGTAGTCAGGTTGTGTAGGTCAGTCAGAGAGATGTAAGTAGTTCTCATATCTGGTTATAAAACTCTTGTCTCTTTTTAAACCATGTTATAATGTGTACAATTCAGCATCAGTTTAACTTCCCATTCTTTTCTCTCTTGCTGTATTCTGAAGTTGCCCATAAGCAGTGTAATAGCCATTTTCCTAGTTCTATAAAATTCATGAATATTTTGCTAGATGATAATGCATAAAATATGGGAGGTTCCTATAACCCCCGTGAATAGAACCGTGTTGGTATTTTCCTGCCATTTCTAACAGCTTTGATTAAAACAATAATCTTCAGTTAATGTTGCAGCCTTGCTTTGAGTAAGGAATGGAAGGCATATGGTTTTAAACCGTGCCAGGGCACACGCCTATGTGCCAGTTGGCTTATTGGCCTTTTGAGCATGTGAAGTAAATATGTAAGAAAATAGCACTTAATTCATGTGCTGTACCGTATGCTTAAAGCATACAGAAGAAGAAGCTAAGAATCTTTAAGTATATAAGAATTTAAGAATCTTTGAGCAGAGAACAAAAAGTAAAGAAATTTTAAGTACAGAAATAACTAAAGTTTCTCAAGAAAAGCTAAGTTTAAGACAAGATACATTTTTTCCTTTTTTTGCCTTTATTCTATTCTTTATTCTTGTGTGGATTATTTGCTTTTAACTTTCACTAAATATTTTCAAAACAAACTTTTGAACTGTGAGATTTCTTTAGACACGCGTTTTACCCATGCTTGACCATAACTTATTCCGACAGCTACAAGCAGTGTGACTTTAAAGTCCTTCTTACAGTGTCCATGGCTGCTGAAATGAGCAGGAACATCTCTATTGTCATGCTTGATATGGAACCTGTGTAAATTCATTCTTTGGCCTGAACACTTGTGTCAATGTGATATTTCAGTTTTCTATTCTGAATAAATTTACATTTTTTTTTTCTTTTTTGGCCCCAAAAGCATTTTCCATTGTCAAAACACCAAACAAATTGATCTGGCTTAAAAACTGCATTTTCTCCAGGTGTAATTGTTTATAGTATGGATGCTCTTCCTTCGACATCAAAAGAGTAAACACTTTTGGCACTTACATTTTTGGCTAATAAAGTCTATTCTTTACAAATTGTTTCCTATAGAAATATCAAAATGTAATTCACATAATAGTTATTCTCAAGCCAACAACAAATAAAAAAGTTAAAAAACACTAAGTTTCAGCTGTATAGCCTTCATCAGGTGTGTAACTGAAAAGAAAAATCAGGTTACATATAGAGGAAGAGAAAGCGAGAACAAAGCTGGGGAAGATAAAAGGAGTGAAACACAAGAGGGGTGTGAAAAACAGCCATTAGAAAAGATGAACAGAGATTCAAAGGTCAGTCAGTCATTTACTGTTGCAGAAGTGTGTGATCCTAGTTTGAGAACAAGTTCAGCTTCTTAGGTTTTTCTTTGAAAGGTGTTTGTATCACTGTAAAAGAACACAGACACAGAAATCAGTGGGGTCATGATCAAGTGATGTGAAAATACTTTGAAGGTAACATGTGCCTCTGCCCTGTTTCTGTTATGTAGATAGTACTTGAGATACAGATACAATATAAAATAAACCTCAGTGTCAAGGTGAATTACAAACAGAAATCAAACAGTATGCCAAGGTCAAAGTGAAAAGTAAAATATTATTTTATGTAGAAAATATCAAAAACCAAAAACCCAATTCTTTTTAATGGAACACCTGTTCAGTCCAGAGTCCTTTGCGCTACAAAAAAAAAAATGAATAGGAGATTCTTTGCTGAAATTAGCATTTTTTATTTCTTATTTTATGTCTTTACCTTAGTTGTAATGCTTAGCAGTTACCAATAATTAGTATGTCACTGTGATTTATGCTTCAAGTAATTATACCTATTCATATGTTTTGCAATATTTCTATATTTTAAAAATACATTTACCACTTTTACACACACACATAGAAAAGTTTTTTAGTTTGTACTGAGAATATAAGGCACTGTATAAGCCACAAAATAAAGCACTTTAAAATGTAAGAATTCAGAAAAAAACAAAACAATTACAGATGCAGACCCAGAAACTCATATATCATTTATAACAGGTATGCGAAAAGGATGCAAATATATCTATCACTTATTGGGCTGACACCATGAATAATATATCTCTCTATTATAAAAGAAAATCTTGAGACAAGACTTTTTTCCAAGAGATCTTTTCAAGTCCCGCCCTCCTCTCAACCATTTACAACCATGCCTATGGTTCACTCACCTTTCATTTGTGTGAATGCTTTTGTCAGACACAGTTCCTGCGCTCTCAGTGCTTATATATTTTTACCTTTTCCTCACGTTAAGTTCCCAATAAAAGAAGACTTAATATGTCCAAATCTTATTGATAAATTTCATCCCAAAAGGTTATCAACAAAAGAAATGAGTGCATGGGCAATCCTAGCACCGAGAAATGATGAAGTCAAATGAATTAACGCAAAAATTGTCAATCGGTTAAACGGTAGTGACATGTAAAATTTTAACAGGTGACAATAAAGGTAATGTAGTATATCTTCCACAGATAACATTAGACACCAAAGAAGAACTTGATATGCCATTCACATTAAAACGTTTACAGTTTCCCGTTACAATAGCTTTTGCTATGACAGTTAACAAATCACAGAGACAAACATTTGAAAAAGTCGGTTTATTTATTAGATAGAAAGAAACAATATCCACTCACGGGCAGTTATACGTTGCATTGTCATGATGTAAGTCCAAACAGGGAATCAAAATTCAATGCGATATTGAAGAAAAGTTAATTAAAAAAATAGTTTTTACTGAGGTTTTACAGTAAAAGTGTAAGTTCAAAAAGTATTTGTTAATTTTAAAGCCAAACAGAATGACAATGTATAACGCAACAAATACCTCTACTGCAAAATGAAACATAATTTTCTTTCAATTCATTACGTTTTACTATTTTTTTACTATGGTTAATTACTTGCTGTAATGTAAAATAGTTAGGTCTATTATGCATATGTAACAATTCCCATGAAAGTAACAATCTGTGGGCGGCACGGTGGCACAGTGGGTAGCGCTGCTGCCTCGCAATTAGGAGACCCGGGTTTGCTTCCCGGGTTCTCCCTGCGTGGAGTTTGTATGTTCTCCCTGTGTCTGCGTGGGTTTCCTCTGGCCACTCCGGTTTCCTCCCACAGTCCAAAGACATGCAGGTTAGGGGCATTGGCGATTCTAAATTGTCCCTAGTGTGTGCTTGGTGTGTATGTGTACGTTCGCGCGCTTCCTTCAGTGGGCTGGTGCCCTGCCCAGGATTTGTTTCCTGCCTTGCGCCCTGTGTTGGCTGGGATTGGCTCCAGCAGACCCCCGTGACCCTGTAGTTAGGGTATAGCGGGTTGGATAATGGATGGGTGGATAACAATCTGTTTAAATTGTACATCTGCTTTCCCATATGCAAGCAGCAGAGCCACAACATGGCTAGCGTATAGCGTCCGCACCAGGGTTGGCGAGCGAAGCGAGCAGGGGGTAGAGCCCCCTAGTATAATAATATGGAAGGTACCACAGGTTGTCCCAGCTATCTTTTGTGTCTTCATGATAGAATGAGAGAGAATGAAGACAACACCGATGTCCCTTACGCTCAAAGTTGCACATCATCTCAATGACAAACTATTATTAGGTACTTTTCATCAACTAATTTTTATGACTTTGTAATGCCTAACTGTGACTGCTCTTTTATTTTTAAGCTGCTCTTTTATCTTTATCTAGCATTAGGCTGAAGATGAAATAACCTAGTTTTCAGGGAGTGTGTGCTCCTGCAAATATACACTAGCTCTTACAGTAAATGAACACATTGTCTTTCCTTTGTAGATAGTTGCATACATTATGTCATACAAGAAAATATTATCCAGTACCATACCAGCAAACAGTTAGCTATTCCAACCTCATCAACCCCATAATGAAGTAATAGACTGTATTTGTATATGCTATTTACTGTATATAGTAAAATTATAGACAGAAAATGTGGAAGACTTTGTTTTAATGGAGGAGTAAAGTAAGGTGCACTACGACTCTGCTGGTGTTGTCAAAGGTACTCTAGAAAAAGACAAATCAAATTTCTTTTAGACAATGTTTATCAGACACACAGTGTTTGAGTCTGTTGGGGGTCCTTGGCAAGGATGGTAAAGGGCAGAGAGGAAGGTGGAGTTAGCTGGGGGGAGGATCACAAGTCCTGTTTTTGGTTGGCAACTTCAGAGCTGTGGAGGAAGCAGACAGATATTTGAATTATCTCACATCTTCTGCAATCCCTTGTTGTGATTCCCTTTGCCTAGTCTAGGTAGGCATGTGTGAACAATCACACTCTTGACAATATGTTGATGAAACTGATGGGTAAATGGCTAAATGATAATAAAAAGCACTCATTCACTCTTCTTTTTTACAAACTTCACAACAGCAGTAGCACTTTGATTGAAGCAGCTGTAGAATCCATCAGCAGGTTCTGAGAAAGTATAGGTAAACCCAGTGCAGACAGAAACACAATGAATGCACATGAATTTATATGAAACTTTTTCTCAGAGCTAATTACTCTTTATGAAACATAAATCCCTGTAATGATATTTTTGGAAAAAAAAAGTTTTCTTGAGGCAAACAATTCAACTTAAATTCAAGAAGCAAAGGTCAGACAGAAATCCCATTAAAACTGACCTTTTTAAAAGAAGCCTAGGAATCCATTTCAACCCACATGCACGCTTTGCATTATTATTGTGTTATACAGTGTATAAGGTGGCATAGTGGCAAAATGTTACAACCTTTCAGCTTGAGGGTTCCGGGTTTGATTTCCAGCATGGTAACAATCTGCATTTGCCCATACTTCCTGTATCTAGTTGCTAATTTTTTTTCCCACACTACAATTTATGACTAAAAATTCACCATTTATGAGTGTTAAGTATGGGATTGTGCAAGACAGCGAGCATGATCAGGGTGCCATTCTTACGGCTTCTAGCTGAATAGAGTCTTACTGTAATTTATTCAATGTTGGAAAGACAAAGATCTTCACAATCAGGCCGTGACTGGCACATCAAGATGTCAGATCCTATCCTTCACTACCAGGATCAGTTGCTGGTTGAGGAAAATAGTGTAACTCTTGCTGATGTTAGCCTGCATCCTCACCTTTTTTGGATATCACATCAGATTTGTACTTACCACAACTAGACGGCACAACTGTTCCTCCAGGTCAGCTGAGGATTAACTACACTACTTCCACATTGCTGGAAGCATACAAAACCTTTACTTGGGCAACCGTGGAGTACTGCTTTTCTGTTTGGGCCACTGGATGCCATGCCTGATCTAGATGACCCTAATCCCACTAGAAAGCACTGAACGAATGCTGAATTGGGGAAAGTCTGTGCTTGTTGTGCCATCTTGCTTTATGGAGGAACTTCCATGTTTGGCAAAAATGTTCCCAAAGTATCATTATTACAATCATGGGATCAGAAAGTGTACAACTGCACATCGCTGCCACGTTCTGCACCTCACTCATGCAGCAGCTGTCATGCAACCTCACTGCTGCCCAGAACAAAGAGGCAGTGGAACAATATTATTAAACTGGTTACTTGAGGCAAGGTTGTCATCTCATTTGAACACACTTCAGTTTTGTGTCAATGCAGTGAACCATCTGAATTTCTGCAGATTGTCATATCTGTCTATATACAAACAGCACCATTCCACATTATACCTGAAAGCAAATCATTCCATTAGATTTTTTAAGAATAAAATGAGGTAAAATGGGTATTCTTTTCTCAAAAATGAACTGCTCAAAAAAAAAATAAAGTAACACATTGAAAACACATCAGATCTCAATGGGGAAAACGTTATATTGGATTTCTATATTGATATGAACTGGGTAATGTGTTAGGATTGTTTGTTGGAAATGAAAATGATCAATTTACACAGGGCTGAATTCAAAGACACCCCGAAAATCAAAGTGAAAAAATGATGCAGCAGGCTAGTCCATTAGAGGATGTCGGGCCCTCTGGCCACCCTCATGAAGTCTGTTTCTGATTGTTTGGTCAGAGACATTCACACCAGTGGCCTGCTGGAAGTCATTTTGTAGGGCTCTGGTAGTGCTCATCCTGTTCCTCCTTGCCCAAAGGAGCAGATACTGGTCGTGCTGATGGGTTAAGGACCTTCTACGGCCCTGTTCAGCTCTCCTAGAGTAACTGCCTGTCTCCTGGAATCTCCTCCATGCCCTTGAGACTGTGTTGGGAGACACAGCAAACCTTCTAGCAATGGCACGTATTGATGTGGCATTCTGGAGAAGTTGGAATACCTGTGCAACTTCTGTAGGGTCCAGGTATCACCTCATGCTACCAGTAGTGATACTGACCATAGCCAAATGCAAAAACGAGTGAAAAACACAGATGAGGAGGGAAACATGTCAGTGGTCTCCATCTGTTAAACCATTCTTGTTTTGGGGGTCATCTCATTGTTGCCTCTCTAGTGGACCTTTTGTTAATTTCATTAACACCAAAGCAGCTGAAACGGATTAACAACCACCTCTGCTACTTAACTGACCAGATCAATAGCTCAGACATTTCATTGACTTGAAGCTATACTCTGATTAAGAAAATTTTTTTGAGCAGTATATATTGCTGAACTATTAGGGCTCTAGACAAGCTGAACATTGCATTTAAAAGAGGCAAATGAGAGTCAGCTAGGATCTGGAAAATTGGTAACTAGCATTATAAAGTCTGAAGCAGGTGTATCCTTATATGTCCAGTACAGGAAAATGTTCTGCTTTAACATCTGTAATGGTAGCTGAATGGCAAGAATAATAACAACATCCAACCTGGAAGGTCTTATTGTACCTTATAACTGTAAAAGTTTAAAAAAATCTGGCAATGCAAAGATTATGAAATTATCTTTTGCATAGATTAGTGAACTTGAACTTCATTTTCAAGATAACAAAAACACAATATTAAAAAAAAAAGTATTTAACTGAAAAGTAGTGCTGAAACCTGGTTGTCACTGTAACACATCTCTCAATTAGAAAATAACACTAAACATAAAGCACAAAAACAGCTTGCCTAAACTTCTTAAGGTAGGTCTTCAGGAAATTATCTTTAACCTTTCTCTTGTACGGCTTATCTCTAAAGCTGTGATGGGGGAGTGCCAGTTTTGCTTCTAAAGGATGCTTTGCTGTAAGAAAACGGACTTTCTCATGAATTTAAATCAGTTTGATATGGGATCAGCTAATACTCTACTCGAGTTACCGCAAGTCTCATCTTTCATGTTAATATGTCTTCATAAGTGCCCATTTCTGTAACACAAGAAGTCTTTCCCCAGCTTGGGTTTGCTGTCTTTCAGATTGCTACAGAGCACAGACACAGCTTACCTATGCCATTATAAGAAACATGGCAAACAAGAGGAGACCATTCAGTCTATCAAGCTTGTTTGTTTAGCTAACAGCTAAGCCATCCTAATATCTCATCCAGATACTTCTGAATATTAGAATTGTTTATTATTAGTATTTTTACATCTTTAATTATTTCAGCAGTGTGTTGATCATGCTCCTGTTATTCCTTTCCTTTTCCTGATTTCCACCAGAAGCATTGCCATTAAACACTGGTACCTGAGTGTGAATCATTGCCTCTCTCCTCACTTGGCTGTATTATTACAACTGAAAATCTCTCTGGGTTTCATAGATGTGAACTGCTGTCTGAATTCGGCAATCATAAAATATTCACTGAATAATCACTGAAAAAATGTCACCCCTTAAAATCACTCACAATTTTTCACTACACGTGGTTAAAACAAACAAACAAACAAACCTCAACACTTTTGCCACTCCAGAACGTCATTGCAACAGCTTTGCCAGCAGCTTGGACTCTTCTTGGGTATAAAGCTATCAGATTTGCACGCCAGGATCTGGGGAATTTCTGCCATTCTTCTCTGCTGTTCCTCTCAAGCTCTGTCATGTTGGATGGACGCTGTCAGTGGACAGCTATTTTCAGGTCTCTCCGGGTATTTTCAATTGGGTTCAAGTCTGAGTTCTGGTTGGGCAACTCAAGAAAGTACGTAGACTTAACCTTAAGCTTCTCCTGTGTTGTCTTTGCTTTGTGATTAGGGACATTGTCCTGGCAGGTCAGTGCGTGAATGAACCCTGCAATGGTTCAATATGGGCTGATATTCTGTTCAGGATTGTTTCTTGCCTTGTTCCGAGTGCTGCTGGCATAGGCTGTGTTTAAGAATTTTATGTGAAATTATGCTATATTATTTTGACTTTAGATGTTACTTTACCCTGCGGTGGTCTGGCGCCCTGCCCAGGGTTTGTTTCCTGCCTTGCGCCCTGTGTTGGCTGGGATTGGCTCCAGCAGACCCCCGTGACCCTGTAGTTAGGATATTGCGGGTTGGATAATGGATGGATGGATGGATGTTACTTTATTTAGATGCTTCATATTGACCCCATGTAACTGAGTGGGGCTGTCTAAAGTGTGTGCCCTATGACAGACTGGTACCCTTACTGGAATTTTTTCCTATTTTGGATTCAAGGTGGCTGGAATTAGTTTTAGCCAAAACAATCTTGAATTTGCTTAAGTGGATTTTATAATGGATAGCTGGATTTTTTAATTATTTTTTTTATTAGAAATACTTACAAAATATAGTATAATATAATTGCCTGCTATGCAGTTGGCCATTACTATATTTCATATTAAGTGGCTTCTATTGATTTTTGTTTCATGGTGTATCAGTGAGTGCTTAAATTGTTTTGTTGTACATAAAATAAAGTTGTTTTTGTATTCCTTTTTACTTTAAATTCTAAAGAGTGTTGTTGCTTCATTTTGTGAACACTAGTTATGTCCTCAGTGTGTGTGCCCAAGTTAACTGTGCACTTTGTATCTTTTCTTCTTGCTCATACTTGCCCATACTCCCCACACACCAAGTTTCAAGCATTGAGTTTCCTGTGTTTATGAATTTGATCCACTCTGCTAAACACACTGCAGTCAAGCAGTTTAAAATTATACAAAATATTTTCATATCATTTATGTCCTCAATGTGTGTGCTTAAGTAAACTGTGCACTTTGTATCTTTTTTCTTGCCCATACTCCCCATGCACCACATTTCAAGTATTGAGTTTCCTATGTTTATGAATTTGATCCCTCCTGTTAAATTCCCTGCAGTTTAGCGGCTTAAAATAATACAAAATGTTTTGATATCAGCTTTTATTTATATATATATATCCAGTGAATTGCTTTCATAGTAATTAATATTGTGAAATCTATCTTTTTAAATGCATAAAAATAAGTACTAAAAATTAAAAATTGATGTTACTGTAGTATGGCTGTTGCTTTTAATGCATGATCACTACCACCTACTATATAATGTATATTGTAGACCTTATAATTTTATGTGAACACTTAGTGGTAGTGTATCCTATTATAAGTAATTCTTTCTTCAAAATTTTGGGAACCACTGGAGCACTGGAGGGTCTCATTTCAGATGCTTGCAATTTGAACTCTCCAGGGAAGACTAAAACACCCCCTCATGTGAGTAAGGACATCACCAGAGAAATACAGTACTCCTGTTAAAGTGGGAAATTGGCACTCTGGTTCATCCTCATTCATCAGGTCCTGGTGCTCAGGAACTCCCCCATCTTATGGAGCACCTGTGACACTGGACTGTCCATTCTGTGAGACATGACTTAAGACACACTGGATCACTCCTCTCTTAGATGCACAGCAAAAGACCATGGAATGTCCCCAACTCTTGGTGTCTTTTGTAGTGCTGCAAAAGGCTGATGGGATTTTGTGGCCCTTTTGGTGTGGTCTCTTGGCTCTCTGGAATGTTCCCATTTGGCAGGGTCTCCTGGACCTCTGAAATATGCCTGATTGGAACCTCTGGAGCAGACAATTCTGAAAATGTTACATTTAGGAGAGGAGGCCAGAAAGAAGCAGAAACAAGTCTGTGACAAAAACACAAGATGCTATTCTTCCTTAACACATAAAGCCCTCCCTTGCAACATTTTTATAAAATGTATGCTTACTCTGGTGAGCAGGAGATCAAAAGTGACAAGATTGTAGCAGTGATAGGCTCACATTATTGGTTTTAGTCAGAATGTCTCTGTCAGGGAACAGTGAGGCAGTAGATTAAAAAAAGTTAAGTATAATACACAATACAGCCTTTCCTTCAAACAAATAAAAAAAAAACTTCACATCTGTCTCTAATAAGGTTTTTTTTTTTTGAGATTTCATGTAAGCATAGTTTGTATTGTTGTTTTGGCCTTTCAGTAGAGTATGTACAATACAACTCACTGAATCTACTGTAACTTTTAAAAAGGACGCTACACAACACACTGCTCTGCAAAGTACAGTTCAGATCTGGGCAAGCCGAAAACACTAAAAATGATCTAGATAAATCTACTCTCTATATATAAAATCCTAAGCCTAAAAGTGCAACGATTTTGTGCAATGATTTTATGTCACTTTTTTGTCACGCCATAAATCGGGCTTATTTTAAAACCTACATATATATGTTGTGTATTATTCTTTTCAGAATTTATCAAACTTTAATGTGATGTTTTTAGATTTTCAGATACTTATTCCGTTTTTAAATTATAAACTAAAATATCAAGAACTCACGACCCGCGAGACGAGACTTTGTGCCAACAGATTTAACCACTCCCGGGGCCGGAAATAAAAGACAAAGAGTGGATGACAAAGACAGTTGCTGTACAGGCTTTTTAAATGTTCGAAACGCCAAGTGAGATGTAAGCCAGCAGCTGATCGAGGAAAAAGGAGGTAAAAAAAAAACAGCATTTGTTTCCCATTGTATCATCATTTAAGAGGGGGTTTCGGAGGAGCAGCCGCGTCTCCTTGGGGTGCGCTCAGCCCCCCTCTTCACAACACGAGCGGCGGAGACGCAAAGTGGCCGGCATGTAGCGCAGGTCACAGGGGTTGCCGAGCGAAGTGACCAGGGGAGTAAGCCCCCTAGTAAGTCTATAACACAAAAAAAAAAAACTAAAAATCAATCAGGAAGTCACGCAGTATGTAGAAAAGGCAAAACAGAAAACAGTTTTCCAGAAGTAAGACAAAATGCAAAATCCAAAATAGCAATACAAAACAGAAAGAAATTGCTGTTCAAAACTCAAAAAATCAAAAAACAAATAATAACAAAGATTAAAAAACACTAAAGAAAAACATCAAATCAAGTGAAGGACTAAGTTACAAGACAAATGTAAATGCCCGAGTGGAGCCACTATCCCCCACTCATGATGCTTTCACCACCAGTGAGATGCAATATTCTGTGGCTTTGTGCAATATGCACAGTATCCCTGGTGTATCTAGCAGGGGGCGCTCTTCCTCCTCTGAATTGTGTCCTTTCTTAATGCAAAACAGTCTAGAGCCAATACCCATCAATTCTGTAACCATGGCAGAAATAATCAGTCAAGAGAAATATGGTTCAAAAAGAAATATATGTATTTAACTTGCTTTAAAAGATACCTTCAGTTCCCACAAAAAGACAATGTATAATCATTTATACATACATATTCAGGCCACAGAGAAGCCAAGGAACAGTACAGTCATCACAGGAAGTTCTTCAGGTGGGGAAATGCTGAGACTATACGCTCTTCCGGCAGGAATGTTCGGCGGCATGGAGATGGCTTCAGATTTGGTGATGAATCCTCATCATTTTAAATACTCACATATTTACATATGCATAGAATTCTTGTCAGATATGGGCAACTGCCATAGGGCTGTTTAAATTATTTGTGAATATACTCAAATAACCCCTTCACCTTTTCTCATCAAATATGTCTTCTATAGACTGTGGTCACGTTTAAAATAGCCAGCCTGTGTGTGTTTCACATGCACCTGTCTGTCTGCTCTGGTGGTTTCCCTCTGTCAATTGAACTGCATGGTTTTGAAATAAACTTCAAGACAATGGGTCCGACCTGCTTTAATCAATAAAAATCCCTGCCCATGGAATTCGTACACAAGCAAAACTTAAATTAGCAGACCAGGGCTCTTGGCTACGCACCAAATAGGGCAGCTATCCTGTTGTCCCGTCTTCCACTTTTTTTTTTGCTTATCTTCTTGTCATGAATCTGTCTCCCAACCACCCATCAGCCAGCTTGCCTCATGCATTTTTGTCAGCTAACTTACTTAAATCTGTCTGGTTTCTGCTTATATAAGTAAATTCAGATACAATGAAATAAACTTAACAGATCATAGTGACATACTGTAAACGTTGGCTACACCTAGGAATTAAAATACTCCCTAGATTTCATCAGAATAGAAGGCACTGTTTCATGTGGTGTTGAGAAATTGAATGTGTCTTCTTGAAAAAGGGTTGGTTTTATATAATAGAGTCCCAGAAATGATGGAAACCCTTGAGAGGTCTCCTAAAAAGCCCACAAAGCCGCCTGGGACATTCACCAACCTGTCCATGTACAGCCTCACCCAGGAACAACAACAACAACAATAACATTTATTTATATAGCACATTTTCATACAAAAAGTAGCTCAAAGTGCTTTACATAATGAAGAATAGAAAAATAAAAGACACAGTAAGAAAATAAAATAAGTCAACATTAATTAGCATAGAATAAGAGTAAGGTCCAATGGCCAGTGTGGACAGAAAAAACAAAAAAAAACTCCAGACGGCTGGAGAAAAAAATAAAATCTGTAGGGATTCCAGGCCATTAGACTGCCTAGTCCCCAATCACCAGAGGCAGGCTTTGGCTTGCAAGGGCCTAAAAAGTGCCCTGATTTTAAAAGTTCAATAATATCTCTAAATAGTCCCAACCTATATGAAAATACCCCTCTAGGGTACTGTATGCAGTAACATCTAGTTACTGTAGATGAGACATTTTCCAACAAGAATCTTTATAAATTAAGAATTTATTTTTCCATGTTTGCGTGTGAGCGTGTTCACCCCACAATGAACAGGCAACCCAGGGATTGTTATTGCATTGCACCTGATGCTTGATGGGACTGGCTCCAGTGACCCTGCTCAGCATAAGCATGTTTGGAAAATGGATGGATGGATGTATAAAAACAAAGTAGCACAAAATTAGAAAAGCTATGTAAAAAGGATTTGACAAAAAAGGCAATCCTAGATTAAACAAATATTATGATATTTATTTATGATTAAAAGTAAAATCATAGGACAGAAGTGAAATTCAGAACCATCTAAGTCAAAGAAAAGCAATACGCACAAAAGCTCCAGCAAATTCAATGAACCTCTGCTGGGAACTTCTCTTTGACTTCAAAAGGCAGCTGTGACATGAAGGTAGCCTATTTCTTGTGCTTTGTTCCACTTACTTACCATAAGGAATGGAGGAACATTTAATGGTACAATACATGAATTATCAGAAAATACATAAAATATAATATTCAGTGGCTAATGTCTTTACACACTACTCCCAAGGCTTAGATATGTGTGTTGAATGTGCAAAAAATGGTTGTACTGTTTGGTCAGTTACTGATATGATTTTCTTTAGCTTCTTTAGAGTTGTTTTTGGCCTCTTGGTGGCATTCTGATAAGTTGAAACCTTGTTATGTCATTAGTTTGGGAGGGACAGTCTGATCTTTGCAATGTCTGTACTTTCTCCACTTATTAATGAAGTGTTCCATGACATATATAATGTAATACACCCAAGTGCCTTCTTGGGTGAAAAATGTTTGAAGCACAAGAGAACCCACTTAGGGGAAACTGAAAAAGCATTAATTTGGAAGTTGTCTGGTTTTTTTTTTCAGATGTCTGATCTGTATATTGAGGTCAAGGCCACTTTCCAGTTGAAAAATTGGACTGAATTTAACCTAACAAATATATCCAACATGCCTCTACTGTTTTTGTTGATTTCATTTTAGCATTAGAATTTAGAATTTTATTTTAGTATTTAAAGCCCTCAATGACATGTGTAACTTGACTTTAGTGATTAAAATTCATCAACGGGAATGACGCATGTTCTGGAAAATCTGGGAGAGAACATAAAGTTAAAACAGGCTTCTTATTCTCTGACTGAGTGAGTAATAGACTTATCAAATTAAGACAGTAAAGATGCTGAACTTGTACTTTTGTAATAACTTGGCACATCAGCCAGTCTCCCAGTCCTGTTCTCAACTGACCAGTTATGAGAACGGCAAACATATTGGAGTCAGTAGCCCAAGACATTCCCCTCTTATCTATCTACTGGATTAAGTAGTGCGTCTCTTTATTATATTGTTTCCCCTGGGCAAACATAATTATACAGTCACTTGTACAGTGCTTACTGCAGCGCCTGCTGTATTTTATAAGTGGTTTTATCTGTATGTATATATATATTTTTTTTTCAAAATAAGAACATAATAAATTTGACAAACAAGAGGAGACTACCAAGCCCATTTGTTTAGCTAATAGCTAAGCTGTCCCAGGTGAACCTATTTGTTTTGAAATATTTACGCTATACTAAAATGTGTTTATTTTCCAATAAAACTGAAACAGCTGTTTAAACAATAAACTCTTCTTATTCACTATAATAAATGCTGTTGCTCAGAAAGTGTTTTTAAGCTACTGTTTGATGAATTATCTCTTTCAAAGCTCTATACAATACAATATCAAAACACATTTTACTGTCCTGGTTTGTATGACTAAATGAATCTGGGCTTTATTTACTTTTTTCTTCCTTATTTTACATACTGGGACATTTGCCACTTTCAAATGCTGTAGCATTATGCTTTGGAATACCTGGAGATATCAAAAGAAATTTGCCAGTGTCTTAAAGAAATGCTCTAACCGAAAATATTTTTTTTATATGTTACCATATATACTTGCGTTTAAGTTCTCCCACGGATAAGTTGGGGATTCATTTTACCATATAATTTCTGGTATTTTACACTGTTGGTCATGTAAGTTGAATGGGGAAACCTCATGCTGTTGGTACAAGGGATTATGATATTTTAATGCCCACCTGAGAGAGTAACCACGGAGCACACTGCCTTTTTTCCCTATGTATTGTGCCTACATGACCACACGGTAATACCCAAATGATTCTAAAGCGTAGTTTGCATCTCACACTCTCATACACCTTTATCTCAAGAGCATCACTTATCTACGATGGAGCGTTCAATCAGAAGAAAATATTAAGCTAGTTTTAAATTAAAAGTCGTTGACGTGGCGAAAGAAATTGGTAACTGAGCTATTGCAACAAAATTCATTGTGTCTGAGAAACTGCTGCTAGATTGGAGGAGATGTAAGACAAGATGTAAAAAAAAAAAATGAAGTGTCACATTTTTGAACGGCCCTATAAGTCAGGGTCTGATTTTATGATCGATTTTTTGGTTTTCAAGACCCGACTTATACATGAGTATATTGGATACGGTATTTACCCCCAAGTAGTTTGTAGTGGTGAGGGAGAAAAACTTTTGATCTGATGGTTTCCTTGAGAAAACATTGCAAAGTTTCTGATAGAACGGGACCAAATGGTAACCAAAAATTATTTAAATGAAAATCTCAAGTTAACGTGTAGCATAATCCACATATCAAGTCATTCAGTTGTATGTTTAAAATGTGCAAAATACATGTATGTTTTGCTAAAATAATGTTAAATGAATAAATAACGAAAATGAAAATGGTCAATAAACAGAAAGTTCCTTCAAACATTTTGGTACTTTTTGCTTGAAGACCTGCTTCTCCCCCTCATTTTATTGGTCAAGAGTCCTGTCTTCAATTCAAAAGCTTGATACCTGTATGAAGGGGCTCCTTGTTTATGGATTACTTAAATTTATTAAAAAATATTATTTTGGCAAAAATACATGCATTTAGCATGTTGTGAGCATACAACTAGGTGACTTGTGGATTATGCGATGCAAGTAACATGTGAACTTCCAAAGATATTTTTGATTTTGTTTGCAGTTGTCCAGTCACCATTTTTTCCTTTTCTTTTAGAAAGTTTATGTCCACAAAAACAAGATATTAAAAAAAAATATCAGCCATCACTATGAACTAAATGGGGTAAGTAAAATATACAAAAATGTATTTTCTTGGTGGAATTTTCCTTTAACTTTCCTGTCAGAGTGATATTTTTTTGTTTCATTTGAAATCTAACAGTGGACTTTCAGTCAGTTTACTAAAAGTAAGTCTTAGACTTCAGTTTGGACATTTTACAATATAATAAAAATATAACGTTTGTATTAGTGTATTTTTCTTAAGATGCCTTCTATCCTTTTTCTCTTTTTGTATGTCTCATTGCAATGCATTCCTCTGTCTTTGTAACACGGAGCTCACATTTACCTTCTCTTTGTAAAATCCATTGGTAAGATTTTAATCTTCCTCATCTGTGTGACACATGGCTTTAACAATACATAAGTTAAAGAATATATTTTACATAATAGTTACATGATGAAGTTGGGGATTAGCAGCAGCACAGTATGATGAGATTCAGCTCATGTGCAAACTAATGTATTGTAATATTAAAATCTAAAATGAAAGAACACAATGATATTTTAAATATATACAAGATTTTCCTTTACATTTTAGTCAGACCTAAGTTATGGTAACTGTTCTTAAAAATGTGAAGAAGATTGAATGTATATCTTTAGCAAATATTCTGTTGATTACTTAGATTTCAACTGGCCTTCAAAGGGTAGCACAGTTAGTTTTATTATAAATCCAGAAATAGCTTAAAAATTAACAGAAAAGTAAAAGAAACATAATATTACACAGGGTATGCAACAATTTGCTTAGCATTTTGTAAACTTATGCATTTTATTTCTTTTTAGTTAGAAACAAGCTTCTAGGTTTTGAAAAAAAAGTTATGTTTTGATGCCTTGAATAATAAGAATATTTTTGCGTTAGTTCATTCATATTCATTCTAAAGATTGGTTACTACAAGGACTAGAATGACCGGATATGAGTCTAATTACATTATTGTCTAAGAAATTGTTTTAGTACAGACTTTAGTTAAATTTACAGAATGTGCTGGAGAGTTTACCCGTCTACAAGTCTCTGCACACCACTGGTTATTAGCCACAATTAATGAAATTTATTCATGTTATCAACCTAGAAAACAGGAACTGCAGGTTCATAGACTTTCAGAATTTTACTATACAAACTATTGTTCATTTGGTAGCTTGTTCTGCATTTAGTGTTTTTCACTACTTTCAAGATTTACAAGGAGTATAAGAGCTCATTTATACTTCACGCTCAGAACGCGTATGCGCCCGCATCATGGCTGCCACGCGTCCCCAGCGTTCATTTCACGCGTCCTCTGAGCAGGTCCTCAGAAATTAACGCGATGCGTGCGCAAGTTGCAGTACCAGCAAAAAGTCGGGGGGCGCAGTGTGCTAAAAGTCGGAATGTGACATCAGAGTCTCTGTTTACTATCTACATGTGACAGAAAGCCTCTATGCAGATCCTACGGGGATCGATGTGCGTGCTTTGCTGTTTGGTGAATGGTTTGATGTGGTGAAGCAAAATGCTGACATACAGATGCATTCGTGGTGATTTTATATTCAAGCGTCGCATATTCCTGATTGTAATGACACGATGCATTTTAAAAGTCTCACATAACATCTTTGTGCCGTCTTTTTTTTTTTTTTTGCAACTTAACAAAAGCAACATAATGTATATCGCTGTATTTGAGCCACAGAGAAAAAAATAAAGGACACGGTGAAAACGTGTATTTTGTGATTAAAGTGGAAATTTTGGCTTTAATCTCAAATTGCCCACTTTAACCTCGTAGTTTACTTTATCATTAAAGCAGACGGTTGTAAACGTCATCCTAGTTTTAATCGCTGCGAGCTTCTTGGACCTGACAGCTGCGGCAAGCAGCAATATATCACCACACAGAAAAATTAAATGTATGATATTTCAACTCTCTGCACATTTAGAATCTTTAGATTTGTACTTGATATCACTTTCATGATTAAATGCATTAAAGTGTGTATGTTACATTTTACATATAATTTTGTTTAAATAATGAATACTGTTAATAATTACACACATGGGGGGAATAATTACACACATGGGGGTGACACGGCGGCGGAGCGATAGCACTGCTGTCTCGCAGGGAGTTATGTTGCTGGTATATCCTGCTTGTATTCCACACTGTGCTCTGGTTTCCTTCCAAAGATATGCAGATTTGGGGATTTGGTGCCGCTAAAATGACGCTAGTGTATGCGAGTGCTTGTATTCACCTTGCAATGAGCGGAGACCTTGTCCAGGGATTGTTTCTCAGTCGTGCCCAATGCTTGGTGGAATGGACACATCCCTGGATTTATGGATTTAATCAATAAACATCCTTTTCAGAGATATTGCGGTAAGGTGTTATCGGAATTTAATAGGTGTTTTAGGCAATTCACAACACAGAGAAGCCGAACATGTTCTCACCGTGATAATATCTCGCACTGCCACCTGGTGGATTCCTCCAGATTTACGTAAAGTACGCGCGCAAGTATAAACACTACAACGCTTGCGTAGCAGGAGCGTCCTCTGCAGCATGCGTCGCGTCGCGTGAAGTATAACTCCGGCCTAAGACTTTCATTAAAAAATCATGTTTGGGTTATTTAACTTGTATTTGCATTTCTGTAAATACATGTCATAAAAGAGGTGATAATAGTATGGAGAGTATTTGCTGGAAATATGTTTATTTCATGTAAAATTTGAACTTTGCATTATAAACATCTGATAATTCACATAAATGATGTAACTCACTTGTTCTTCTTCAAAATCAGACTCTGTTAATTACTCAGTGACTACCATTTATCTAGTTGGCTCAATTCAGTGTTGTCAGATTGCACGTTGCCTGCACAATCCAATCAAATTCACTCTGTTCGGGCGAAAACTGTCCCAAGCTGGTAACACCCACGTATTATTGGTTAAGCTGTGTGTGCATTGCCCCGCCCCTGCCCTTTCTCTCTATTATAAAAAAAAATCTTGGGGAGGCAGACTAGGGAGACTAGACGTGATCTTTTCAGAAGACAATATGAAGTCCCGTGAGAGACACTTTAACTTGCACCCAGCTCTTAAAACAATGACAAGCGACAAGCAAAACATGCAGCTCGGAGCAGATGATCCGACCACTTCTCCTTGTGTGCATTCGGCCACCCTAACCCCCGCTCTTCACAACGCGAGCAGCAGAGACACGAAGTGGCAAAAAGGACAGTGGCTGTACAGGCTTTAAAATGATCGACAGGCAACGCGACAGCAGCTGCTCCCCCTTCACAACGCGAGCAGCATTATACGACCTGCGAGAAAGAGATTTAACCACGCCTGGGGCTGGAAATAAAGGACAAGTATTGTTTTTACAACATCACAAGAGACAAGGCAGTGAGCCATCATTTAAAACAAGCCCACGGACATCTAACCTAGCAGTTGTTGGATTGCTTTTGGCAGACACACATCATGTGCTCCCAGCTCTTAAAACAACGAAATGCGACAAGCAGAACAGGCAGCTCGCCAGCAGCATAAAGACAGCAGATGATCCGATGGCATCTCCTTAGCGTGTGTTCAGCCTCCCCCCCTTCACAACGCGAGCAGTGTTATACGTCCTGCGAGAAAGCGATGTAACCACGCCCAGGGCCGGAAATAAAGGACAAGTATTGTTTTTACAAAAATTTTTAAAGTAAAAGTGAAAATAATGCATATGTAACAATTCCCATGAAAATAACAATCTTTTTAAATTGTATATCCAGTAAACCAAACATGGGGGTGGGCGAGCCCCCTAGTCTTTTACAGAGATGATGGAAGTAGCAAACTTGCAATGATACAAAATTAAAAAATAAAAGCAGCACAGTTCAGCAGTAAGATGTAAATGTATATTTTCTCATAAGGGCATATGTTTACATTCAGCAAAAAGGGCAAAGTTAGTTGCGCCTCCTGCCCTCATGCTGTGCGTGCCAGTGACTTGGGCTAGGTGATTATTAGTTATATCCTAATATGTAAAACTATAGAACTGGAAGATGATATACATACTTTGATGTTTATTTTAATTCAGTAACTGTACAGTAAAATGTAAAATATTCTGTTCACTTTATTCTTACGTACAGTAGATTCAGAAAGTATCAGACTCCTTGACTTTTTGCAAGCTTTATTGTGTTGTAGATTTAATGGATAAATGTGTCTTTTTTGTGCTTCACTATAAACTCAATAACCCATAATGACAAAGTAAAAATGTGTTTTCAGCGAGGCTTGCAAACTTACCGTAACTAAGATGCCTCACTCACATAAGTATTCCGACCCTTAACTCAGCAGTTTCTAGAAGCTCCTTTGGCAGCAATTGCAGCTTCAAATCATCTTGGCTAAATCTCTACAAGCTTTGCACACATGGTTTTGGGCAGTTTATCTTACACTTTTCAAAAATAATAGTTTCTGTAAAGACATTTTATGATTCTTCACTGCGTTGTGTGGTTCCTCGTAGAACTATTGGTTTACAAAGCACTGTTTCATTCTGGAAAGGGTTTCTTGAAAATGGAGTTAGTTCTTTGTGATTCAATAAACTAACTAATGTGTAGAAAAAAATAAAAATAAAAAACTTAAATCTTTAATGTATGGTAAGCTGCCTAGCAGGACACTAACACATTAAGGACTTAGTGTTATTTTATGCAGCAAGAGTCCTTTTAAAATTATTAAATATTTGTATTTCACAAATCTGTTACCATCTATACATGGTTATTTACTGTGTGGACCCTGTTATGGATCTAAATAAATAAAGCTTCTTTCTGGAATCTGCATGTGTATAGGTCTTTTGGGAACCAAAAATGGTTCCTGTATGGCACACTTATTATTAAGAGTGTAATCGTCCTGGCAGATACTCTCGGGCTCCATTAGATTGGATGGAGAGCAGATGTTCTACATGGTTTAAGCCTCAACTTTGGCTGAGCCACTCAAGGACAATCAGAGACCTGTCCTGAAGCCACTCCAGTATATACTGTTTGAATGCTTTGGGTCATGTTCATGTTGAAGGGTGAACCATTGCTCCGGTGTGAGGTTACTTTCACTCTGGAGCAGGTTTTCTTCAACGCATTTGGATGCATTTACCTTTTCCTCAATTCCGACCAGTCTCACTATGTTTCTGAAGCTGAGAAGCACACCCATGGCATGATGCAAAACAGCGGAGAAGCACCCCATAGCATGATGCTGCCACCACCATGCTTCGCCACAGAGATTAGGCAGGTGATGAGCAGTACCTGGAATTTGTCAGATGTAGTGTTTTTGGAATTCTGCCCAAAGAGTTACATTTTTCTGTCATCAGACCAAATAATCTTTTTCTTCATGCTGTTAGAGCTCTTTAAACTGTCATGTGCCTTTTACTCAAGAGTGGCATCTGTCTAGCCACTCTACCATAAATACCTGATTGATGGAGTGCTGCTGAGAGGGTCATCTTACCAACAGGTTCTCCCAACACAGCAGAGGACCTCTGAAGCTCTGTTAGACTGACCAATGTGTTCTTGGTCATCTTCCTGACCAAGGCCCGTCAGGGTGGTTCCTATCTTCTTCCATTTCAAAAAAGCCTCAAAGGACTCAAAACTTTTAGCAATAGTTTTACACCCTTGACCTCATCCATGCCTTCCTTGGACTCTGTGGCTTAGTTTTGGTCCTGACATGCTGTGTGAATTATCGGACCCTATATACACAACTGTGTGGCTTTCTAAGTAATGTCCATTCAATACAATTCAGTTTGCCACAGGTGGACTCCAGTCAAGTTCTTGACATGTCTCAAGGAGAATTAAAGCAAAAAGGAGGCACCTGACCACAATTTAGACTCCCACAGAAAAGGGTTTCAATACTTATATGAATGTGAGATTTCACTTTCTGACTTTTAACAAAAATTAGCAAAAATTTATGAAAGCATGTTTTGCCTTTGTCATTATGGGTTATTGAGTGTAGATTGATGGGCAAAAATGGCAAATTTATCAATTTAAAATGAAATCTACAACACACTAACGTGTGCAGAAATAGAAGAGGTCTGAATAGTTTCTAAACCCAGTGTAGTACTCGCCACTGAGTGCAAAGTTCTAGAAAATTTCCAAAACTGATAAAAGCAATAATTCTGTTTTAACTGCTAACACCAGAACAAGTTCATTTTTCATACCTCTCAAAGGGTAAAGATCACTTTTAATATCTTGGGGCAAGCCCAGAGTGCAGCATCTTTGCAAGGTTCAATCACAAGTAAAGCTATGACTGAAAAAATAATGTAAAAAAAGCCCAAACAAAACAAAACTTAGAATAAAAAATTGCAGAGTTCAACTTATATACCCCTCTGATAATACACAGTATTAAAAATACATGAAAACTGAAAGTGAAAAAAGAAAAATGCCCCAGGAGGCTTTTCTGTTTTACATTACTTTTTCCTTTACATAAATATAATTGCATCTATTTCCTAATTTTTAGGGCTAGCTAAAATTAAGCCTGGCAATTGCAACCACTGAGGTTACTTTGACTCTTTTTTTGTCATTTAACTGATCTCTTAATAACATTTAAGGTCAAAGGCGTGTAGATGAATTTTCCTTACCCACCTTTATCAGTGCAGTGCAGTCAAGTCATGAGGTCCTCCGTTTTTAATTCCTTTTATACAAGAGAGTCCAGTTACTTCTGTTAGTGTTTAGTGTTCTTTACATTTTTAAAATACATTTTAGAACAGACTTACAGTGCAAAAGGAATAATTAGAAGGGTACATTACTGATACCTAATAGTTCTGTACACTCTTAAAAGGGCCAAAGAAGTTCTTTAAAGCGATGCCATTTGTGGTTCCCAAAAGAACTATGCACTTGAAGGTTCCAGAAAAAATCCATGACAAGCTCTGTAAATTAGCTATAAACCAATGATAATAATGTGAGGGTCCATGTTAATGCCAGTTTGGACTGGTCTTGGAACACAAAGAAACTGTACAAGAAAAGGCAGAGCAGGCTCTTCTTCCTTTGGAGACTGTGTTCCTTTAATGTAGGGAGTGACGTCCTTCACATTGTCTACAGCTCTGTGATGGCCAGTGTGATTTTCTACACTGGGGTGTGCTGGGCTGGTAACATCACTTCAAGAGATGCACACCCAATCAATAAGCTAATTAAAATGGCAGGCTCGGTTATAGGACACACTCTGGACCTCCTGGAGGTCGTAGCAAAGGAGAGAATTAAAACAAAACTGAGTGCCATTATAAACAATGCAACACATCTTCTCTCTGACAAACTAACACTGAGGACTTTCAGCCAACAAATTATTTAGTAAAAGTGTGTCCCTTTGGGGGTTCTCCTTAATACCAACAGCAGTATGTCTGCATAATGTACCACTTGACTGTAAATGCCAAGTTAGAAGTTTTCTTTCCTTTCTTTTTAAATTTTACTTTTTTTTTGTCATTCTCAGGTGTGTTCAGACACAGTGTATAATCTGTCTATCAATTTATGTGTTTATTTATTTAAAGAGATTGAGCCAAATCTACCCCTAGGCACAAATAAAGTTCTATTTATCTAGCTGATATCTGAACATTGATTTTCAAAGGACACTTGCTGCATACAATAACACAGAATGAAATGGTTTTTTGTCAAATAATGGTTCTACAAGAAAGCACACAACCCAGTAGGGTGCCATTTTGGAACCATTGCTTTGATGAGTGTCTGGTTATGTTAAAGATTTCAGCCAATCTCTATTTGATATAACCTCAGCCCTGGATGGGATGCCAGTCCATTGAAAATTTTTATATTTTATGATTGTTAAAGACTGTGGTGGGCTTGCGCCCTGCCTGGGATTTGTTCCTGCCTTGCGCCCTGTGTTGGCTGGGATTGGCTCCAGCAGACCCCGTAGTTAGGATATAGTGGGTTGGAAAATGACTGACTGACTAATTGTTAAAGCCAGTCTGTGTTTGATATAGCCTCAGCCCTGGACGGGACGCCATGTATTTTATGATTAAAAATATTGCTTACTGCATGTGATAACAATCAGTTTACAAGATGGATGTACAAACCAATTAGTTGCTGCAGAATCTCAGTCGACGGGCTCACCAAAATTTTGAACCCGGGACCTTTTTGTTTTCCTGCGCACTCTGCTTCTGCCTGCCAAACTGGAATAATGTAATTGGCCTTTTTTTAAAAAAAAATTCTTCATCATCAGAAAGATCTGACAGCATTACCTGAGTTAAGTAATCTGCTAGTTTCTTTATATTGTGCCGAGGTCTTCAGGGCGATAAACTCGTTCGTGCGTGGGTAGGTGGTTGGCTGGCTGGCTGGGTGGGTGTGTGGTTTTAATACGCACTTCTGCTTTGGAGGGGTGGGCGGAGAGAACTCGACAGAAACCCACAAATTAATCTAAAATGCTGATAAAATTGAAGATTAACATGCGGTTGGTGGGGGGGTTTGGGGGGAGGTTGGAGATGTGTGTGCTTGCTGCAGCAGAAAAGCTCCTTAGTCGTGGAAAATGGGAGTAATCTGGTTGCTAACGATGCAGCTGCCATTTACTTAATGTCAATATCAGATAAATAAAGAAGCTAGCTTGGGTGATTAAACGGAAGTAAATGTAAAAAAAAAAAAACACGAATTGTGAAGCTATACACCTAAATTAATAATGGTAATAGTTATAATAATAACTATACCAATAAATGTGAGATCCACGTAGATGTGCGAGAAAGACCTTTACATTTCAAGCAGCGGATCCGCTCTCGGTTAATAGTGATGGAGCGGGATGCGGCAATTGGTTGCCGGCTTTGTAAAATTCATTCAGTTTAGTCCAATAGCAAAGGCACAGAAAGCGACTGGTACAGCCTGGGTTTCTCTCTCTCTCTCTCTCTCTCT
>JANRMT010028174.1:47774365-47793420 GCA_026402145.1 Polypterus bichir lapradei | reverse complement strand
CCCCCCCCAACATCTTCATCACTACAACCTTCACTACCAGCACCACCTTTCCCCGTCCAGTATTTTTGGCAAAGTGCACAAAAATCCTCAGTCGGTGTCAATGAAAGCTACACATTATTGGATTCACTGAAATGGCTTTTATTCAGAAAGAGATACAGAATGTGTGTGTCCGTGTTGAAGTGTATGTATATATAGGTGTATGCACATGTATGTGTAGATCGGTGCAAATATACAATATTTGTTATACATTCAAATTCATATTTATATATATGTGCGTTTGTAAACGTATATGCATAGCGTGTAGTATGGAAAAAAAGCTACTTCTGGGCGCCCGTGTGGCTTATTGGATTTACTTGCCAAAGTAAATCATAAAATAGCAATGCAATTAATGCTGTAATATATGAGCATTGCTTGGTGTTTTCTCAGCCTCCCGTGTTTTATGTTGTTATTATTTTCTCTGAGCCGTTTCATTACTAAGTCTATAGACTGTTTTACCATTTGTTTGAACGTTCTTTTAGGGGATGTACGTCTATACAATAGGATCATCAGTTCTTCTTACTCTTATAATTGAAATGATTTATTTATTAGTTTCTATGACACATAACATTTCAAGCGAAAAAAGTTAGCCAATCCCTCTGTACACGAACAGTTATGCTGCACTTATACTGGCAAAATGGGTATGTGCGTAAAATCCTTAAAGGCTATGCGATCCTCGAAGAAAATCTTGGCAGAGAAGTACATGCATATGTTAAAGCACATCTTTGATTCAGAGTGCCTAAAAACCTGAAATAATTTTTGATTAAAGGTTGGTAATGTCTGTTTAATTTTCCAATCTGACTACACCTTGCAATCTGCAATCAGTTTTAAACACATTTCACCACCACACCGCTGGCTGTAATTAGGAACGCAGTATTCACCAAAACCAGGATGGGTTATTCTTCGAATTATTCTGGAATTCACCATGTATCAAACCAAACCAAAAAAAGCTGTCCAACAGGCAGAGATTTAAAAAAGTGTTTATGCTTTCACTTGTCTTAATGGCTGGCTTCAGTGTGACGTCTATTTTTTTCAAGGCTTGCAATGTACCGCGCGTACCGGGATCCCATTTGCGCATACAGAATCGGTGTGCCTTTAGATCCTACCCTTGTTGATGTTTGAACTTGAAAAGGAGTGCTGAAGCTCTTGGGTAATTAGTATTCGGCTCCCGTAGCACTGAGGTCAGAATGACCTGCTTCTAGGGCTGCGGCTGCGAACGTTATATTTTAGGATGCCCAGGATTCCCTTTTCCACATACTAATAATGTGCGCATCATTTTACAGCATTCTTACCGTGCTTGCCTGCATGTGTTACAATTAAATCGCCAAGCAGGTACTCGGTGCGTGTTTGCGCGTTTACTTTAATGGTGGAGGATCGATCTGGTGTCGTCGTATGGGCACAGTGGATCGATTTTACCATGCTTATTACGTTTTCTTTTCATGTTGTTACTGTTTTTCTTACAGAATCGTGTTTCTCCTTAGATCTTAAATTATCCCAAAGGCACAGGTTATTTGATGGACACGGCATAGCAACATCCCAGATGAATATAAAAGTATTTAATAATCTGTTCAAGCTGATGGATAATCAATATAGGGTCTCTTGGACTGAGATTTTGTTAATCAAAAAACATATCATCTAATGATGTACGCTCTTTTTGCGACTGGTAAATTCAGAGTAAATCCACAAGGTGGTAGTATGAACACCTTACATACGAAGGTTTCTAAGATTTGTAAACTGGTTAAGTTGTTGCTTGGCAGATAGCAGGCAAAAAAAAAAAAGTGTGGTAGCGACGTAAAAAACAAATGGCTTTTATTCACGGCATTACATGTTAAGTGAATGGATGTTCAGCATGGACAGTAATACACAAGATTTACGTGCACGTTTTCTGTATTTAAAGGCTTTATGCATTTATAAGGTGGCACAGTAGTAACACCCAGTAATGAGACCAAAGTTCACATCCCCGGTCCTCCAAAGTGTGTAGTTTGAATGTTCTCCCCATGTCTGCATGGGTTTCCTCTGGGTGCTCCAGTTTCCTCCCTCAGTCGCTGACACGCAGTTTAGGTTGATTGACGAGGCTGTGTGTTCACCCTGTAATGGACTGCCATCCTTTACAGGGGATCATTTCGGACTTGCGCCCTGTGCTTGCTCGGATAGGCTTCAGCCCACTGTGGCCTTGCTCAGGTTTAATCAGGCTTAGAAGATGGTTTGGTGTGTGAGTTTGTACTGCTTTAAAACTTAATAATGCATAGTCCTCTACTTAATAAACAACACTGGTTTGAAGAATTCCTTTGAAATACAATACATCCATCTAATATAACAATAATGATATGTCCCAGGGATTCAAAAAAGAATGTGTTCAAAATATAAATGCATATATCTAATGAAAACCGAACCAACATTCTTATATATAATATAATGTATATAGTATATACAGTATATATGTAGCATGTATACAGTATATGCATTGTAAAATAACACAACATAACAAGGGGAAAAAGATCTGCTACATCAGCAGGACTCCCCACTTAATGACTGAGGTAATGTTGGTTGAAATTGCAAAGAAACAAAGGATAGAATAAACTAGATGGATCTAGAGTTCTTCTGAAAACCAGTCTGCAAGAAGGCAAATTCCAAAGTGACAAGGATTTTATGGGGCAGGTAGGTTTACATACTGATGTGAATGCAGAAGGGTCAAGGTGATGGGTTGTTCCTGGTGAAAGTGACATCAGTGTTCCTCTTGATTGTCCTCCTCTATTTTTTAGCAAATCAGGTCACATTCAAATTCTTCATTTTAATAGTTGATAACCCAGTACTCTTGAGACATAAGGACATATGAAATTTGACAAACAAGAGGAGACCATTCAGTCCATTAAGTGCTAAGCTGTCCCAATATCTTATCCAGAGACTTCTTAAGGAATGTCAAGGTTTCTGTATCAGCTTCATGTCTCAGAAGATTGTTCCAGATTGCCACAACTCTTTGTATAAAGAAGTGCTTCCTGGCCTTAGTACGAAAGGCGCCTCTCCTTGATTTCCATTCACAGTTAAGTTGAGGCACGTCCAATGCTCACGTGCTTCACAATATACACATACTGTAAAGATAAAACTTACTATATGACTTTGTTAAGTGCCTCTATCTTTGGTTTTGTGTTTAACTTAAGACATTCTGTATCACTTGTACCAGCACGTCACTATAAGAAGTCCTGCAATGGATCAGATATTTGCCAACTGTTTCATTATCTAGATCTTAGATAATAGTAAGAGGAAGGTGTGTTAAGATTGTACGATTTATCTGTATGTTGATTCGTTAAACCAAAATGCTTCTTGTCTGTGTTATGCAAATGAACCTAACTTATCTAAGATGTTGCTTTACTAGATTAGTCAGTCTTGGCACAGTGCCCTGTGCAGTGCATGTGGCAGGCTTGATGTAACAAAGGATGTCCATCTAGAATTCATTGTTAATGGTGACCCACAACTAGTTTTTATTTGCAGAATATGTTCCTTAACAACACACAGGCAGTATAATTAGGACTAGGACAAGAGAGACAGAGAAACCATGCAGAATAAGAAGTTCAGCCTTTACAAGAGCAGACATATTATTTTTCCTCAGTACAGGCAATTGCTTAACTCGATCACACCTAACCATGCCTCTCCACTGTTTGGGACCATGGGGGACACCTCCAAAACAACAAATAAGCACCTAGGCATCAGGGCCAGTCACAAGTTACCTTTCATTTCCCCCACTTCACATGTATATGTGACAATCTCGCCTCACTCTCTGTTGCACACCTGTTGAAATGTGGCTGACTTCTAATGGGGTTTTGTACAGCACGTGGTATCTCATTGCTTTTGACTGCTCATTATCTTAGCATTGCTTGACCTCTCCTTATCACATGTGCATTATAGCTCCCCACAGCTGTGTTGTAATTTCTAGGCCATAAAACCTAGTAACTATGGAACTTGACTGGAGAGCACAAGGTTTCCAGCAATCCCCACCTCTTGTGTAGGAGTGTGTATAACAATGAAACTATTGTAATCTGATTGCCAGTTGTGATGAAAGTGTCAATGTAAATAAATGTGCGTACATGTATATTGGTATAAAGCTTTAACCATAGATTAGACCATATGTCTTCTTTGGTTGCTTGGGGACAGTCTGTCTTGTGGAAACATCTTTCAGCCATACTTTCTGTAGGGGTCAGCAAGTTATACGAATCATTCAGTGCTGGCAGTTAATTCTTTAAAAAAATACAGTAGGTCCGATTATTGACACTGAGTATATGCCTGTTTTAGGTATGCCTTCATTTCAGCTATGGATGAAGTGATGGATGGGGTCTGGAATTTTCAACACTAGTTGACAGAAAGAGATGACAATTATCATTAGATAAGGAGTATGGCAAACCAGTAAAGCCTGCAAAAATATGCACCCTGTGCCCATATGAAGACTGTATGAAAATAAGGGTGGTTTGTAATGAAAATATTTATTGTTTAAGTAACATAATTTGTAGGCACATACACATTACTTGTACAGAATAAAGTTCCTTATGTAGACATTCAATACTTTTTAAAGTACATCATACATTTTTAGAACTTTACATTTTTACTGAAGAAATAAGAAAACATCTAAATGAAAATTAATGTCTTGCATTAATCAAGCAAAATCCAAATAAGCTGTTTAGTTATTTATACCATTATATGAATAAATCTGGTTATTTTTTAAACTGGGGAGGCCTTCCAACTGGGATTGCTGAATACATATTTTTTGTTTCTTGATGTGGCCTATTTTCTGAGCTGGACTGTTTTTCATTAAACTATATTCGGTATATTTTGTTTGTATTCTACTATACATACTATTTTATAGAGAATATGAATAAAATGGAAATGATCAGAAAGGCAATATGGAGTGACTGAACTGTAATATTGATCATGATGTGCAAAGTATGGAATTAATTGCCTCCCAAGTAGGTGGAATAATTGCTTAGTTTAGCAGAAGTAGTACTGTAGGATTGTTGAGATAATCAAACAAAGGTAGCACAATGGCTCTGTCGTGCTCTTGGGAGTAGAATTGATAAAAGTGACTAATGTGGGATCAGCATGTTACGTGGATATGTGAAAAAGACAACATGAACGCATACTATAGCTTAAGGTAGTATAAAAGGAGTAAACAAAAAACAGAAATGAGGATTGGCCTCCCTGAGTATGACCCATGTAAATGAATATGTCCAAAGGATAAAAACTGAGAACAATTGTGCCAAAAGAAAATGATTGAATATAGAAGATAAGAAATTTGACAGACAGACCAGAGGAGACCATTCAGTTCATCAAGCTCAGCTGGCATCTGCCATTTTAGTAAGGTGCAGAGCTCAGTTGTCCTTAGAAGATGTTCCCTGAATGAATGTTGTTAATTTCTGGTATTCCATTGATTTAAGTATTGGTGAGACCAGAAAGAGAAGATCTCACTCAAAGTGGACATGACCTCAGTGGTCCTCTGTTGGAATTTGTTCCTCCACTCTAAGTAAACAGACAGAACAAATGTTAGCAGTGGCATCACAGTTAATTCCTTCCCTGTATTCATCCAGCACAAACCTGTAAAATGGTCACAATGCTTACGTGTCTGACAGTAGTCTATGTGATAATGGCCCAGCTAAAACAACTAATGAGGAGATATTGGGAGCAACTAATTAATCTAGTGCACAAAGACTCCATTCATGTTGAATGAGCTAGAAAAATATTCCTTTAGCTCATTTGATTAAGGATGTATAAGTCTGAGACCAATTCATAATAGCATCAGAGAGTATTTAGTCATATCAGCTGAGACAATTTGGTTCTAACCAAGTTATTAGTTCCTACATTTAAAATTAGGAAATGCATTTCTAGGAAAATGGGAATTTAAGTCCTTCATAGAACTTCTTCAAAAAAGGTCGGGTTAGTACGAGCCAAAAATATAAGTCTAATACAAATCTCATAGTGTGCCCACTTCACTATTCATTAATCGGTCATCATTATCAAGATGAAATGTATTAACTAAGGCCTAGACAGCTCTTGATATCTCATGGTGAATTGCAGAAGCAAAAGCTACAGAAGTGCCAAATGGAAGGGAAAGGCTGGGTCAGTCACAAATCTTAGCTGATAGTCTTCTTTTCTTAGAGCTAAACTGTTTTTCTGATTTCCCCCATCTAACTCTACATTTGTCTGAAGCAGTGGTTCTCGAAGTGTTTTGGACCAATAATCACTTTTTCAAAACAAAAGATACAAATTATGACCGACAGACATTACAGTAAGTTCCGCTTTATGCTTAACACATTATTTTTTCTACATTTACTTATGAAAAAATATTTTAGTGTTCCAAAGTACAAAGAAAAAGAGATGGCATAAATAGTGACTATTATTAGGCAGAACAGGGCTGTTTATGGCAAAGCATCTTCTTATTTTTAGTAGATGTACTACTCCTGCTGTTATGCCCTTGGAAAGTGCTTCAAGAGAGACAACAAAAATATGAGCACAAATAGACCTCAGGAGAACTTGCACTGTTTCTAACTCTCTTTTTATGTCACAAACCAATTCTCATGCTGCTACTCTATGAGCTACCATGCTTCCTCCTTTTCTCTTGGTTGTACAGGCAGGTCTGGTGTCTCCTCTATGGTCTGGGTGGCATATACTGAGCTACCATTGATCATTTCTTGTCCAGGTGTGGCCCATTAAGGATGCAAAGTCCTCTATTGGCAATAAGCCTGGTTGAAGTAAAGTAATGAAAATAAAACACAGTCCCAGTCAGCGAGCCGCCTGCCATTAGAAGTCATTTGGGTTGGGTTGAATATACAGGTCAAAGATGGACAGATAAGAGGTTAAAAGTAACAATTACACTGTTCTTCCTATTACCAATAGGTTAGAGGGGCACATCACAGGTGATCTAATAACACAATAAAATAGACAGATTAGGACAAAATATGATAGATAGATAGATAGATAGATAGATAGATAGATAGATAGATAGATAGATAGATAGATAGAACTTCATTTGTTTCCAGGGGGAAGTTTGGATTTTTACAGAAGCTCTTTAAATAAATAAATAATAAATCTGTTGATAAAAAAGTAAGTAAAGAAATAAATATACACACATACTTTGGTCTGAACACACACCAGTATGACTTTAAAGCAAGAAAATTCAAAACAAGGAAAACATCTGACTTGGCAGTCCTGGTCCCAGCTGGAAATTATGCAGATGTATTGCTGTTGGTGTAAAGGAGCCCCCCCAGGTCCTGTTTATTGACTCAGTTCTACTGAATAATTCATTGGCTGTAAGTTCTCAGTGTTTGTATGTTGCACAATGCAGCATTGTTCTTAATGGCACTCAGTTTTGTTTTAATTCTCTCCTTCGCTACAACCTCCAGGGAGTCCGGACCCTTGAAGTTGCTGCTACAACACACAGGCAGTGAAAATACATCAGAAGCAACGTGCATCAGTGCCCACCTGGAATTAAAAGACTGCTGTTGGCAGAGGTCGGCTGTTCAGGTGGATCTCAGAGTAGATTTAAAAAGCAGTCCTATACAGTGAAGGAGTTAAGTTGGACAAGGAGTTCAAGTTTAAAGAAATGTCAAAAGAGAGAAGGAAGCAATCACTACATCCATAAAGGATCAGACTGGGAAAAAGTGATGTATAAGTAAAAAATGTTATCATCGGCAAGAAAGACAGGGTGCTTGTTGGTGTCTCAGAGACATTTCATGTAGCTTTATTAGCAAGAAAGGTCTTCTAAGAAACAGAAGTAAGTCAGATGAAAGACCACCTGGTGCATGCTCACACACCACTAGCGGTCCATGGACCTCACATTGAGAACTACTTGTCAGGCAGCATAACATTGAAAAGTCAAGATGCCATGAATGTTAGTTTTAATTAGTTTCTAACTGCTTTGTGTGTACCTTGCTTTAACTTGTTTCACGGGTAATTACAGGATTCAGTTTACTGCTAGGGTTTTTGCTGTTTGGGTTTTGCTCATTCTACTTGTGTCTCCATGGATTAGTAGGCAGAATTCTTCCCCATACCACATAAATTGGTAACTCTGCATTATCCTGACGTGAGCGAGTGTGCTGTGTGATGGACTGTAGTGCCATTCACGTTTCAGTCTTACCTTAGGTGGCCCAGTGAATAAGGAAGTGGACTTTATAGAATAATTAAACCAACTTAAATTTTCACCTCTCAATCACTTTGCAATCCTTAGTAACTCACTTATCCTGCCTACACTTTGTATATTATGGTTGTTCGTGGGTAGTCTTTACTGTGGAATGAATCTGGCTCCCTATGATTCAGCAAAAGAAACTGCATGTTTGAAAATGTATTTACTGCACAGAGATTCAAAATAGTGATCTGTAATGATTTTCATCACAAACAGAATGCTGATTTTCAGCAATCAGACTTTCAATCTTTTGTCCTATTGAGGCTAATCACAATTATTTCTAAATATTTGTTTACCTTTTTTCATTAGAAAAAAAATACAGTTGTTGGTTTCAATTGCCAAACTGTATGGAATGCCAGAATCTGAATGATACCTCAGCATGTCTTACAGAAGCATATGATGTGTAAACCAACCATGAGTAAAAGTAAACCTTGTGTAACACTATGAGGCCAGACAAAAATGAAAAATTGGGGCAACTGTATGGTGAAACCCTGTTTGAAAGAAAAGCAAAAAACTAGTAGGTTTTGGAAGAGATGGGACTACGGGAAAGGGGATGGACCTCAGTCAGATTCCAAGTCCTCTTCAGAACTGTAGAGGAAAGGGGAGAATGCATTAGCAACTACTGTATACTCCCTCTTAACATGGAATGGTACTGCTTAACTTTTTGGAGTCCTGAACTTAGAACAACCATACAAACACAAGAAATCTGACAAATGAGAGGAGATCATTCAGTCCATTAATGCTTGTTTGCTTAACTAATAGGTGAGCTGTCCCAATAACTCATCCAGATACTTCTTAAAGGTTGTAAAGGTTTCTGCTTCAACTACATGACTCAGTAATTTCTTCCAGAATCTCACAACTCTGTGCATAAAGAAGGGCTTTCTGGCTTCCATCCTAAATGTACTTGTCCTTAATTTCCACTGGCGTCCTTGAGTAAATGGATTCCCCATTAAGTTGAGACATATTCTCAATATGACACAATATACACATACTGTAAAGAAAAACCATACTATATGAATTTGTAAAGTGCTTCTAATTATGACTGTCTGATTAACTAAGACATTCTGTATCAATTGTAAAAACACATCACCACAGTGATGAGATCATATGACTTTTTAATTTTTAATTTTGTTCTCTATAAGAATTTATATATAAGACATCCTATCGAATGAAACAGATATTTGCCAAAACATTTAATTTTTTTAAACTATTTTGAGACCTTTAGATAGGAGAAGGGGTATTGAGCAAGTGTATTGAGATTATACCATTTATCTTTATGTTGATTGGTGAAATCACAATGCTTCTTGACAGTGTTATGGATCTAACTTATTTAAGATGCTGCTTTGAAGATTAGTCAGTCCTGTCACAGTGTCCTGTGCAGTTCGTGTGGCAGGCTTTATCTGGCTTGATATAATGTTGACTCACAACTACTTTATAGATTATTTTCTCTAACACTACACATGCACTATAACAAGGACTGGGACTGAAGAGAGTTGAGACGCATCCTAAGCTCATGTGCTTAACAATATACACACACTGTAAAGGAAAAACAAACTGTATGAATTGTAAAGTGCCTCTAAAAATGACTGCCTGTTCAACTAAGATATTCAATTGCATCAGTACATGACTATAGAGATGAAATCTTTTGGCATTATAGCTTTTTAATTTCCAAAATTTGTCACCTAAGCAGTTGCGTCTGACATTAGATATTGTAATAATTAGTGATAATGGATATAATGCTGAATGATTAGGTTCACAGAAGTGGATGGATGAATTTATGCAAATGTTATGCTCTAAGATTGATTTAAAAGATCAAAGTGCATAAAAATTATTAGTGAGGTGGAGCAATTCTGCTTAACTTAGTAGAGTTCCATAATTCCTGATGACTTCAGTCTGGAAGTTGATAGATCTTACTTGCAAACATGTAAATGGAAACCAACTGCCATCTTTGTAATATTTTGTTGTCTGAAGACATATTTTGTAACACATTTATTAAGGTTACCAGTAACTGGCCTGCTATTAGACCCTTCTAGATTGCAAAACAAAACAAGAGCAGTGGTAGTGCCACTACCTTGCAGGAAGAAGACCAAGGTTAGTGCCCTGGGTCCTCTATACATGGAATTTGCATGCTGTCATTTTGTCTAAATGGGTTTCCTCTTGGTACTCAGGTTTCCTCCTACTATCCAAAGACATACAAGTTAGGTGATTTGGCCCTAGTGTGTGTGTGTCTGGTGTGTGTGTATTCACCCTGCACTGGACTGGTGCCCTGTCAAGGCTTTGCTTTTGCATTCCGCACTATGCCAACTGGGATAGCCTCCAGTCCCCACTCCGCAGCTCTGGACTGGGCTGGACTGGATTTATGGGTTTAGACAATGACAATGATGACTTCTGTCATGTAATTTTTTGATCTCTATTTATTACTTAAGCTAAAAAGGTTTCCTTCCTTGCTTATATGCCATAGTTCTGCAATCTGACTTGTAGCATTTTTTTGACATTCACAAGTGCTGTTATGTCAATTTTCAAACAGGGAAATGAAAGCTACATGCTGTATCCCATTTTAGATGTGAAACAAATTCAGGAGGTGAATTAATTCACTATTTTGGAGCTGTGTCATCTCAAAAGGAAATGTTTTTTCTGACACAGGACAATTAGTAATAGTCAGGTATCAGAAGAGCAACTGTTTTACTTTACCAGTGTTATAGAAAACTGATCCTAGACACTCTGTGTTTAGTCAAGAGTCCGTTAAAATTAAATACAGTGGGATAATGATTGTAAAAGAATGGATATGTGATATCCTAATCAATTATGATTTTTTTTTTAATTTTTTCGGAGATGAAACAAGACAGAATGACCTTTAATATTCTGGTTGTGCAAATCGGCCACTTGATTAAGTCTAGTAAAGGCAGCCTCCTGACAAACAATTGTAAATAGTACATTTGCAATGTATATTTGAGTTATGACTGCTCCAGAGATAAACTGCAACGCCAACAAACAGTATCATCTGTTTGCTGTTGCTGCTGGTAGTGTAACTGTCTGCATGATGGCGCACCTGGTAGCAATACATTAAGACCCGTTTTACCAGCAGCAGTACTTGTTCTCTCTACACCTGATGTCTTTCAGATTAAACTCTAATAGGTGTTTGATATTCACTAAAGATATGTTTAAAAGATATGATAAAAGCATTCCAGTCTGTTGATCTCATTGGTGTACAGAGCCTGAATGGCTAAAGCCAGACTAATTGTGTTTGTTTAAACAGACTTTAGCTTAACTAGAAATAACAAAGCAAATACATAAATGAAAGCAGAGTCTGTATTCTGTGTTAAGTGGCACAGTGGCATACGTAGCAGGTTCAATCTTTACCTCACTCTTTATCACATACTAACACTAACCCTAAGCCTAACCATGATTTGCTCTTTAATGGCCTATCTTCATAAACTAACAGCAGGCTAAAAGGGCAGTAAAATGAAGAATGTAAAATTCTGACTTAAACCAAACATGATGACTACAATGCATCACATCTGGCACAGCTACACTGGCTTCCTGAATCATTAATAAAGCTTTCAACACTAACATCACATAAGATCCCTATTACTAGGGACTATTCCAGCAGCTTTGGTTGAAAGTCCAGCACTGAACAGGATTCCTGTTTATCACAATCTTATATATAAACGTCTACGTGCGGAAGTGTGTGTGTCTGTCCGGCCCGAAAGTGAGAGATGGAGTTGAGTTAAGGGCTCCACCTCAGAGGATACACAAGCGAGGCCAGTACATCAGCAGAACAAAACCTCCGAAGAAAGAATCACTTGCTCAGTGGCTAATACAGGAGTAAGGCGAGCACATCGGTAAACGGTATCTCTTTTAATTTTCCTCACGCTACTTAAACACAAGTGAGGCGAGCATGTCAGCATAATGAAACCTCCAAAGAAACTTTCAATTACCTGACATCTTCACATTTCAATTTTTTTTCTGACGATTTCAATAGTTTCTAGGACCCCATGCTTTTTACAGCACGGGCTTACACAGCTAATATTATATATTTCATAATAATCGGCTATCATTACTCATCTCCCACAATTCCTTTTAGCTTCACTCTAGATTTATTCTCTTGCCTCTGCTCAAAAATTAATTAATCAATTATCAAAACCCATATATTTCAACAGAGGTACAAAGAGAGTCAGTGGTAACACTTTAGTTTAGGTACTGCAAAAATAATTACTCATTTTCTATTATGTAACAAGACCTTAAAATTCTTGTCTTTGGGTCTTCGTAACACTTATAAGGCATCAGTAAAGTGTTTATTCATTTCTGCAATGTGACCTACTAACAAAATCTTAGTTTGGAATGGTCTGAGGTGGTTTAACTGAGACATGTTTCTCTTTATATTACATATTTAGTATATTAATTGTTTATATTAGTATATTTAGTATATTAGTATATTACTATGTTCAGTATATGAATTCTTCATATTAACAAGTCATTTTACCAGCATGTCAATATGCCACACTGTGCACAGGTGAATAACAAATCTACTGATGTTTTATAAGTGCTATGAAGACCAAAAGAAGCCTTTGTTAGGGTCTTGTTACATAACATTAAATGAGTAATTGACTCAGTAACGTGTTAGTTTAGGTACTGCAAAAATGCATCTGTTTGGAATCTTTAGTCATTCTAATATACAAGTCCTTGGAATGAAGGAATAAACTGCACAAGATACAGAATCCTTCATGGACATGGTACCAAAGCTTAAATTACATAATCTGTATCAAACTTTCTTGAGTTTAACAGATATAACCCAGAGCTGTGAGGCAGCAGCTTTAACCACTGTAGCACCTTGGTATCCTCCATTGAAAAAAATCAGTAATATTAATCTACCCCTCCTGTAAGCTAACAATAGGAAATTCATTGTATCTGTATTATTACATAACAATATTTACACAATGAAATTTAATCAACATAAATGATTATGTATTCTTCTGATAACCATTAAGCTGTTTTTGAGAATTTGGCTGAAAATCCCCACCCTTGGAAGTTTTTATAATTTATTGTTATATAACATTGAATCATAGTGGAATTCATTTTGGACACTGATCAACAGAAACATTCTCTTTAATATCAAAGTAGCAACAGATCTCTGTAAAGTGATCTAAATTAATTGTAAGTATAAACCACAAAATAATTGATCTCATAAACATTCACTAGTCGGTACTGGCCACTTGTTGTTTTTAAACCTTTTCTGTGTAGCTTTGTCTTTATGCTTGGACTTCTCGTCTTGCTGGAAAAAGATCTCCCAAGGTTTCTTGCACACCACATCAGGTTTTCCTAAAGGATTTCCTGTATTTTTGCTGGCATGTGCTTTTTTTTTGAGTGTCTTTTTCTTTGCTAATCTCCCATAAAGCTGCAATTGGTGAAGCATCCAGGCACAGCTGTTTTCCCTCCAATCTCAGCAACTGTAGCTTGTACCTCTTTCAGAGTTATAGATCTCTTGGTGGACTACCCTCACTTGTCTTCTTTTTGCCCGATCAAGTACACTTTGTGGATGACCTAATCTAGACAGATTTAGAGCTGTGCCATACTATTTCCATTTTCAATGGTTGATTTCACTGATCTCCAAGGCATACTTAGTGACTTGGATTTTTTCTTCTCTCCTTCCCCTGTCTTGTGTGTTTTAATCACCTTTTCACTGAGTTGCTTGGAGTGTTCTTTTGTCTTCATTGTGTAGATTAGACTACAACACTGAATCACCACAAGTTGAACCTTCCAGATAAGATGCATTTATACTACAATCTTCTGAAACCCCAGGGAGGTGACTTCTAAAACCAAAACCAGCACCCCACTGACTATTTAGGGTGCCATATTAAAGGGGTGAATAGCTATGTGGGCAATTATTTTGTGTTTTAGATTTGTAATCGATTTAGATCATTTTGCAGAGGTTACATTAAAGAGTCTTTTTCTGTTGATCAGTGTCAAAAAGCCAAATTAAACCCACTATGATTCAATGTTGTAGAACAAAATGTGAAAAACTCCGAGGGGAGAGGTGAAAACTTTTTATAGCAATGTAAATAAGCACAAATGAAGTTATGTTAGAAGTTATGCTATACAGTATTCATTTTTATGAATTATATTTTCAGACATAGGTTCCTCCTTTAGGATTTTCTCTGAAATGATGGGCTTGACCGCTTTGAGTAACATTTCTAAAAATGCTCCCTGTAAAGACAGCCTAATTGATCAAAGTGTACTATAATAAAAGGAAACGCAGTGCAGTGTAGTCCACAATGTTCTCTTTTGATCAGATCAGTGTGCACTGCTAACACATTACTTAGAGGTGTGGATGCTAAAAGCACTCATAGACCAAAGTAGGATTAGTTTAGCCCAAAATAATAAAAGTTTATTGTATTGCAAAGGAACAAAATGAAAAAAAGCAAATGTATTTTTCTCTATTTTCTTTATAGAATTTCTAGTACACTGTCATAGAAAATAAAGTGCACATAGTGCATGTTCTCTTAGAGAAAGTGAGAAAAACAACAGCACAGCAAAAACAAGCTGGCGCTCTGCCACCTGGATCAATACCTTTGACTTAATTGGGACTGTTGCCTTTTTAGGTGTTTGGGTACATTTTGGCGATGCTTGTAAAGCACTTACGCTTAGGGTCATATTGCAGCACTTTTATACACCTCTGTATGGCTTGCCAGCAGTGGAAATTGACTATTTCAAAATGGGTAAATTTGTTTGCATATTTGTTTGTCTTTATTTCGGTACAAAGAGTGTTATATGTCTCTTCATTACTGAAACACATTTATGGCAGTATAGAGTTACTAGAAGTGGTCTTTTGTGCCAGGAGAAACAACAAAGCCAAATCCCAGACAGAACTCAAATCATCTGCAGGGCATACAATGGATTCAGACAGTATTCAGACCAGTTCACTTTCTGCATGCTTTACTGTGTTGTAGATTTTTTCTTGAATGGACACATTTGCCATTCATACCCACCAATCTACACTTAATAATCCATGCTGACAAAATGAAAACAACATGTTTTAAAAAAGGTTTGCAAATTTATTAGAAATCAAAAGCTGAAACCTCACTTTGCTGTGGCACTCCAAATTGTCCTTTTTGCTTTAATTCTTCTTGAGATGTGACTAGAACTTTGATTGGAGTCCACCTGTATGAAACTGATTCGATTAATTTAGAAGGACGCACCTGTACCTGTGTATATAAGGTCCCATAATTCACACTGCATGTCAAAACAAAACAAAGCCATGAAGCCCAGGGAACTCTCTGTAGACCTCTGTGATCAAATTGTGGTGATGCTGAGATCAGGGCATGAGATTAAAGCTATTTCTAAAGCTTTGTGTGTTCCCAGGGGCACAGTGGTCTCAATAATTGTGAAATGGAAGATGTTTGGAACCACCAGGACTCTTCCTAGAGTTGACTATCTGGCTAAACTGAATAACCGATGAAGAAGGGCCTCGGTCAGGGAGTTGACCAATAACTCAATGACAATTCTAACACAGCTTCAGAAATCCTCTGTTGAGATGGGAGAACCTGTTGGAAGGACAGCCATCTCAACAGCACTCCATTAGTCAAGCATTTACAATAGATTGGCTAACTCCTGTTTGGAGTTTGTCAAATGAGAATTTGAGTTTGAGCATGAGAAAAAAGATTCAACTGTTCAATGAGACAAAAAGTGAACTCTTTGGGGCAGAAGTCCAAGCACTATGTCATGAAAAGAGCAGGCAGTGCTCATCACAAGACTAATACACCCCTATGGTGAAACATGGTGGTTGCAGCATCATGCTGTGAGGGTGCTTCTCAATTGCAGGGACAGGTAGACTGGTCAGAATTGAGGGAAGGACGAATGCAACCAAATACAGAGATGTCATTAAAGAAAATCCATCCATGCACGGAAACTCATGCTGAGGCAGTGGTTTACCTTTCAGCATGACAATAAACTGAAGCAGACAGCCAAGATAAGCTAAGTCATACCCCATAGAGCATCTGTGGAGAGACCTGAAGATGACAGTTTACAGACATCCCATCCAGTTTAACAGAGATTGAGAGGATCTGCCAGCAAGAATGGGATAAGTAGAAATAGAAATGGAAATAGAAATTCTTTATTGTCATTGCAAAAAATGACAACTAAATTACAAGCACCACTCTAGTTGAGTAAAAAAAAGCAAACAACACTGCTTTTATGAAAAAAAAAAGTTATTCCTCTAAAGGATATGGCATAGTATATTATATGCATAGCACTATATATATATATACTGTATATATATATATATTGTGGTCCCCGGCCGGGGCTGGAGCCCGGCCGGGACGCCCAGGAGGACGTGAGGAGGGCTTGTGCCTCCTCCAGACCGCGAGGGGGCGTCCGTCCTGGTTCTGTTGGGGACCACGGGTCGAGGGCATGGAAGCCCTACCCTGTAGGGGCCCGTGGTCACCGCCAGGCGGCGCCCCGATGCCGGTTTATCCCATCTGGTCCTCGGCCGGGGCTGGAGCCCGGTCGGGACGCCTTGGAGGACCGGAGGAGGGCGTGTGCCTCCTCCAGACCGAGTGGGGGCGTCCGTCCTGGTTATGCAGGGGGCCTCGGGTACAGGGCTTGGAAGCCCAGCCCTGCAGGGACCCGTGGCCACCGCCAGGCGGCGCCCCAGTGCCTAATTATCCCGGGAGCCCGGCATTTCCGCCACACCAGGAAGTGCCGGGGGGAAGACGACCGGGGATGCACGGACGGCTTCCAGGTGCGCAGCCGGCACTTCCGCCACACAGGGGTGTGGCCAACGTCAGGTGCCGGGAAGCAGCTGAAGCTCGTCCGGGTCCCCATAAAAGGGGCCGCCTCTCTCCAGTCAGGTGGTGGAAGTCGGGAGGAAGCAGACTGAGCTGGAGAGAGAGGACGGGAGGCGGCCAGGAAGGCAAAAGGACTGTGAGCCCTGGACTTTGGGGAAATCGGTGCTGGAGGCACTGGGGTTGTGAGTGCACATTGACTTTGTAAATATATAGTGTAAATAAACGGTGTGTGGGTGCAAAAATGTTGTCCGTCTGTCTGTGCCGGGGCCAGCGTTCACAATATATATATATATATATATATATATATACGTAAAAAAAAATGAGATCAAAAATGAAGTAGTAATACATTTAATGATAAATAATACCATTTCACTGGGGAATAGCTTATTTTTGTTCAATGTATTTATGGCCATTGGAAAAAAAAACAGGTTCTGAATCTGTTGGCCCAAGCTTTCAAAGATCTAGAATGCTGACCAGAAGGTGACAGTTCAAGCAGGTGGTGACCAGGGTGTGAAGGATCCTTAATGATATTTGTGACTCTGGTAAGATAGCGAGAGGGGGCAATGTCTTCCAGGGAGGGCAGACAGCAGCCTGTTATTTTTTTGTGCTGAGTTTATGACTCTCTTGAGAGCCTTCTTGTCTTTTGCCATGCATCCAGCCTACCATACTGTAATACAGTATGCTCTCAATGGTTGAACGATAAAAAGCCACCAATAGCTTTTGCTCTAAGTTGTTTTTCCTGAGCACTGTCAGAAAGTGTAGTCTAAACCAGTAAAGGTTCTCTGAGATGTTATTTCCCAGGAATGTAAAAATGTGCACCCTTTCCACATGGTCTCAGTTGATGTAGAGAGGAGTTTACTGTTAAATTATTCACTGAATACCATTTTGTAAGTCTTTGGACCTCACCTCTGTAGGGAAATTCATCTCTTTCTGTCCCATTACAGAGGTGTCATCTGCAAACTTAATGATAGTATTTGTGGGATGGATAGGGTTGCAGTCAAATGAAAAGCTTGTAGAGACTTACCCAAGAAGACACAAAGCTGGAACTGCTTGCAAGGGGGGCTTTTGCAAAGTACTGGATTAAACATCTGATACCTACATGAATGATTGTGTTTCAGTTTTTGATTTTTAATAAATTTGCAATCCACTTTGCAAGCATGTTTTTATTATGGGTTATTGAGCATAGATTGATGGGCAAAAATGACACATTTGTCCAATAAAAATGAAATTTACAACACAATAAAGCAAGCAGAAACTGAAGAGATCTGAATACTTCCTGAATATACTGTACTTGCAGTCAGTTTAGAGTTATCAAAAAAGGCATCCTTTTGGAGCATGATGGGTAATGCACATAAACATGGGTACAGTGTCCAAGTGTTATGTGGTAGCTGTACAATTAATTAAATAGCTTGCAGTTAGCCATGTGGTTAAAGGAAAAATATGGAGCTCTCTTATAATATGTTAAAGAAGTGAATAATAATGTTACAGATTATATTATATTATATTATATTATATTATATTATATTATATTATATTATCCATCAACCATCCATTATCCAACCCGCTATATCCCAACTACAGGGTCACGGGGGTCTGCTGGAGCCAATCCCAGCCAACACAGGGCACAAGGCAGGGAACAAACCCTGGGCAGGGTGCCAGCCCACCACAGATATTATATTATATTATATTATATTATATTATATTATATTATATTATATTATATTATATTATATTATATTATATTATGGTTGATGGACACAATAATCTAATGAATCAAGATTATATTGCCCATCTGTTTTAAAACCCCAAATGCAGAAACAAACTCTTTAAGGGGTGCCAGTCTGTTGCAGAAGTAAGATCATGCACACACCAACCTTCAGTCTTACCTGGCCCATAAGCTTAGCTTGCATGCTTTTGGGATGTGAAAGGAAAATGTGAATATCTGAAGAAATCCCAAGCAAACAGAAAGTGTCTGAGCTGAGATTTGAAGTCAGGACTCTGGAGCTATGAGGCAATTGCATTGCAATATTATATTATATTATATTATATTATATTATATTATATTATATTAT
>JANRMT010028174.1:47745425-47774355 GCA_026402145.1 Polypterus bichir lapradei | reverse complement strand
ATTATATTATATTATATTATATTATATTATATTATATTATATTATATGTGTTATACAGATCTAAAAGCTCTATATAAATACACTACCATAGCTATACTTCATGGATTTTCAGGCAGTCTTCATTAGAGTATTTTATTGTAGAGTTCATCCAAAACAGGTACACCCTTAACACTCCAAACCATACATACAGTTTGTATATTTACAGCTTGGTGATTTTCATAACCTTAGCAATTTTTTTTTTTTTAAATTCAACTACAGTATCCTTGTGAGCCCCAAAAATAAACAATAGAACAAATTTATATAAATCAGTTTTGTATGCCTATCACAACCTATTCCATTGTCATGTATTTTTCAGTGATTTAGCTTATTGCCATCCATTGTGTGAGGAGAAAAATAAAAGTTAACTCTCATTTACTCTCCTTAATAAAGGCTGTCTTCTTTTTCTGGATTTATTTCAACAGAAGGACATCAAATCTCCAGAGACAGACAAGATATTTAGTAAATAATGAATGGAAATGAGGTTAACACTATTGCCCTCTCTTCTGGCAGCTGCTCGGTTGCTTTTGGCAAAGCCGCCTATACCTTGAAAAGTGTCCTCATTTCTTTATCAGTTTTGCTTAATTTTTTGGAAAGCACAACATTGAAAAGTAACAAATGTGTCCAAATTAATATCATTTTCTCATTGTTTCTAACAGCTCTGTGTTATTTCTTCAAGTGTGACTTTATAATACATGTATTGAGCAGAAGAAATCATTTGGGGTATTTCATTTAATAACTGAACTCTACATGTTCATTTGAATTGTATATACTTTATGATGTATAATGCACTTTTTATATGTATATAAATGTATTAATCGTAAAAAATAGCTACAATGAAAGGAAATTCAGAACAGTATATCTAAGGGAGGAAGAACTGGCACCATTTAGCAGATGATGTAGAGATCAAAACATAAATGTTTACCAGTGAATCCAGTTTTTGTCTTTTATAAAAGAGTGTTTTAGGAAATATGTGTCAAGTTATTGGAACATATTTGTATTTGACTAAGGTAAACTAATATTTCACAGCAAAGAAAGGCATAATTTATGGATCTCTAAAGATTTAAACCTTGTGATGTTTAAGTGCTGAGCTTACTTATGTGTTTTTTTCCTGCATACTTGGCATTTGTTGAGAACTACGGCTGTGATCTGATTTATTTTGATGGGTTTGTGGTGATCTTGAAAGGCAGGTTGTCAAAATGAGCTGAGAGCAGCGGGCAGGAGATTTGGTAGAGGCAGTGAAAAGCGGGGTCGTAATAAGGGGAGGGAACTTCATTTCTTTATGTTTCAGCTGAAGATGAGGACACTTGTTCTGCCAAATGTCTCAGAATGTCCATGAAAAAGAAATTTGGTGTGTCTTTATCTTTTATACATATCTCATAGATGAAGCTTGAACTAACTAAAATAGAATGATTATTTATTATTTAGGCCAAACCAACATGAAAACTAGAATGTTATTTATTATTTAGGTCAAACCAACATGAAAGGAAAAATACTTTGTCAGGTCCTTTTGGCTTAGCTAAGGATCCAGTTTTATTAAAATACCATTCAATTCCCATTCTTAATGCAATTGAGGGCCACATTGAATCGGGAGTATAGCCTGTTTTGTGGAAGCGTTGAGGGCAAGGTAGGAAAAAGCCATTGACAGAAGACCAGTTTATCACAGTGTTCACTAACACATATAGTATGTGTGCCCATTTAAAAGCAATGATTTACCATTTGGGATGTGGTAGGAAAAACCTTCAGAAAAACCCACAGGGGGAGAAATTGCACAATCCATAAAGACAATACAATATAATTTATTTTAGTATAGCCCAAAATCACACAAGAAGTGCCGCAATGGGTTTTAACAGGCCCTGCTTTTAAGAGCCCCCTAGCCTTAACTCTATAGGAAGACAAGGAAAAACTCCCAAAAAAAAAAAAAAACCCTAGTAGGGAAAAAATGGAAGAAACCTTAGGAAAGGCAGTTCAAAAAGAGACCCCTTTCCAGGTAGATTGGTCATGCAGTGGGTGTCAAAAAGAAGGGGGTCAAAACAATACACAGAACAGAACAGAACAGAACACAAGTAATCCTCAATACAGTATAATAGTCCTGGCCTAGGTCTGAACCCTGTGTCCATGAGGTAGCAACACTACACTTTGGACTACCTTGCTGGTCATTTATTATTATATTTATACAGAGTAGGCAGTCAATTCAATCTTAAGTCAAGCTTTGCTTTCAATAAATTCACACTTTTTACTAGAAGCTTCTTGTAAAGTGAAATGAATGAAAGCAAGTACCCCAACTTTTCACAAGATTCACTACATTGAATCCTCTAAGATAAGGCCTAAAAAGAAAACAGTAAAGAACGACTTAAGCACATTTATATGAAACAGAATGCCCAGTGGGTTCTGGGCGGTCTTTTGGCATGGAACCCCTGCAGATTTAGTTTTTTCCTCCATCTCAATTGGAGTTTTATTTTATTCTTTTCAGTCCTCCTGGCCCTCTGACCTTATCATCAGACTGTCATTTAGAATCTTAAAAAAAGAGTTATATTTTTAGTCACTCTAAATCTCTTAATTACATATCTTTTGTATACTATTTATTTATTATTATTCTCATCTCAGTTCAATTGTTTTTTCTTTGCATGTAACTACTTGTTTTGACATGTTATAAACGACTTTGAACTTTATCCTTTATATGAAAATGTGATATAGAAATAAATGTTGATGTTGTTGTTGCAGTCATCATTTCTATCAACCGTCCACCAATCCATTTGCTGAATCCATTGTGATTCACTGCAGGTTGCGATCCAGATTTTGACGAGCCGGGGGTTTTACCAAATTAACTCTTTTCTTTACAATTTCTGAACTCTTTGATGAAACAACCATAGACATATGGGGTGATAGGTGAGCTTTTGGGATGGACAACCTGTTTTCCATTCAAATGTTTCTTTGTGTATCAGTCAGGGCATAGAAACACAAGAAATAATATCCTATCATTTTAGGATATACTTCTCTTTCCAAAAAAAAATCTCTTCCCTTTGGCAAAACTCCATACTTGCTACAACCACTGCCAAAATGAGTTCCATCAGAAGACAGAACCATCCTATACCCACCACCTCTGAAAAATTTCTATTCACTTTCTGCCAACAAAAGTCTATTCTCACTCCTGTTGCCACCTGCAAAATCTCTCTTCTCCCTCCTTACCACCAAATATTACAATAATTTTGATAAGAACAGGCCATTGAGCCCCACAAAGTTAACCAATCCTATGATCCAAATTATTCCAAAATAGCCTCAAGTCTAGTTTTGAAGGTACGTATCTAAAGTTCTACTGCCTACAACACTAGTTGGTACTTTATTCCATGTGTCTATAGTTCTCTGTGTCATGAGAACTCCCTAATGGTTGTGCGAAACTTAGCCTTAACAAGTTTCCAATGTTAGCCCTGTGTTTTTGTTGAACTCATTTTAAGGTAGTAATCTCGATTCACTGTACTATTTACTTATGCAATTTCAAACACATCAATCATGTCATTTGTTTAAACTGAAACCCTTTTAATAATTCATCATACCTCACTCCCTGCAGCCCTGGAATTAGCCTCGTTGCTCTTCTGTGGACTTTCTTTAGGGCTACTGAGTCTTTTTTGTGAACCAGACACCAAAAGTGTACGTAGTACTCCAAGTGTGGCCTCACTAGTTCTTTATAAAGCTTAAGACTTTATTATGCCTGGGTCTATTGGTCAGGGAGGTGCCCTCATGAAAATTAAAACAACTAGAAATTTGTAGCTACTCTCTAAAGTCTTTTGAGAATGAACTGACTCTTAGCTGGGGACTTGCAATTAACGAATTTTAATGATTTTGTGAGGAGAAAACAAGACAGAAGCCTGTGTAAGATAGGGAACTGATTTATTAATTGCTATTTTATATTTCCTGCCTAGCTGTGTTTTCTATTTCTATTTCATTGCATTGTGGTTAATTGTGGTTCTGCCCTATAGTGGTTGGCTCAGGTAGGACAATAAAGATAATGCAGATGACTATAACGTTATTGTTAGTAGCTCTAGAGAATATCTCAAGTACAACTCACTGATGGCTGCAGTGGTGGATATTTATCATTAATTAAATATAAATCCAACACGGCACAAACAAACTAGAACAAACTAGAGATTGTGATTCTTCTAGTCTCTTGTGGGGAAGGACAGCCAAACAATGATTACATTGTTTCCCAGTTCATATTATTGTTTGGTTTTACAGTATTTGTTTATTTTTTATCTTTCAATACAAATCAAGTATAGGATATTGTTTTATTGCTAGACACTTAGTGTAAAGCACACAATGCCATCAACAATTATTGTTGTGTAAATGATGCGGTATTTGATCTACTACTTAATTAGTTTAATGTTATTATTTGATTGTGTTTGATGCCATATTAAAGCAAATGAACACCAGCATTTAGTTGAATAAGGCACCTTTATTCAATGTGACTGTAGCTTGGTTTTGGCTAAAATGCAGAGTTTGGGGAAGGGGAGCTAAGTGTCTTGTCAAGCCAAGGGACCGATGGACTTGGGATTTATCCCTGCTTCTGCCTAAGAAATAAAGGCTGAAAAATGAAAGCAGGAAGCTTTGGAAGAGAGAGAGACAACTATCATTCAATTTTACAATAAAGGCTGTCAATCTACAGTATGAACTTTTTGCTACCATCCAAGTCATTAGAACGAAAATACACATCGGTCTATCTTTATTTTATGCTATACATTTTTTCATTATGTTTACATAAGCAGCAGTACATTTGATACAACCAATCACATTCATGCGCTGTAAGCTTTCTCTTTGAAAGACCTGCATGTGGGATGGTTGTGAGGTTAAAGGATGGAATTGGAAAGGGGAATCAAGTTTTTCTAGAGAAAAGAAATACATTAAAATGAACACTGCACACCAGTGGGAGCTTTAGGCATATTGTTCTGAAACTTCTACACATAATCCTGTTGTTTTGCTGAAGATGAAACATTAGTGAAATTGAAGGAATGAGACTAGAAGAGACATACGTGGAAAACAGTCAAAAACCTAGTCATCAAGGCCAAAATATAGGGTGAGCCAAAATGAAGTACCACATTCCTCGAGGTCATTGCATGAGATAGAGGCAGCTAAGTGGGTTGGGGTGGGGGTCCCTTGATAGGCTATCCCTTGTAGTTTTCAGTCAGCATCATGCCTGGGTCTAGTGTGCACTGTGCTTTCATTGTTGAAGTGTTCTTCAAAAACAACAAATCATCATCACTACACAACGAGCATTCTGAATGCACTTCAGCATTCTTCCTAACAGTGACGTCCCAAATTAGAAAACAATTCTTCAGTGGATGGCTAAATTTAAACAGACGGGTACAACATTGAACAGAAAATCTCCAGGCCATCCTGTACGAACTATACAGTACGAACGCCTGAAAACATCCAAGCTGTAAGGGCATCAATTTTGCAGTTTCCTAGATGTTCAGCATGCAAACATGCTTCCACCTTAGGCATTTCCAACACATCTTTGAGGAGGATTTTGCATGAGGACCTTAATTTCCATCCATACAAAATGATGGTAGTGCAGGAAATTACTGAGAGAGACTGGAGAGTTGTGCATGAACATTCTGAAAACCGTTTATCGAGATGCCATCGTTATGTTCAGCGACGAGACACATTTCCATTTGAGTGGTTGAGTAAATAAGCAAAAGTTTCTTTATTGGGCTGAAACCAACTCTTGTAAACGTCATCAGAGACCCCTGCACAGTGAGCATGTTACAGTTTGGTGCACCATTGCTAAATTTGGCATTGTAGGGCCTTACTTTTTTTAAAGAGGGGGGAGCAACGGTCATCCTCACTTCAGAATGTTACATTGAAATGCTATAGAACTTTTTGCAGCCCCAACTGGAAGAAATGGATCCCTGGTTTCAACAGGATGGAAATACTGCTCATATGGCGTGGAGATCCATGCGAGTTTTGAGGGAGATGTTTTCGAGAAAGCTGATCTAACTGTGCGGCAATGTTGGGTGGCCTTCATGTTCACCTGATCTTGATCTGTGTGATTTTTTCTTGTGGGGTGATCTCATGTCTAAGTTATACACATACCGACCTCAAAACCTTGAAGCCCTTAAGGACGCCATTCACCATGAAATCGCCACTATTTCCCTTGAAATGGCCGAACGAGTCATGCAAGCTTTCGGAAATCGTCTCGAAGAGTGTATCGCTAATGATGGCCAACACCTTAAAAGACAGTAAAAAAAAAATCCATTTTGTATACCCTTTTTTGTGTTGTTTCTTTTTGGTTCACCCTGTATTAACACAAAATTCAAGGTCAAAATTCAGAGCAACAAGACTTTCAGAAAGAATTTTGTAGCAAAGAATTTTGTTATCCACAATCTCAGTGGAGGAGTCCACATCCACAGCAAAAGGGAGCACATCCCAACAATGGTACTCAAAAAATGGCTGTCAAACCAAGATGGTGTCAGAAATGCCGCACGATAATTTTCATAATTTTAAAAAAGCAGTGAATTGCAAAATTGACTTCCAATATTGATCCCTCATACTAGAAATTCTGTATAGGTACAAAACCTCCATAAAAAACAGGACCAGAAATATTACAAAAACTTTATTAACAAGTAAACTCATAACATCTGCAAGCAGGTCTCAAGATACACTAGGGCAGGACATGTTACTGGTAGGACATGAAGGCTAGTTGAGCTTTTAGTCAGCTCACCAGGTGGGAGGAAGACAAGCATGAATGTGCAGGAGTATTTCTTGATATATACAGGAAGGTGAGCAGGTCATTTGTGTAGGCAAATGGTCCAGTCACCCCTCATGATAATCAGAGACTGCCCTATTTCATATGCACACCACTGGGCTTTGTGTTTTGCCTAAAGAGTTTCTCTTGTAATTAAATTCCTTTGTTTTGTATATTTTTAGATTTTTGCCCTCCTTGGTCATTGTTTCTGCTAACAAGTAATTGAAGAGCACAATCTGATTTAAATGCTTTAATTACTTCAAGTCTATGCTGTCAGCGTTAGGAGTTAGATGGCACTGACCCCATTACAAGTACCTGGACACTTGCTCCAGGAACATGCACAGTTGTCACTTAATGGAAGTGTGAATGGAAAAATCAGATAATAAAAGTTAAAGCCAAACTGACTTGTGAAGAATACGGACCTCCACACAGGTATGTGGTCTGTGAATCAATCTCAGTCTCCTTGAGCTGTGAGGCAGGGACACCAAACTCTTTCTTATTAATTCATCAGTCAGGACTAGCATTTTTTCACTAATAAAATATGAACTAAAATATAATTATATAATTTGCTGTATTTCTATGAGCTGAATTAAATTTTAAGTTAGATTTGTTTTAGATAAGTTAACAATAGTAGTTTAACTAAAAAGATTTAGGATTCACATTAATTTATATTTATGTCTGAATAAATAAATATTATTATTGTTTTTGAAACAATGTAACATTTTAAAATTCTCACAAAGCCTTTTACAAAAACAGATTGCATAAAGTTATGATTACATTTTTTAATAAAGTCAGTTGTTCAGATAAATACAGATATTAAGTGCAAGATGACAGATTTAGTGAATATCTTTTTATTGCAAGACAAGAAGCAGACACGAAAAAAGCATGTGACCCCATACAATGAAAATAAATTGAAAAAGAAATCTTTTTACAAAGATAACAATAACATCTTTTTAGAAGGAAGTTCAATGCAAAACGAACTCAAACATGGCCGCCCTCCAGGTAATATGTGATCCAGGCAGGAAAGACTGGGTCGGTCGGTCAGTCGGTCGGTCGGTCGGTCGGTGGGTCTGTGGGTCTGTGGGTCTGTCTGTCTGTCTATCTATCTATCTATTATATTTTGTCCTAATCTGTCTAATTTACTTTGTTATTAGATTACCTGTGATGTGCTCCTCTAACCTATTGATGATAGGAAGAACAGTGTAATTGTTACTTTTAACCTCTTATCTGTCTCATTGTCCATGCTTTACCCAGCATATTCAACCCAACCCAAATGACTTCTAATGGCAGGCTGCTCACTGACTGGGACTGTGGTTTATTTTCATTACTTTACTTCAGTCAGGCTTACTGCCAGTAGAGGACTTTGCATCCTTAAGGTGCCACACCTAGACAAGAAATGATCAATGGTAGCTCTTTAATCAATAATAGGACAAAGACAGTTTTACTTAAACGTTTTATTCATTTGCACAATAACCAATGGCAGCAAATAGAAGCAATACAAAGAATCATACATGCATGTCTTTATTCAGTCCCAGATGACATTTCTCAGATGATTCAGTTCCTTAGATGATCCTTAACTGATAAATTGAAGTGAACAATTTCTGGCCTGAGACAGAGCTCCTTGAAAAGTGTCCAGCAGCCAAATAGATAGTAAGTTCCATTTGAATGTCCATGCCTTCTCTCAAAGTCTCAGAAAGGCCTTAACCAAACACTCCATTTTTATAACAAGCTACCAATTGAACTAAAATAAGAACTGAGCTAGTATTAAGGAAAAAGTTTCCAATAAAAGACAGCCACTCCCTGGCCTACTGTCATCTTTCACAGTTTCTCAAAACACAAAGGTTTTGCACAAGCTCAAGGTCAATTACCATAGGAATCTATCTATCTATCTATCTATCTATCTATCTATCTATCTATCTATCTATCTATCTATCACGGATGCAAAATTTTGAATAAATCCTAAAATGTATTTTTTCTTACACCAGGAACTGTAGATACGCAGAAGACGTTGCCTTTTATGGTGTTACAAATGCACCTTTAGAGCTCTGAAATCTTAACTCAATGCTATTTCAGAAATAATTGGTAATAAAGTATGACAAGCTACTGTATGTCGGGCAACATACTGCGTCCTTCTCAAAATTTTCCTTATTTTTTCTTTTCCAAAAGCTCAAAGAGTACACTTCGCCCATAATCCTCCTCAAGTGACACACAGTGCTTCCTATTTTAACCATGCATGAGCTGCAGTGTGCTTGTTCTTTCTCCAGAAATGGAGCCAGCCTTCCACCTGATATGTCAGCTTTCAGTAAAGTAAAATTGGCTTGGGTGTAAATGGATGGATTTTATCATGTTATCATTTTTCTTGGAGAGGAGAATATTTTAGATGAATGCTGCAGAAACATGTTGCTGTAAACAGGGGGCAATGGTGTGTAATTTTAATTTTCATGTCTGCGAGAAGTGAAAAGATGACTGCAACATTTTAGTAGTAAAGGTTCAAAGCATATCATAATTTCTATAAAATGCAAATACTGAATGTGTATGTGATGTTAATCTACAGTAGCAATTTCATATAGTAACACCCGTATACATGACACATCTACCCACAGAAACTCCAAAGGCAGGTTGTCCACCTAGTCCAGCTTAATCAGCATCAAGGCAGGAGTCTGACTTCAGAAAAGCTGTACTTCAAGCCCTAGGAATGTATTCGAAATCCTCAAATTGCCTTACTTAGATTTGTAGGATCAGTATTGCTGGAGTATGTCAAAGTCTGCTGGCAAAGAAATAAGTCAAGAGGAATATCTTTTATATGACTTGATAGGAAGGACCTTATCAGTGCCAGCATTACAGTTGTGTTTTTCTGAGTCATTATTTTAAGAGGAAACATTTTTTTTCATGACCCATTTTTATCCTTTTACAGAGATAAACATCTGCTTTATACCTAAAATAATATATTTTTAATTATCTAAAGTGGGTTAAATGACAGTCATACATTTGTTTTTGTTTATAGAAAAACTGGGGTCAGGATTTGGATTTTAGGGTCACAGGAAGCTGAACCCATCAGGGACATTCTGCAGCAAACATCTACGCTTAATACAATTGAGACAAATCAAATTTTCCAATCAATTTAATGGCATTGTTTTAGAATGGAAAGTTACAAGACTCCATGCTGGAAACCACTATTAAAACCTGAAGAACATTTTTGTTCACAGTATCATGGAATTAAAGTTGGTGTCCAGGAACCATGAGGGAATAATTTCAAATGGTTTTGAAAATCCATCCATTCATCGCTTTAAGCTGATGTCACATTATGCAACTTCCAGTTGTGAATGTTGATGATCCGGGTGGACTCCACAGTCCCAGGCAACTCTTGAAGCCAGAACCGTCAATAGGCATGAACTAAGATGAACTAGGGCAAATAAAGATATAAGAACAAACATGAGGTGGCGCAAGGGCTTTTATTAGAAAACAATAAAGTGCAAAGTGTGCAGTGCTGCTAATAAATAAAGTCAATACATAATCCATAAAAACAGGCACTCTTCCATGAAACTTAAAATCAGAGATAGAATCACTATTCCATTCCAAACTGTGCAGAAATCGGGGTTTTCTTTCTCTTCCAACCCAGCACAATTTCCATTCTCTGTCTCCCTAGCTCACCCTGCTTGGGTCATGCAGACAGCGGATGGCCAGCAGCTGCGGTCACACCCTCTGGCATTCGCCATGACTGCCTCCATCTTCTTCTGCTGTTACACTCTAAGCATGACCCTCCATCTTTCCTACACCCTTCTGGCACCTACTGGATCCCTAAGAGGACTTCTCTCTCATCTCCCACCTCTTTCTTATGCTCAGTAGGACTCTGTCTTCCACAGGGCCACTGACTGCCTGCTTCCCATTACTACGTTGGGTTGAGCGACCTGATTCGGCCTTCATTCAGGTCTCTTTACTCATCCTCCTTTATACCTCTGTGGGTGTGACATCTTAATTACAATCCACGGAAAGTCACAGAGAAGATTGCAACTAATCACACACTCATGTGCAAGCACGATCAGACCCAACCACCCCATTAAACATCCCGGGGCCACACAAGCACACGCTTCCACAGAACCCAAGCCGCACCATTTTTAATTAATTACTTAAAAATTGCACATCGCCTTCAGCCCTGCTATACCATAGTGGGTATGTTGGATTTATTGAGTGCTGTCACTGATCACATACCCAGACCATGTCAATTTAAATGGCTGAAAATGGCTGTTTCTAATTAACCATCCCAGTACCATCCTTCCCATTTTTCACTGCCAATAGTGTGTGGTATGTTGTTTGAGCGATCCTGGCCAGGATTTCAGGTTTTGAACCTTCATGTGAGACAGATATTCTCAGGTATTTGAAGCTCAAAAGTGTTTTAAGTTTCTAGCTATTGACTTTGATGTCAATGCTGAAGCCAATGGTGTTAAAGGTCATTAGTTTTGTCTTTTCTCTACTGATTTCCATGAAATAAACTGTTAGTTTAGTAATACATAGAGACTGTCCAAAGGCTATACAGACAGTGTCTATACAGCATGAAAATTCAAACAAAACATTGTTTCCTATTTGCAGTCCTGACCAAGTAAGTGGAAGCTCAGAAAAATCCTTTGGTTAAATCCTTCTATATAAAAGGGATTGTCCTTCCGTCCCGTGAGTGCTACGCAGGTGCGGAGTTTCACACACGCCCCGTCCATTTTGCAATGCACGATGGGATTTGTAGTTTTGTTTTTCCAGGTAAAAGATGATTTTCTACTCCAGACTGTGTGATATCTTCTTCTTATTTCTTACTATATAAAAGCGGTTGGGATTGTCCTTCCGTCCCGTGAGTGGAAAGCGTAGCGGTATTCCGCTTATCACAGACTTACTACTTGCAGCTTGTGGTACGAAGCGACATGATGTGAGCAGAGTTCTGGTGCTCCCATCGTTCCCTTGCTTTTGTGCACGATGCGCTGGAAAAATAGACAACATTATGTCTCTGGAAATAATTAATGTTGATGGAGTAAAAATACCTCACCACGTAGTAAATATCAGGGGGGTTCAAAAGGGCGACCTCAATATAGAAAAAATGTTTAAATTTCATCACAAAAATAACAGAAACTACGAGTATTAAAGTAATACCGCTCAAATGCAATATAACCAAATTAATGAGTTTGTATAAAATATCAAATTGATCTACATATTGAATTGCCTTAAGAAGTGGTCAACTTAAAAGTCGGTCGCCTTAAAAGGCGGGTCAGCCTAGTACCTATATATTGTATGAGGTGCTGGGACATCCTTGTTTTCTTTCCAGGTAGGTGATTAAAAAGACTGACTACCATGGCTGATCCATGTTAATGATACATGGCGATGTTGGGGGACAAGCCAGATTAACAGGGAAGTGATTGTGCTTGTTATTTTCTCCCCATACACTGAACTGTGAAGCTCTATTGTCTTCAGTCCCGGTGGTGGACGATCTTCCTTGCGCAGTTTGGAAGAACCAAGTTCCAAAGTTCCTGCCCTAAAGAGATGGATGATACCATTTTTAACATATATTAAATTCCACAATGATGATTTGAGAGATTATTTATTGGAACTTAACTTCTTCCTTTCAAAAGAAACACATAAATCTATTACCTTCTGTAAGTTCTGTTAATCTTCTTTGTTCCTGGGTGTGCCTAACAGTTATGAAATACAAATGTGTGCAATCTTGAGTCTGTTTCATGCGAGAGTTAAGTCACAGTCATCCCACCTTGCAATGTTAATCATTCATCCATTTTCAGAGCCCTATTTTTTCTTTATATTTTTGTCTGGAGGCAGATTATGGAGATAAAGAGACAATCAGGAGGTACCAATCTATTACAAGGAGCTGCACCACACTCACTTCCACACTAGTTAACCTTCTTCTTTTGTGGTGTCAATTGAGAAAATGAGTGAAAAAATTGTGCAACTTAACATAACTGTAGATGGGGACTTGTATTAAATATGAAAGAGGAGAGGTTTTTATGCTGCATGTAGGCTAGAAAATTATCTGACATGCCAGATGTGTCAGATCCAATGTTCGGAAACAGTGTCATGGTTGGTGAAGCATTTTAGCAACATTTTGCATTATTTTTAAGGCTGCTTTAAAAATGTTAGCAGCAAATCCACTGTCCTTTCACATAGTGTACACACTGAATAATATCATGTTTTTTATTCTCAGTTTCAAACATCATTTAGGAGGCATGTAGATGCAGTGGTTAGTGTTGCTGCCTCATGGGCCCAGTGCCCTGGGTTTGGATTTCATTGTAGAGTTGGCATATTCTCCTTCTTAACTGCATAAAAAGTTTTCTCCACGTGCTCAGTTTTTTCACTCGTATCACTTTCACGTTTGCTCCCCTGAGGATCACCTTCAGGGCTCACATAAAGTGTATGGTACCACTGTGTCACTAACAGTCTTGTCTCCCTTCTCCCTCACAGCCTTGAGAAATCATCCTTTGAGTGCAACTGAGGCAAAGAAGCCCCCCCCCCCCCCCCCTTTTGGTCCAGCCATTATAAAATAGAAACACTCCCAGAAAGTGGCATCTCAAATTAAACCTAACAAGCCACAACGAAGGTCATGCAGATGCTTCAGGCATTTACAAACATCTGTAACTTGACGCCCTTTGCAGCGCCAGCGAGTGCTTATTTTTTGGTTGAAACAGCTGCTTTATTTTGTGGAATCGAATTAAACAGGATTTTGCCTGGATGACATCCCAACTATTTTTTGTCTCACCTTGCATCTTCTCTCATCCCACTACACACTAGACTAGTCACCACCTTGGAATGGTTTGCCTCTTATTTGTCAAACTGTGGTCAGTAACTGCTACAAATAATTTTATATTTGCAACTATACAATTTTGCCATGTTGTACCTCAATGGTCAATATTAGGCTCTATTTTATTTCTTGGATACATGCTTCCACTGGGGAATATCTTCTTATATAATATGCTACTGTGGCTGTCCGTTTGTCTGTCCAGGATTTTAAATCAACTGTAGCTCGCAAACAGTTTGAACTATTGACCTGAAATTTGGTACACATATACTATGTGACGTCTACTATACACATGGTTGACCTCCAAGGTTATTCCTCTTTTTATTTTTGTTTTATTAATTGTAGAATCAACTCTTGGCAGCAGCCAGCAAGACCGTTCTCATTCCTACCACCTTTGCCGTCACTTCACCTACCTCTTCATATCTTAAATCATTCTTGAGGCAGATTGAAGACTTAAGTGCCAGCTTAAGTGAAAAAATAAAGAAAACGTACTAAGTAATTGCAACACTAACACTGACTTAATCAGTTTTAATGCAAAATGATGCTGACGAAAGAAGAGAAGAATTGGGCTGCTAGGGTGGCGAAAAGAAGAGCTGCTCAGGAAGCAGCAAGCACATCAACCTCTGAGCCAACGATTGCTGAGAAAGAGTCTGAAAACTAGGAATGCTCAAGTCAAGTGTATTCACTGCACGTTATCATGCAGTGTGCCATTACTGGTTACATATAATGCAAGTTTACAATTCCATATTCATGTTGAGATGGTTAATCTTTATATAGCGATGAATAAGGGTACTTTCACTGATTTTACAAAACTTTCCGATCATTTCAACGAAATTCACTCTTGGATGAGCCTAGATTTTTTGAATTTAAAAGTGAACAAAACTCAGGATTTATGTGTAGGATCAGATAAAAATGTGACAGCCCTATCTGACAATTATTTCATTTTAGGTAATAGTAAAGTCAGTTATATCTGTTCCTTGCATAATAGTAAAGTCAGTTATATCTGTTCCTTGCATAATCTGACTGTGGTGTTTGACTCAGAACTCTGTTTTAATGCAAAAATAAAAACCACTTTTAAATAAGAACATCACTCAGATTTGTGCATATTTTAGTTTTAATGTAGCTATCTGCAGTATCTGAAATAGTAATTAATGTTTTTATCCTTACTCAGTTGGATTATTGTAATACTCTATATAGTTGTCTGCCAAAAAGACCTATATATATTCTTCAAACAGTGCAGAATTTACTTGTGTGTCTTTTAATGCTCACCAAGATGTGTTCAAACATATGCACAGTTTTAATGGTAGTTCAGTTTGGTTTGATTTGTAAAGCCTTTTGAAAAGCAAAGTTTTGTCTTTAATGGTCAAGATGTTACACGATAAATCTCCTTTGATAAAGTAGATCCAGAAACATTCTTTCACCTTAAGGGTGAATCACATCCTCAAGGACATCAATAGAAATTAAGAGTAAATACATTTAAATCTGAAGCCAGGAACCACTTCTTTGCGTAAAACGTTGTGGGACTCTAAAACAAACTACCAAGAAATGGAGTTGAAGCAGAGATCTTGACAACCTTTAAGAAGAATCTGGTTGAGATTTTGGGACAGCTTAGCTAATAGCTAAACAAACAGGCCTGATGGACTGAACGGTCTACTCTCATTTCTCAGATTTCTTATGTTGTCTTGTTCCTTCAAATTTATCCATTTTGATAAAGAGCAGTGTGCCAAACAGATTGTTTTACTTTGCAGCATTAGGCAGCTTCAATGTTTAGATGTGTTCAACCCAAGAATTAAGGATTTTTTACATGAGCAATATTTAATTCCATTTAGGTATTTTTTTCATTTATTATTGTTCTGTTTAATGCCATTTATTTTGTTTTATCTTTTGTCTTTTAGCGTGTTTGGTATTTCACGTGTTTTTATGAGGTAAAGTGTCTGTGTAAGTGGGCACTGAAATCAGATCCTTAAACACTGTGAAAATAACAGGCCTAGACACAGGAAGAGGTTTGGGATAACCACCCGTATACTTGAATAAGGCTGCAAAAATCAATGAATTGTTATCACAGAAGTGTACAGGTATGGTTCCAAATCAGAACTGAGGAATGCAGGAGGTTGTCCGGCTTTTAAGGTAGGTTGGCGGAAGTGACATCATGGGTCCTTGAACCTGAAGTGATGTATTTGGGGCTGCGACCCGAAGTGATATCAGTGGGGCTGGAACCGAAAGTGATGTCATCAGATCCAGGCAAAATTTCTCATTGGTCTGTAGAAATAACAGATAAAGGGTTAGTGCATCCTGGCACCCCCTGGCCTGGTGTGGAATTACTTTCTTTTAGCTGCCTCCCATATGCATATGTGTGACAACACACGTTGGTTAGATGATTCTAATCTGGCCCTATGTGTGTCAGTGTGCCCTGCAATGGACTGCCACCTCATCCTAGGGTTGCTGCCTGCTTGCCCCACTGTTTTAGGTGTGGTGCAGTCTCCACAACCCCAAAATCGATTAAATGAGTTTTACCTTGTTATGTTATGTTATGTTGCCAGACTAACATTAAGCAGGCTTATAAATAGGATTGGTCTCTTTCCATTTTGATTTTTAATTTTACTAATCTCTAAACAAATCCAAAAAAATGTTAGCTGATGAAAGTAAATTTTCTCTGTGCCAAGTCATATATTTTATGTATATTTATAATTTCTGTTTGGTACAGATTTTGCAGGAATTAATTCAAGATTCAATAAACCGCTGAGGAATGAAACATTCTGGGAATTTCTAAAGACAATGTGACTTTTATGTCCTTGTTTTGCAGTGTTATTTCATGCTTTGCATTAAAGCCAATTGAAAGTAGCTAAATGGATTTTCTCTAACTCATATCATGTGCTTACTTAGGAGAAACAATTTAGGACATAATGTACATTTTTTGGATGGTGTGCAAATGACAAGATAAATACAATTTTCCATAACTATTATAAAATCTTTTTTAAACGCTGTCAAGCCAGAAATGTCATAAATCTGCATGAAATATTTTTTCAATTAGTTGTTCAGAAACTGTTTTGTCACAGTTTGTACTGGAAATGTTTCCTGGCTGTTAAGAAACATTATTTTTAGATTAAATAGATGAACTTCTCTATAAAGTGTAATTCATTTTTCACGTTTAGTGTAATGTGCTAGCTGTATGGTGGAGCAGCAAGCACCGTCACTGCCAGACCATTATGAGCCCCAGCCATGGCATTCTCAGTGTGGCATTAGCACAGTCTAAAATTGTTCATGTGGGTATTTTTTCCACAGTCTCCAAATTCTGCCTAAATGCACCCCTATGACACTGTGCTGTAAAACGTGAGTTCAGAACAAGGCTGAAAGGGTAGTAAGCTGATTGTTGTTAGCAAAGTTTCATACCATTATTGTAAATGGTTGTGCACAGCAGGTTGTGGTCCCATTTTGTTATTGTATTTGTATTTGTGGTTTCCCTTACTCAGTTTAGACATGTAACCTTCCATCATGCACCCTGTACCTTTTTTATAAATATCTCACTCTTTTTCAAAGTCCTAATCAGCATCCCATTCAATGTAATTGGTGCATTGTTTATACCTTACTCCTCACAAGCACTAGGATATGTGACTGACCTCTGAACGTTATGACTACTTTTTTTTTTAAATGCCTGCCCCTTAGACTTTCTTCCACAAGTCTTTGAACTGTCCTCCTGCCTCCTCCTTCTCAACCTTGGCTCTGGCTGTCTTTCCTCAATCCTTTTGATTAATATTCCTCTCTCACTTCATGTCTTTCTCCTCCTTGATCTTGCTTCTACACCCTGGAGGCTTTTCTCCTTGGGTACCTTTGCAACCAATTTTTCACTCGACTAATCTCTGGATGTTCTTCTTCTGTACCTTGGTCATTCACTTCCAGTATTGCAGCTTGGATATCAGCTTTCTATGAGTCCAAGCTTTTCACAAAAATGGTTCCATACTTTCATGTTATACTGTCACAGTCACTTACCAGATAGAGCATGGAACCACTCAAAAGCTGAAAAGAACATTAGTAAATTTTTGAGGAAAACGGCCCATTCAGCCCAACACAATTCACCGGAAATATCCGCCTAATTCCACCAAAATAACATTGAGTTTTCAGTATCCTTAAAGTCCTTCTGTCCCTACTAACTTTTTCCACATGTTTTTGTTTTTCCATGTAAAGAAAACTTTTCAATTGTATCCCCACGATCTTGCTGAACCCATTTCAAAGTACCAACATGAATCCAATGTACTAATTCCTTTTATAATTTTAAATACTTCAATTATGTCACTTCTTAATCTCTGTTTGATTAAACTGGAAGGTTCAACTCTTTAGTTTTTCCTCACAATTCATACAACTTAATTACAGAATCAGCCTAGTCGGTCTTCTCTGAACATTTTCTAGTGCTGCTATGTCTTGTTTTGTAGCCTGGAGACCAAAACTGCATACAGTACTCCAGGTGAGGCCTCACCATTGCATTATAAAGCTCAAGCATAACTTCTTACTTGTACTCTGCACATCTTGATATACAGTATAACCTTCTGTTAGCATTCTTAATGGCTTCTTAACACTGTCTGCAGGGGAGTAGCTGGGGTAGTTCAGGTAGATCATCTGACCTTCCACAAACTTCTAGCGGAGCAAAAAAACAAAACATAATAATAGCATAGAGTTCATAAAATCCCCTTTACATTTTATTAAAATAAAAAACAAAACAGACAAATTAAATACATAAATGAAATGTGCTACGCATACTGGAAAACCAAAAAAATGCATAGCCAGTGTGAATCAGCAAGATTACCCAGAGTATAATTTGTAGTAACTGGTAGTTTTTCAAATTGGGTCAAAAAGTGTAAGAAAAAAAGAAACTTCAGTCGTCAGATGGATGGTCCCAGAATATGGAACAGCTATTGCAAAAATCAGGAAGACAACATAGGGCTTTTAACAAGACTTTTTATTTTAAGCAGTACATTATTAGAAACGTAAAATTTCTTAAAGTTACCCAACTCAATTGGACTACAAAAAGTCCTCATGATTTAGAAAGATCATTGGAATACTGGAGTCAGGTGTATTAAATTAGACTGATAATTTCGATTGGCAGGAACATATTGAGCTCAACTCAGACCAGAATGACATAAATAAAAAGGCAATTATGAAATAAATATTCACATGAATACATTTAGAGATACCTAGAACTGAGTCATTCCATTTTGAAATAAAACTGCAAAAGTGAAATTAAAAGTACTTTATTGAAACTGAATAAAAAGCTGATGTAGCATTTCATGATAATTAGACAGTTTTTATGTAGTCATGCATTGTTTTCACAATTTAATAAATCCTTTATAAGTAATGTTGCACTTTTCCAAAAGTTAATGATTTATTTATATTGTGGCCGAGTGCAGGAATAACAGGTCAACAAAGAAATTTTTAACTGCCAACTGAGTTGTCCCATTTAATTAACAGAAAGTTCCAAAACAAACGAAAATGATCCTGAGGCATTAGAGCTCTTGCCCTTATGCTTTAAATAACAAACTAAAGGCTTAGCTTGTTTGGGAGTTCTGACCAGCAGATCACTTTTGTCAAAATGACACATCCTTTGGGGCAGCCATGTTCTTATGGTCGGGGAGCCAGAAGGGGCAGAGTCAGGAGGCCTCACTGGGCTGTTTCTCTGTCCTTCAGGGAGAGAAGAAAACAACGTTACCCCTGTCGTCCCAGCAGGTTATTACATACCTCGACAGAGCCTGTAAGGAGTTCTGCACATGCATGACACTATAAATGGATGCATTTTTGCATTTGTCTTTTTTTATTTCTTCACATGACACTCCATAACAGTAGCATTGGGCAGCTGTGCTATGGGCAACTAGCCTGGATTGTAAGGCAATGCTGTTGACACAGTTGAATAATCAAGTAATTGTCGATTATAAGGTGTTAGCTGTGCTAATAGTTATATTGCCATAATGCTATTACATTTGTATTTTTTAAAACTGAGTAAACAAGAATTTCTCAGGACTGTTTTTAAGGTAGATGAACTTGACACACTCAAGAATATAAAAATCAGCCAGGGACATATCATGCTCATCCTGACCTAAAATATGTAGACTTACTATCTGGTAGGTTGAAATAATGTTCTGAAATAAGCTTCTGTTACAGCTGATATGGCTACTTATTTAACAGTTAGCACAAAGTAAGCACTTACCAGTTCATCTATTATAGGCAACTCTACTGATGTTACTAATTAGGCTGAGAATGGCACCATTTACCATCATTTAAGTTTGAAATCACACATGTAATATGTGTCTAGAGCCTATCCTGGCAACACTGGGTGGATGACAGTAAACATCCCCAGGCAGTCTATTTCAGGGCCATCTTGCAAACACATGCCTACACATCGCCTGTGTTGAATTTAATTTGTACAGTATAATATTAGGGAAGTGGAAGAAAACCAAGAGACAAACTAACGGAAATACAGTATCAGGAGAATGTGTAAACTCCACACAGACAACATACAGGAATGAGATATGAACCAAGGATCCTGGATCCGTGACACAGGAGCACTAAGTACTTCACTACCTTGATGACCACATTTTGAAATATTTAATAAAAATAAATTGTATGTTGTTGCAAATCTTAATCCTTCATAGACAAAGTGGAATGCAAGATTTTTATTTATGGTGTACATAATATTCACTGGAGGGCAGGAAGTGCACAGTTGGTGCTTTATAGAAAAGCTCCAAAATCATGAGAATTCAGCTTCATGTTCCCAATATTCCATACCTGCTCCTATCTGACATTTTAATGCATCACAACATAATTAATCAACTTTGACAAAAATCATACACTAGGGGATCATGTAAAGTTTCTGTATTAACTGAAAAAAAAAACAATGTTTATTTCCCATTCTGTCAAATACTGTATGTTAACACTGGCTGTTCCAGTTGAAATTTATTACAACATTCGCCATATAGTTAGGCATTACTTTAAAAATCACACAAAAAGTGTAAATCAAATACATTTAACAATTAGTAAAATATGTGGATGCAGACAAAACAATCAATTCTAGTTATGTCAGTTCAGCATTTCAGTCTAAACAGGCAAGGCCATGTAATCCCTGCAGTGCTTCATGTGAGTTCACTACCATCATTAGAATGGCACAGAAAAAATATTTAAACAAAATTCATTTTCAAATTTTGAAAATCTTGTAGGTTCCAACATTTTCTTTCACATACTACCTTCTGAATTAATAAAAATGCTGTTAACAATATGGCCTCCTCCTTGACCAAACCTGAAGAACTCTGAAAATGAATGTAGCAAGTGTCACAGCAGGAGATGATTTTCCTTTCCTTAAACATTCAATGATTTTGTATCTTAGTCCACTTCAACAATATCGGTGGCCCTTCTGCCAGGTCATCAGTTGCCATCTGCCATTCATGATTAAGTATGATGAGTCATGTGCTCTGATATGACTCTTCTGATGTTACTACCATCTGTTAGTTGAACAATGATTGCCAATCTGCCTAAAAGTGGTCAACCTACATTGGCATGATGTGTTCTAGAATGAGAACCTTTATAAGTATCACGTCTTCCAAGTTTTTGCCCACTACTGTCAAGCTTGCATTCTGAAAAATATAATCGAATTAACATCAAAACCAAAAGGCCCTGCTTTATTCAGATTTGTGAAACCAAGAGAAATCTCTAGCAGAACATCAACTGGCACAACAGGTTTGGCATCAGCTGCTGGCCTGGAGATAAGTGTGGATCTCAGAAAGCAACTTAAATTCCCAGAGGAGATTACCAGCTTCCATCTCAGGCCAGACATAGTTCTAGGGTCTAGGTCAACAAAACAAGTGGTGATCTTTAAGCTGACTGTGCAGTGGGAGAAGAGGATGGAGGATGCCAATGAGAAAAAGCATGGAGAGTACCAAGCACTCATCATTAAATGCCAACAGGGAGGATGGCCAGTAGGGAATCACCCAGTGGAAATGGGCAGCAGAAGAGGTCTAGGCCAGTAACTGTGGAGAGCATTTTCCATTTTGAGAATTATGGGGTCAACCCAAAATAAGCTTGTGACTAACATCACTACACAACCAGAGTCTGTATCGAGGTGGCTGTGGCAGAACCACAATGAATGTTGGAAAATTCACTCTGCAGAGGGGAGGTAGGTATAGTTAAGTAGATCTGAGGCATGAGAGGCCAAGGAGTATGCCCTAAGTTGCTGGGGCTCACTTTTGAGCAACCCAGAGGTGCTGTGAGCTGGCCCACCTGACAACCCTAAGGAAGTTCAGAGGGCCCACATTATGAAGCTCTGCCAAGAATTAAACATCGAAAGATGTGATTGCTTGCCATCAGTTTCATGCAATGTGCAAAGAACTTACCTGCTAATGAACTCATCATATTGTACAGTAGACAGATAATGTGGACATCATGGTGGTGCAGTGGTTGGTGCTGCTTCTTCATATAGCCAGCATACTGGGCTTGAATGCTTGAATCGTGCTCCTGATCAATATCTTTGTAGTGTTTGCATTTGCGCTTTGTGTCTGCATGGGGCTTCCCTCCAGGCACTTCAGTATTTCTTGCAACCCTTTTAGGAATTAAGCAATTTTGCTGTTTTATTTTTTTAGAGATTTGTTTATTATGCTACCACTGGTGCCATTTGTGTTTCAGTTGCAATAACTCCATTATGAGGTATCTTCAAAAGATCAAGCTGGTGCTCAAAAAGTACCTGCACTTTGTTTCTTCAAAGAAAAAAACTATTATATACAAGAAGGTTAGCTTTCTGAGCAATTAAATGTGTTTTCAGGTTTACTTTTGGTTTCAGTCTCTTACTAGCTCAAAGTTGTTTTTTGCTTACTTCTTTTGATTCTATTTGCTTTGTTGAATTCATTGTTTCCTGAGCCAGTTTATCTGTGAAAGTCTTTTGAATCACCCTGTATGGCTCTTGACACTTAAAAAAAAGAAGTTTGTGTGTTGCTATTGCACAATCATGACAAACACAAAAACAAAAAGATGAGTGTATTAAGTGATTACATTTCCCCTGTACGAGTATGAATGGGCAGCGGATGTGTTTTGAATGGGACTTTTGATAGAATGGTGCCCTGGCCAGGGCTCTTTCTTGCTACTGGGATTGGCTTAACATTCCCGCAACCCTAAATTCAATGTACTGTTTTCAAAGATGTTACATTATGTAAAAACCCAGCATTTTTATTCAGGTTGGCATTCAAAGCCACTCATATCTTTAGGGTTAACCATAATCCTAACAAACTCTCCCTCAGAATTGCATGCAAGGAATCTGCTGGATCCCATCTGTCTGTTTTACACAGAAATGTCATCACATCTTTTTATTGACTGACTGACTGGGCAATTATTAGAACATTAGTAAAAATTGTGATGAGAACAGGCCATTCGGCCTAACAAGCCTGTCAATGCTATTCATCTAGATTGTTCAAAATAACATCAAGTTGAAATCTGAAGGTCCCCACGATCCTACTTTCCAGCATGCTACTTTGTAATTTATTCCATGTGTGGAAAAAGGGCAGGGTAAGTCTGTCTAATAAAGCAAGAACTCAATGTTGTTGTATAGAATAGACATAAACATGGCCAAACAGTGTGTGATGTTTTCCAAAATCCACATAAAGCAGGCCAGGATCCTCACTGTCCTGCCCTGGTAAGGATACACACCAAGGTAGCCAGCCCCCCTCCCACCACAAGCAGGGTTCATATTTTCAAATATTTCTTTAACGACATGAAATATATAAAAATGTCTTTCTAGGCAGATAAACCATAAACTAATGGGCAGAAGAGACAAAGCAAAATGGGATTTCCTTATAAATAATGAGTATATTCACAAAAGGTAGAAAAGGAAAAAAGGCACAAAAGAACAAATGGATTAGGCTCAAAGGTAATCCAAATATGTGCCAATATGCTATCCAGAATTTAAAATCCAAAAACAGAAGCAAAAATATCCACAAAACCAGAAGAATTAAAAGAAAAAAAAAGTTCAATATTAGCTTCAATTAACACTCAATGACAGCCTGAGGGAAGCTGTCTCCTCTAGCAAAACTGAACGGTAGATGGGACTGGTCCTCAGATGTGATGTCATAGTGACTCCGCCTCTTGGGGATCCACCCACAGAACACAAGGATCATATATAAACTTCAAGACACAGTACAAAAACACTAAATAATGAACAAAAAATTGAAAATACAAAAAAACATAAAACAAATGTAAAGCAACAATTAAACAGAACATACACATAATCCTGGCAATAAATCCTGTCTGAAACATAACAGGTGTTCAGTACGACAGTACAGTTGTGTCTCGCTCAATAACGACACATGGTTCCAACCAATGTGTCATTAGTCGATTTCCTCATTAAGCACATTTTTCGCCACACAAACTTTGGATACATGGCACCATGTTTGCATCGCTATATTCCTTGTGCAGCATGCAGTGAAATCTCAACGTAGGCCAGCCGCACACAGGGTCATGCTTTTGTGTAATTTCTGCAGCAATGACGCATCAAGTATGCACCTGACCTGTTATAAACTACCCTAAGCTAACCTTACCTCAAGGAACGTAACTTATACAAACATCACATAAATTATTTATAATTATTCAAATACGGTTATTATAATACTTCAGTAATGTTAATACTGTAATAAGATCGCTTACGATGGCATTTCGACACTATTCAATCTCATTTATTTTATCTCTATGGAAGCTCTGTTCTAAAGCACAAAGTCATTATACGGGACCTTGTTAACTGTAAAAGTACTCTCACTGTGCAAAAAATAAATTAAACAATAACAATACATTTTTATGGAAACAAAGCATAATTATGAAATTTATTGTGTTATGCGTTTGTACTGACTTTATCTGACATTTTAGAAGGCTTTATACATTTCTATATACACAATTAAGGACAAATGTGTGTGAAAAAGAGGAGTAAATCGTACAATCGATGATTATCATTTTGAAATAGCCTGTTTTGCAGGAAGTAAGAGGTTTATTTAAGTAACCAGGAGAAGAGATGAAGTCAAAGACAAAAAGGGGTAAAAACTACAGTAAGATATCAAATAATCAAGACAATAACGGGAGACAAATTCAAAATCAAAAACATACAGGCAAAATATCAAAAACTGGAGATTCTAAATGTGAATTACAAATGCACAAGGCAAACATGTATGTTTAGAATCTGTCTGCTCAGATAATGAAGTGACCTGACCTAGTGACTTTTAACCCCAATGAGTAATTGGTTAGAGGTCACAACCTCAGAAGGCAAACCCATAGATATGGGAGAGTGGCCTATGTAGTCAAGATATAAAATTGTGCCAATTATTTCCATCCAGGATGGCAGCAATAATGGAAAAAATTAAGAACAACAAACATAGACTGAAAGTGCAAAAACTAATGTCAGATTCATGATCTTCAGTACTACAAACCCCACATTAGAGTGCAAGATTACACTAAATAAATGTGGGAAACAGAAAAATTACAAGTAAGAAGTTCTGTATAATATAGCTCTGCTTTCATTGCCTGGTTTAGTGGCTAAGCCATTTAGTATAAAGCACAGTGTAGCCGATTCAGTCGCTAACAACAGACTCATTGGGCAACCTGAAGAAAGTCAGTTAAACTAGTAAGTGCTCCAGCTTAGAAACATAGAACCATTTTGATTTATATATTAATTAGAAAAAAAAATATGTGTAGTATTATTATTCTCTTATGTCAATTACCATTTAACAATATATAAGTGGAATTAAGAAAAGTTGAAGAAACTGGAAAAAAATGAAAAGAAAAAATGGAAAAAGTTCACAGACAGCTGCTCTTAAACTCGAATTAGGGATCACGTGGCTAAAAGTTTTCGTTTAATCCAGAAATAACACTCTTCCTTTAAGTTGTCTTCTTTATTTATTAAATACCTTAGTTTTTTTATATCAAAATATGCCACTTCCAATTAATTTATATAAGAAATCTGTAAACATTCCAGGTTAACCAGTAACTCTAAGCTGGCGCACAAGCGAGAGCAAGTGAATGCATAAATGTATCCAGGTTACTTCCGTCCCAGTTCCTGATGTTGTCCAGAATATTATTTAACCCCAAACATTTAAGAGGAATAAGCTTGATAGATGAATAGAAGAATTTTAAAATGTATACTGCGGAAAGCTTTTTAGAACACAGGAGTTTCCTCAATTTAGTCTTCTTTTAATCACTTGCTTCCCTGTTAATTGTTTTCTCTCTTAAATGGTTCTCAATAATTGTATTTAAAAGGCAGCAATTAGCATCATGCTCAACACAGGAAAAGCTTATTTGGTGCCATTTGCACCTATCTACTCATTGATAGACTGTTGTTTTTCCATTTTTTTTTAAGTACAAGTGAAATCTTTAGGAATGCAAGCACTGTTTTTTCAATCTTTTTGGGTTGTGCTCAGAAGAAATCTCTTGGGGTCAGCATCTCATGGATAGATTATAGAGGGATGGACGATAGTAGTAGGGTGTTGTACTGTGTTAGCCATTATGGATGCATTGAAAAGTGAAGTAAGTTTTCGGATAGTACAGGGTCAACCATTGAACAACATTCCTGGAGCAATTGCAGGTTAAGGGCCTTGTAGGATCTCTTTTAGCAGTAATGGGGATTCAAACCAGCAACCTTCCAGATACCACCACTCATTCCTTCAGCAGCACTGACTGGTCAGGGTTAAGGGAAAGCTAAAAGTAGCAAAGTAGTGAGATATTCTTAATGAAAACCTGCTCTAGACTGTGGTGGGCTGGTGCCCTGCCCAGGGTTTGTTTCCTGCCTTGTGCCCTGTGTTGGCTGGGATTGGCTCCAGCAGACCCCCGTGACCCTGTAGTTAGTATATAGTGGATTGGATAATGGATGGATGGATGGAAAACCTGCTCTAGAGTGTTCTGGACCTCAGATTGGACTGAAGGTTCACCTTTCAACAGGGCAATAATACAATACAATATGGGAATATCTTACCATCCCACCTGACAGAACTAGAGAGGATCTGCAAGGAGGAATGGCAGAGGATCCCCAAATCCAGGTGTGAAAAACTTGTTGCATCTTTCCCAAGAAGACTCATGGCTGTATTAGAGTCAACTATTTGAATGTGCTTGACTGGTCTCGGACTCCAACCAAACATGCAAATGGCTGTCCCACTGATTGTCTCCTCCAATCTGGCAAAGCTTGAGAGGACGTGCAGAGAATAATGGCAAAAATTCCACAAATCCAAGTGTGAGAAGCTTGTCACGTCATGTCCAAGAAGACTCCAAGCTGTAATCGCTGCCAAAGGGGCTTCAATGAAGTACTGAGTAAAAGGAGTGAATACTTGTGTCAATGTGATATTCCATTTTTTTTTTGTTTTTAATAATTTTGCTAAATTTTCTAAAATCTAATTTTTGCTTTATCATTCTGGGATATTGAGTGTTTGTTTGATGAAGTAAAAATGAAATTGAATGATTTTAGCACAAGGTTGCAACATAAGAAAATGTATAAAAAGTAAAGGGTCTGGATGCTTTCTGACGGCACTGTGCATTGTGGAATTTTGGTGCATTAGTGATATAAATTATATCTGTGAGTCATGAGAAGTGAACAAAGAAAGTAAAGATCAGCCTTTAGCTTTGCCCATTCTGATGGAGCAATATTTCTCTATTTCGTCTTGCCAAATTTGCTCATCTGTGTAAATAGATGGGGAACGATGATGGACGATAATGTGAAAGTCTTGGCAAAGATTTGTTTCAGGATTAATATCATAACTCTGGACCACTCAAGGAAAACTATTTTCTAAATTTTAAGATCCTGTACTGTTGCTCTGGCAGTGTGCCTTGGGTGATTGGTTTGTTGAAACACTTCACGTTTCTAGTATAGGGGCACAGATTTGTGTCCAGTAATTTTTATGTTTACCTCCATTGATCCTTCTATCAAACTTGCTGCCCCTACTTCAGAAAAGTATCACGACCAAAAAATGCTAACAACACCATTCCTTACTAAGTGCTGTTGTCAGGTAGGGTCCTGAACTCTGCCTTTGGGTCCTCCTTTCACAGGCTGTTTATTCTTGACTCCAGGCACACCTTATTGTGGGGCAATATGAGTGCACACTTTAGCAAACTGACAAAGAGATGCAGAGGGTACTTGATTACATAGAACTACTCTACTCTTATTCTAATTTGTATGAGGTGATCTCCTCTTAATGGTATGGGGCTTCCTCTGGTGCCCAGTTAGCCCCCCTCTCTCTCCCTAACATGTGTGGGTTTGGTTGCCTGTCAGTTCTAAATTTACCCCCATCAGTGCAGTCCATCAAGCTATTTGCGATTTGGCTAACATACTGCTGCTTTATCTGAGGTCTCCCAATTTCAGTTTATTTTATTTAATGTATGTTTTGATATTTTCTATTTAGTTTGAAGTGGTTCAAACATTGTTGATCAGTAGGGAGAAAAAAAAAACCCTAATTTAATCGATTTCACCCCAAAATCTGAAGTAACAAAATGTGTTGAACTCATACTCGACAGAAGTAAAGTATGAATATAGAAAGAGGCCACACACAACAAAATTCACTCAATCAATTGTATAAACCACCGGTGTTCTTTAAAAGATACAAATATATCTTTTTTGTTGCCAGGCTTTTTCTTCCAGACAGGGACTCCGGACACCAGTGTCATGCTGTCTGGCATTTTATTTAAGCACTGCTGGATTTAATTTCATCTTGACACATTTTCAATTCTTTAACTAAAAAAAACATAATGCAGATAAATAAAACTCTTTCAGACACAATTTGTTTTAGCTTGACCACCATTTTTAAGTCTGTCTGTTTGATGGCTTGATATCTTGTTTCTGCCACATAGGTAAAGAAAATACAATTTCTGGGAGCCCAATTAATAATCAATTTTAAGAAGATGCTTTTCCTGGTCTGTAGTATAATTTCTGTATTAATATTGATTTCTATTTTTGCAAAGTTGTCTTTTAGGGTTGGAAAAATTGTATGTGCTGCTACATTACAGGTTTCAGCTGAATGGCGGCTTCTCTGTGAGTTTAGGGAGGACTTCAGTTTCATCTTGTCTTAACTTGTCTTATCTTGTCCTGGTTCCTTTGAAGCTAGAATCTTTCTGTATGTATGTGTATTATATAATGTATGCGTGTTTGTGTATAATTTGAAAGGCTGGCAAAAACACTTTTGGTGCTGTAGCCAGGCACACAGTCTTCTTTTTGATAAGCTATGGTGCTCCCCTGAAGTATAAGGTAGAGGAGGTTTACGGCTGAAAGAAGTTCAGTGTTAATAAGTTAGATAAAGTGGGCATGACTTAAAATTCAAGTGTGTTTGGAGACTTAGTTAACTGTTCTGAAATGGAAACATTTTTATTATTTCTTTAAAGACAAATGC
>JANRMT010028174.1:47717258-47728913 GCA_026402145.1 Polypterus bichir lapradei | reverse complement strand
GAATAAGAAATCAGGAAGGGGGCAAATAGTTTTTCACACCACTGTATCTGGAGCCAAACATCCAAAAAAAAAAACCTGACTTTGATAGCAGCATCCTTTACTTGTGAATGCATCTTGTCAAAGGCTGCGGTGGGGGGTAAATAAGTAGTCTTCCAAACTGCAGCACAACAGAGTAGATCATTCATGTAAATAGAATTATTCAAAGACTAAGCTTTTGTCGTTTCTGTTTTCTTAAACCATCTTCCAGTTACACAATGCCCCGCAGTCACTGCCACATTTAACGTTCCCTGCTCCCTACCTGTCTTGTTATCCAAAGCATCAACACTGAGTTTCATTCAAGGCTTTACGTCCTTCCTGAAAATAAGACACACATTTCCTCTACATACTGTACGTGTTCAATAATAATAATAGTAAACTGGAAGGAATGAGAAAAAGCAGAAGATGGGAATATTTATGAGAACTGCCTGGGCATCAAGGGTGAGGAGGTGCCTTGTCTCCTATTACGTGAGCTTGTCTGCCACCCCTTCAGTTACACTGGGGCAAATGCAATGGAGAATACCGACAACATACACCTTCAGAAGTGGAATAAATCGAGTATTCCATTCCCAAATGTAAAAATACAAAGTAGAACATTTCAGATAACCAATGAGTTTTGTTAATTATAAACAGTAAAACGTAACTATTATACGTGTTGTTACTTTTTTATTTATTCTCACCAAACGTTACATATCTACATGGGAAATGAATATGGGTAATATGTTTTTAATAATTTATTGATTAAAATACACTGTCAAAATATATTAATGAACAAACTGAAACACATTGGCCTATAGGAAATATCAAAAAGCACGTCATTTAGGACAGAATGCTTTGTTAACTTCACTCACTCTCTACTGACACGATGTCACAAAAAAAAAAAAGAAACAGCACAGTCCATACAAACTCATAGCCTCCCTGATTTTTGACCTTATGATTATTTGTCAATATCATATAAATAAAGCCATTGTAAGAAGATGACAAGTCTGCTATAGTCAGTTCAATAAACACTCCTTTTAAAATGTTTGCATATACAGAATATAAAACAGAATTGTAATGAAGCGGGACTCGTGAATAGTAACGAATAATATGTGACACTGAGAAATTATAATTCATAATAACAGGAATAAGTAAGAACTACAACTTCCTAAAACACACACTGTAAACATAGGCATTTCAATATTGATTTAAGAACTAAGTAAGCTACCTGTTGTACTAAATGGTAGTTCAAACACCACTTAACAGTAAATAGTCTAACAACTAAATATAAGTAAATGAAACGAAGATGCAGCGCAGCTAACAATGAAGGTTCACGCTGTTCAGCTGCATCTTTGGAAGGCACTGATTGGCTGAATCTGTTTATAGTGAATTGTCCCAAGATGGAAGTGCCGTATAGTGATCAGAAACGAAAAGACACATTTAAGCATGCTGAACAATTTATATATATAATTCACTAAGGGCACGCAAGACAGTGAGCGCAAGCAAGACAGAGAGCGCACGCAAGACAGAGAGCCACGTCCGCCAACTCACAGAGCCCTGCCCGCCAACTCTAAGCCCATGGGATATGCACGAGAGAGTCTCTGCCGCCATCTCTAATCCTACTTCTGCGTCCACCATTGCTCTCAATCAAACAGCAATAAACAAACAAAGATAACTGGCAGTAACAGTGCAAAATTCACAATTGGTATGTCAGTTTGAAAAGATAAGTTTTGAGGGTAGTTTTAAAATGTGTTATTGAATCGAGCTGATGTATATGAGAGAGAAGAGAATTCCTGAGTTGAGGAGCACAATGAGAGATGCTCGAGCTCCGACAGCACAGAGTTTGATGTGTGGTACAGAAAGTCGAGCTGCAGATGAGAATTAGAGTGAGCGAGACGAGTGTCAGTCTGTAGGAGATCAGTAAGGTTGTGGAGAGCTTTAAATGTTAAGAGCGGTATTTAGTATTGTATTCTGTAGTTAACAGGGAGCCTGTGAAGTTGAGAGAGTATAGGTGTAGTATGTTCAGTGGATTTAAAAGAACAGGTTATTATCCTGGCAGCAGAATTTTAAATAAATTGTAAGCGATGGATACGTTTTTGTGGGATGACAGATAGCATACCATTACAGTAATCTATACGTGAGGTGACTCGGGCATTAACCAATACTTTAGTACTGTGTTGCGTAAGAACAGGACGAAGTCTAGAAATGTTTCGGAGATGGAAGAAAGCAGTCCGAGAAATGTTACTTATATGGGAGGAATTATTTAATAATAATAATAATAATTATTATTTAATAATTGCCATTATTAGTGTATAAATGGATATAAATAATTGTATGTGAACAATTCGCCAAAATCTGTTGTATGTAAATGATACTGTTTAAAATGTTATTGTTTTTTCATCAGAAAACCCGGTTTTCACGTCTACCTGTATTAGTTTAAATGGCACTTTTACAACTCGCAATAGGGCGGACGCACTGACTTATCATGTCAACTGGGCAACACAGTGAATGCGGTGTCTATCTATATATGTCTATGTTTTCCGTAGACTGCTACAGGAAGGTACTCTCTCGACCATTGGCATTGGTTTAGCTCCTTGCTATTTTCGTTATACTGCAACGGTGGTTTCCTAAGCCTTACGACACCAGGATCTCCAAATACTTAAAAATGAAGCTTATTACATTTTACAGTGAAACTCTTTATATACATAATATAATCGGGGCGTGTGCCCAGTGACTGTCCATGGCTGCCCAATCTTCCCTCAATAGCTTGATTCGCTCGTTATTGGTCCATGGTGGAATTTTCTGTTAAATGGAGGACTAGAAAAAAAAAACTTTTCACAAGGGGTGGATCAATGACGCGAAACCCTGGTGCCTTTACTGAGAGACAGTTGAAATATCATTGAGCCACCTACTCGGGGTAATTGACGAGCTCCACACAACTGAACTACTACTACTGTTCTTAGCGGAGCAGATGTAGACAATATATGTTGTTCGACATATGCACGTTAAATTGGTTTAATTGATACAAGAGTATCATTGTTCTATTCTCCTAATAAAGTAAAAAAAATAAAATTTATACATGTATCCTATATGATGTACGGTTTTGAAGAAAATTATGCATTGCATAGAAAGGTTGCACGATTTACCTAATCTATACTAATAAAAGGCAAAGCCCTCACTGACTGACTCAATCACTCACTCACTCACTCACTGACTCACTCACTCATCACTAATTCTCCAACTTCCCGTGTAGGTAGAAGGCTGAAATTTGGCAGGCTTATTCCTTACAGCTTACTTACAAAAGTTAAGTAGGTTTCATTTCGAAATTCTACACGTAACGGTCATAACGGTCGATAACGGTCAACAACGTCCGCCATGTTGAACTTTCTTATTTATGGCCCCATCTTCACGAAATTTGGTAGGCGGCTTCCATGTGCTAACCGAAACCAATGTAAGTACTTATTTCGATGGTATGACGCCACTGTCGGCCGCCATATTGAACTTTCCAACGTCACTAATTTTCCAACTTCCCGTTTAGGTAGAAGGCTGACCCCATCTTCACGAAATTTGGTAGGTTGCTTCCCTGTGCTAACCAAAACCAATGTACGTACTTATTTCGATGGTATGACGCCACTGTCGGCCGCCATATTGAATTTTCCAAACGTCACTAATTCTCCAACTTCCTGTGTAGGTAGAAGGCTGAAATTTGGCAGGCTCATTCCTTACAGCTTACTTACAAAAGTTAAGCAGGTTTCATTTCGAAATTCTACGCGTAACGGTCATAACGGTCAACAACGTCCTCCGTGTTGAACTTTCTTATTTATGGCCCCATCTTCACGAAATTTGGTAGGCGGCTTCCCTGCGCTAACCAAAACCAATGTACGTACTTATTTCGGTGGTATGACACCACTTTTAGCCACCATATTGAACTTTCCAATGTCACTAATTCTCCAACTTCCCGTGTAGGTAGAAGGCTGAAATTTGGTACTTATTTCGGTGGTATGATGCCACTGTTGGCCTCCATATTGCACTTATGGGCCCATCTTCAAGAAATTTGATATGCGGGTTCCCAACGCTAACTGAATCCTACTTACATACATATATACCTCCATAGCCTGCAGCTCGGTCACCGTGTGAGGCAGCGTTGGGTCCCCCATCCAAACGCCTCCCACGTTGTTGGCTGCCTGCCTATATAAGGCTGTCTGTCGCTCCAGTCTCTACATTCCCTTCCTTGCTTCGCCATGGGATTCACGTCTCCCTGCTGATAACTACAGCCTTTTTATTTAATCCACGGCTTCTCCGCTGTTTTATTGTTCATTTATTACGATTATAGTTATTGTGTAGGTATTTTAGACTTACTTTACATTGTTCAGGTACCCATTTCCTTTATCATTCCAACCGTACCCCCACTAACATGTCTATTGAGGTAATCACCATCGATCAAAGAACTGTCACTTACCGAGTGGTTTCCATGCCCGGAGATGGCACCTACCTTTTCCATTCTTTTTGTTACATTTTGCACGGCCATATCAGGCTCACTCTTGATATCCGGAGGAACATTGTGTCTTATGTATTGAATGACTGGGACAGGTTCAAGGTGTGGACTGATGACGGTACAGGAGATAATTATACTACACAGAAGCACTATAAGAATGAAATGCTTAAGCCCTTTACCTATGCATCTGCATGTGAGTTGATGGCTGCTGATGAATTGTTCGGTTGTCACTTTCAAGTGTACCGAAATGGCCAAATATTTTACACCTTTGGACAACCGCCTCTTCAACATCTTAGATTCACAGGTGACAATTTCAGTAGTGGACACTTTGATGTTTATGAATGTTTAAACTCTCAAAAGCTGGATGTGAAGTTATCGATGAAACTGGTTGTATACTTACAGCGCTTGACAGATGCCGATTGTCTCTTCAACACAAGTCCTACAAATACTGTCGTAATTGAAACAAACCATGAAACTCAAACCGATTATGACAGCAGCAATCCAAGCTGTGAGATTTGAAACAAGATTACTGTTCACATGGCCAACTGTACGTTGAGTGCTTAAGAGTAAGCTCAGCGCACAGCTTGGTCATATTACAACCGGAGGGCCTAACTCACAATGTGGTATACAAAGAGATCCTTAAGAAATAATTATTGGTATATTTTCCCTCACTTTAAAAAGATTTAAATTTCTTCTTAATAAAACTTTTAAGGCAGTACTTTGCCGCTGCGAAGTGCGGGTATTTTGCTAGTCTTTTTATATATATAAAGTTGATATATGACAATAAATATATCTTTGACACTATGTATCAGACAAAGGAAATCACAGCAATCCACAATAACAATAATGACTTGTCAGCAACTACCTGAATTGTCATTTCAGTCCATCACTTAACTATATCAGCTGAAGTGTGTAGTGTCAATACAGTTACAAAATATAACTAGAGAGTTAAGTGTCACATAGACTCTCAAAAATATAGAGCACAATGTCGTGTGTGTTGAGGCTTCACAAAGCCTCCTTTAACTGCTGTTCAGCGCTTTGACCACCTTGACGGTTCATTAACCAGTGCGCATGTCTGCTCAGTGCTTCAAATCATTATTGATCATATCAAGGCATTTTGTTAAATTATTTCTATAGATTATCTTGTTTGTTAATTTATTCTTATTTTGTAGCACTTTGAGATTGTTAAATATAAAGCGCAATATAAATAAAATTTATTATTTTATTATTATTATCAAGCTCTGTTTGAAGTACATATGGCATCAACAGAGTTCAAAATCTCAGCAGAATTGCCAGTCGAAATGAATGTTTGTGGATGATCAACACATTTTAAATGAGTGTGCCTGATAAGACTTAGTGACAAGAAACAAAAGTATAGATTATACATTATACAAATGCCGACTTGTGAATGCATAATGCTGCAAAGAAGAGTTTTAGTAATACGGGTGACAACACCTCTCATAAATATTCCTTCTTCACCTCATGCAAAGTTTTCATGCAAGCTCATTTTTCTTACTGTGCATCATATAGTATATTCCTATATCTAATTTTTTTTTATCATCATTAGGAGAATTTTTTTTTATTAATTTTGATGACTCTTTAATTCCTAATGAACTCTGGTTTGCAGAGTTCATATATAGTTTTTTTAAACTATAACATTAGGTCCGTGGAACCCAAGACGTCGAGCTATTAAATGTGATCTCAAGAGAGGATTAATAATAATACTAATAACAGGAGTAATAATAATGATACAGTGTAAAAGTGAATATTCATTGAAAGAGCCAGGGCTCCAAGAGTGAGGTAATTGTAAAAGTACATTCTGCCTGTCGGCGTTAGTTATATACTATTTTTTTTTAGACATCAGACACTGGAAGCCATTGACGAAACCTTCTCTTCGGTGCCAGCTCACTCCTGTCTTTCTCTGTTCTTTAACCTCCATTCTCTTTTGTTCTTTTCCTTTCTTTTTCTTCTGTGAGATTGCACTCCCCTTTATAGGCTGGGGAGCAGTTGCAGGTCCGCCAACTGCCTCGAACCAACCAGGGGAAAAGACATCCTCACAGACAATTGCTTGCACCAGCTCCGCTCCCCAGTGTGAGCACGTTCATTATTAATTTATTAAAATGGCCAGTTTTTCTGAACCGCAGACCTGCTATGCCACAGGCACCTATATGCTTAAATCATTTAACCATATTTTTCTCCAGAAAAGAAAATTTAAGAACTTTTTGCAAATGTATCAAAAATTAAATATTTGGATCTTTTGCTCAGTTCTTCATAGAAGCCCGTTTGGCAGCCTGGACTCTTCTTTGGTCTGATTCAAGAAGTGTCTGGATCAGGGGATTTTTCTGCCATTCCTCTCTGTAGAGCTTCTCAAGCTCTGTCAGGTTGGATGGAGGCTGTGGGTAAATGGATATTTTCAGGTATCCTCTGAGATGTTCAGTTGGGTTCAAGTCTGGGCTCTGGCTGAGGAATTCAGGGATATTCACAGAGTTGTTCCTAAGCCCCTCCTGTTTTGTCTTTGCTTTCTGCTTTGGGTTACTGCCCTGTTGGAAGGTGAACTTTCAGCCCAGTCTGTCATTCAGAGAGCTCTAGAGCAGGTTTTCATTAAGGATATCTTTGCTCATATTGCTAATTTCAAGTATCACAACAGGCGGAAAACAAGAACTGCTCATCATACCGTTCCAATGGTGAAATATAGTGGTGGCATCATAATGCTATGGAGCTGAACTGTGAAAGATTAGTCAGTACTGGGGGAAAAGTGGACAGAGCAAAGTACAGAGATACCCTTAATAAAAACAAGCCTTCTAAAAGCCTCCTAATGACCGAAGTTTAGACCTATCCCAGCCACCTATCTGCCAAGCTTGGTACAGGTTACTTAATCATGAGATCCTTTAAAGACAGTGTGAAATGATGAGCCTAGACACAAGACAAAGGTTTGGGGCACCCACCCATGTACTTGACCTTGGCTACAAAAGGCAAAGTTTTCAGCACAATACAGTACATAAGAGAGTCCAAAACAGAACTGCACAACGGAGGAAGGAAGTTGGGTTTTATAGGGAGGTTTAAGGAAGTGATGTCGTCCTCAAGGGCGGGACAGAAAGTGTTGTCATCCTCAGAGCCAAAGCAGAAGTGATATCTTCATACTCAGGCAGAATTTCGTGTGTCTGGTCTGCGGGGAGAAAATAAGAGGGTTAAGTGCACTCCGCCACCCCATGGCCAGGCATGGAATTCTCTTCTTTTGGTCCCTGTGGCTGGCTCCCATGTGTACGTGTGTGACAACAGTTATTAGGTTTACAGGAGGTGGAGGACTGCCAAGGTTAGGGATTAGTAGTGATTATGTACCAGAGGATAGAATTTTAGAAATGAACATTTACAGATGTACAACATTTAAAAAAAGGGACATTTTTCTTAATTTATTGGCTTATTAATGTGTGAGAATGTGGACACCTAGGTGATTCATCTCCACTCGCTTTTTATTCAGTAAATTCTACAAATAAAATGAAGAATAACAGCTATTCTAATTCTGTCAATCAGGCTATTTTCAAATTACAATTTTCATACTGAACATTTTTATAATACATTTCACCTTTTAATTAATTCTACTATCCCTTCATCTAATTATTTCCTGAAACACCTTAATCCAGTTCAAGGGCACAGGGCAGCAGAGACGATATCAGCATTATCAAACACAATGCAGGAATCAGCTCTGTACAGAGTGCCAGTAATTTTACAGTACAACATCAATCAACTATTTAATATGATGTCTGATCTCTTATATTAGGTTTTACAGTTGCCAAAGAGAACAGTCTCTCATAACGTATGCAACTAGACACTGCCAATCTACAAGCAGCTCATAAAGGGTATGTGTTTGGCATGTAAATGGCTGATTATTTACTTTTTTTCAAACATTATTGTACAAGAAATACACAGCGTCATTATCATAATGTAAAAAGGAAAAAAGCCCACCAACCCTCATCCCCTTAGTGTTGCAGAAACTTGATGTACAGTGAAGATATACTTATTTCCCTATTGCCTCTTAGCCCTAACAACTAAACACCTAGGTAGGTGTTCTATCAAGAAATTGAAAATGAAGGTACACAATATGGCATTATTTGTTCATGTACCTGATTTAAAAAGATATTTATAATTATTAATTATTATTAATTGTAATTATGAAATACATCTGGTACAGCACTGGACATACATGCTATTTTCCAATTATGCTTACACTGTAATTTCAGATTCCTGTCCTTCAAAGGGTTTGTGGATTTCCACTATAACTTCTGACATATGGTGATTTATTACATTACATTGCTGCTGAGCTGCTCATAAATGAAATCTGCTTAGTCCACCTTATGTCCTTAAAGGGTTAAATTTGTAAATTATTCCTTCAGGGAGAGAAAGCAGTAATCGGTGTTGCTGGACCAACAGCGGGCTGTATCTGCTAAACTTGCATTGATCTGGCTAAATGGACATATACTCCCAATGGTCATATATCATTAGTCTGAAGTAATGCATTTCATTATAAAATATAATGTTAGCACATTCAATAATAAATAATGGTAATCACTTAGGTCATGTGAAGGTTGTAAAACTTTTAAGGTATCTTTAACAAAATGAATATTTTGGGACATAAAAAAATATACTGCGTCCTGTGACAGAAGCAGATTCAGAGGGTTCTGTCACTGGAGGTCTTTCTCTGTGTGTAGACCCTGCATTGGACTTACACCCATTTAGGGGTTGTTTAATGCCTTGCTAATGGGAATTTTTCTTTCTGTCTGTATATGGTGTAACACAGCTCAGAGTCTGTTGGAGTGTAATAATTTGAAAAAATCAAGATGGCATTCTCCCATGCTGCGAGGAACCTCCTAAAATTAGGAAAACATCTGTGCTTTCCTTATACATAGAGGTACCTGATTAAATAAAGAAAATGTTCAAGCAACTGAGCAATAAAAATTACATTGAACACAGGTATTTTACACAGGTATGAGATAAGCAATTAAAATCTGATTATGATTGCTGGGCAAACCTGTTTGCACATTTTATGGATACCAATGCTTGAAGAAGAGATCTCAGTGATTTCGAGAAGCAGCTCATTGATAAGGGCACATATAGCACAAGCTTCCATAGGGGATTGTAGACCACTCAATTTGCCGTTGTTTTTTGCAAAATAGTGGCTAAATCGAAACCAGCCAAAGAGACTTTACCACTTAGTAACAACTGTGGATGAAAGTGGAAACTCATTTAAGGACTTGTTTATTGCAGTTGCAAGGAAAACAGACAGGCCATAGTATTATTTTTTTTTCAAAATTACATTTTAAGTCTGCAGCAGAACTTTGCAGAGAAGAAACTGGCTTTTTGTTTATAAACCATCTGTTACACAAAAAATGTACAGTTCTGGATAAAGTGGTGCAAAAACAAAAGCTCTATGAAAGTGGTTATTTGGTTGAATAAGTGATATTAGAAAAAATAAAAAGTAATATAAAAATATTGCTCGAAACATATCTGGAACTCTGTTTCTGTAATGCACTTGAGTTCCTTTGTAACATTACGCTGGATGTCAGAAACATCACCATTAGTAACTAAATCCAAGATGGACATCTTTTATTACAACAAGCTTGAGGGAGCCACCCCAGTGCATTTAATCAGTTCACTGTGACTGACTGACTATTCTAACAATCCAGTGTCTTAAATAAATTAGGTCAATTTACATAACACAGTCAAGAAACATTTTGGTTTCCATCAATCAATATTCAAATAAATGATGTATCCTTATAAAACAACTATGTCTTAATATTATCTTAAAGTTCCAAAATAGGTGCACCAATTTATCTTTAAAAAGAATCTTCTTATTTATAAATTCCTAAAAAATAAAATATATTTAATTATTATTTTATTGTTTCCTTGTTAACTTTTTCAGAACACAATAGGAACAGAATATCTTAGTTACACTGGAAAAACACACTCAGAATATTCATATATTTACAATGAAATAGTAAAACACAAATGGACGTATGAGGTGTGACAATTTAATTCATGGAATGAACCAGTAGAAAAAATGTGTATATAGCATTGCTCTAGCAGCTACTGTCATCTAAGCATTTAGTTTGATGACTTTGCCATTGCTGACATACCTGGAACTCTGTTTCTGTAATACTATTGCGTTCCTTTGTCACGTTATAATGTCTGCCAGAAATGCCCAAAACTCTTTGTTTTTTCATGGCAGGTTTTATTTTTGGGAAGTGCCAGAAATTACAAGGGGCTAAGTCATTTGAATAGGATGGATGATTCAAAGTAGTAATTGATTGCTTAGGCAGGAAGTTGCGAACGCTGAACGCATCATGGCTTGAAGCATTCTCATGACAGATGATCCACTTCCGGTGTCATGGTGCACATCTTCACACCCCTCCTAGAACCCCTTACGCCATTCAAAGACACTTGACTTTTTCATAGCATCCTCCTTATACCACTTTCAACAGCTCCAATGTTTCAGTAGCACATTGTAGCATGGTTGATGCTACATGGGCATTTCAGGAATTAAATCATTACACCTCATACTTTTGTTTTTTCTTCTACAGTAAAAAAAAAACCTTATTTGACCTCTACTTCCCACAATGATGGTTTCTGATTTCTCTCGTACTGAATGGTGAAGTGTATTTTCCTAGTATAGCGCCGAATGCAGCAATTCTGACTAAACACATTCATACTTCAGTTCACCATTTTTTCCTGGTGGCAATGACGGTGTCCCCATCCATAGGGCAAGAAGGTTTAATGAATGGTCTCAAGTGCATACCAGTGCTGTCCCAGTGTCAGGATCTCAGTCAGCTAAGCATCTATGATAGATTGTGGAATGAGGATAGAGATCAGGCATTCCACCTCCATCATCAAAACACTTTATTTTGGAGTATCTCATGATTATTTTTTTCTGGTTATTTTAGTTAATGCACACTACAAAAAGAAAACTTTATTTTCATACAAAAACATACAGAAATCTTTCTCAGAACAACTTATAACAAAGCTCAATGGTATGTACAGAAGCAGGGTATAAATATTTCATTTTTTTGTATATTTAACACGACAGACAGACAGACAAACAGATAGACAGATAGATAGATAGATAGATAGATAGATAGATAGATAGATAGATA
>JANRMT010028174.1:47595529-47712258 GCA_026402145.1 Polypterus bichir lapradei | reverse complement strand
GAGGAGGTTGTTATCCTTGCACCAAGAAGACAGCTGCTCCACCTCATCTCTGTAGGCAGACTCATCTCCCCCAGATATGAGCCCCATCACGGTAGTGTCATCTGCAAATTTCACGATAATGTTGCTCTGGTGGACGGGGGTGCAATCATATGTGTAGAGAGAGTAGATAAGTGGACTAAGCACACAGCCCTGAGGTGACCCAGTGCTGAGGCTTAGAGTTGGTGATGTGTGACGGCCCACTCTCACTTTCTGTCTGCGGCCAGTGAGGAAGCTGTTGATCCATCTGCAGCTGCTGTGAGGAAGCCCCAGGTCTTTTAGTTTGACATCCAGTTTGCTCGGACGAATAGTATTGAATGCAGAGCTATAATCTACAAACAGCATGCGTACATAAGTTCCTTGCTTCTCCAGATGTGTTGTAGCAGCATGGAGTGCTATGGCTATGGCGTCCTCAGTAGATCGATTTGCTCTGTAAGCAAACTGATACGAGTCAAGGCCACGGGGTAGGGCTGCTGTAATGTGATGACGAACCAACTTCTCAAAACATTTCATTGCCACTGGGGTGAGTGCCACTGGTCGATAGTCATTAAGGCTGGAGATGTGAGGTTTCTTGGGCAAAGGTATTATAGTGGAGGTTTTGAGGCAGGGTGGAACCGTCGACTGTGCGAGGGATTGGTTGAAGAACCTGGTGAAGATCTCAGCCAGCTGGTCTGCGCAATCCCTCAGTACATATCCTGGTATGCCATCAGGGCCAGCCGCCTTCCTCGGGTTTACGTCCCACAGCGTATGCCTCACTTCATGTTCCTCCAAGGTGATGATGATATCATCATGGGTTGAGTGGTATTTCCTTGCCTCTAAAGCATCCAGTGTAGTGTCCACAAAACGAGTGAAGAAGATGTTTAGCTCCTCCGCCAATGCTAGGTCACCTTCAGCAGTGCCTAGGTTGGTCTTGTAATTCGTCAGCTTCTGGATACCCTGCCACATCAGCCGGCTGTTCTTGCTTTCCAGGTGGCACTCGATTTTCCTCCTATAATCCGCCTTGGCCACTCTGATGCCTCTTTTCAGGTTGGCTCTTGCCATACTATAGTGGTCACTGTTCCTGGACTTGAAGGCGTTATTCCTCTCCTTTAACAGCTGTCGAACTTCCTGGGTCATCCAGGGCTTTTGGTTAGGGTAAACCCGGATGTATTTGTCCACTGTGACAGTATCTATGCAGTGTTTAATGTAGCAAAGGACACTGTCCGTGAATATTTCCAGGTCTTGATGTTTGAAGATGTTCCAGTTGGTTTTATCAAAACAATCCTGCAGCTGTTGAGAGGCACCCTCCGGCCATGAAGTAACAGTCTTTGTGCTGACCGACGCAGTTTTCCTGATGGTGGCATAAACAGGAATTAGGAGCAGGGACAAATGGTCAGACTGGTCCAGGTGGGGTAAAGGTCTGGCCCTGTAGCCCTTCTTGATGTTAGAATAAACTTTGTCCAGAGTATTACCGCCCCTAGTGGCACACTTTACATGCTGATGGAAATTAGGGATTACTATTTTTAAATCTACATGATTAAAATCCCCAGCTATAATGTGTACAGCGTCCGGGTATTTACTCAGTTTGTTACTAACAGTTGCATGCAGAAGCGCTAACGCCGCATTAGCATTCGCATTCGCATCTGGTGGTATGTATACAGCTGTTATTATAATGACGGTAAATTCCCTTGGCAGGTAAATAGGCCTGCATTTAACAGTCAGATATTCTATGTCCGGTGAACAATGGCGGTTTGTAATCACAGTATTAGTGCACCAACTGTTTTTCTTTTTCTTGCTTTAGTAGCTCACTTAGTATTGATTTGTTTTCTTTGAATATCTTTTGGTTCTGTGCCTCCAATTTACACCACTAATCTATTTGGTTAAATTTAGCGGACTAAAACCCAGATAATATTCACACCGTAAATAAGACGGTGATTTATTTATTCTTTCAGTGGGGATCCCATGAACACACCCAGCCTTGGCCTGACTCACACACACTCCTTCACAGAGAAAATAAGCAAACAGTAGTAAAACAGAAATGACAGAATGTAATAATCAATAAATAATGAAAAATAACTACACAAACTACAACGATCCCACCCCAGTTCCCTTTACAGCAATTATACAATAAACACGAATTTAAAAACAACTACAAATTACTAACAATAACTACACACTATGAAGCCCTTGAAAAATGGCAAATGACGAAATGAAGTGATGGAGGTAGATAGTCCAGAGATCAGCACGCTGTATACGAATGTAAAGATAGTGCTACAGGTATTTCCTGATGAGAAAGTGACGTGTGAATAGGATCAGGAGCTCTCCTTTCTTCATAGGATAACAATTCCTCAGACAGTCCTCATACAGCAGGACGATACCAGACAGTCCATACACCCAAAACAGAAGATGATCCAGAAGAAAACAAGAATCCACAAGTTTTAAATGGGAAGGCAAACAGACAGGCATCTCCAAACACAAAACACAAAAGACTTCCTCCCTTCTCTGTAGAACTGGCCTCCTTTAAAATGTCACGTTGGCCTCCTTGTGTCCAGCAGCCCCTGCACCCTCAGCAGATGACCAATCAGAGCCATGGCAAGGAGTGCTGGGAGTTGAAGTTTCATTCCCCAGTAGCACCACTACAACGTTACAGACACCCAGAGTTCAAGCATGTGCAGAAGTGAACGGGGTGTCACCATAACATATCTCACCCTAACTGAAATCTATCCAGTTTATGTACTTTGCTCATTTATCCTAATTAACACTGGATCCCTGGCATAGTTAAAGGGCCATATTGTATTTCATCTGAAATAAAACAGGTGATTCTACCTGGTTGGTGCATCCAAATTCTTGATATGTGCTTGGGCACGTTTTCACCAGAGACTGTTCTTTCTGAGAATGTCACAGAAAGTAATGGCCATTTTTTACATGTCCTTTATTAAAAGTATTTATAACAACCTAAGCATGGTTTTATATGGTAATATAAGATGAGAACAGAAAAAGCCAGAGACAGTGGTGCACACAATTTCAAAGGTCATTGGTTGTCACTTCTCCACTCTGGATTCACAGCACATTTTAATATTAACAAATAAATCCTCTATGAGATAATCTGGACCCGCATAACTCAACTCGCCCACTGTCTGTACAGTCTCCTGCTATCTTGTAAGTGGCAAAGGTCTCGCAAGAGCAGGACCCTCACATTTCATAACTATAAGTAAGTGATTTATTGTGCTGTCAGATCACCTGTGACATGCATTTAACAGGAAAGTTACCAATTAACCTCCTAGGTTCTTTTCTAAACAGAAATAGGAAGAAATGTCCAAACCAGCAATGAAACTCCTACCTAGAACCATTTACCTTTCTCAGAGACCTTATTGTACCCCACATATTTAAACCTAGGGACCTTACTTTTATTCTATGTTAATTAGTGTTCCCTAATTCTATTTTCTTATTTATTTTGTCTTTCTTTCTCTTTCTTCATTATGTAAAGCACTTTGAGCTACATTAATTGCATAAAAATGTGCTATATAAATATGTGTTGTTGTTGGTTACTTTCACCAATACAGGACTTCACAGGAATGTTCTCTCATGTCCAGAGGGGACAGCAGTTAGACAAGGATTGAACAATCTAAACAGAGTTACTTGATTTAAGCATTCACTTAAATATTATTTTATTTGCATAATAAATAATCAAAGCAAATTTAAAGTGATACAAATAATGACACAGCCTTGGTGGCTCCAAGCCCTGACACAGCCCCTGGCAACAATTCACAGATGGTGTCTTTTCTTTAGTTGCAAATGATATATCTTTAATCGATAAATGAAAATCGAAAGACTACCTGCCAGAGACAGCTCTCTTAAAAGTGTCCAGCAGCTAAGAGAGAACTCAATGCCATGTCCACTTTAGTTTTTGAAAGCAGCAGCCAAAAAAGGCTTTTTAAAAATGTGTATTTTTCCACTGAGCAGCAACTGTGCTGAGTTCTTTGCAACAGTGTCAGAAAAACAGCAACAGTTGGAAAGCTGCCTAAAAGTGTTTGTAGCAGTAAATTAGAGAGAGTTCTATGAAAGTGTCCATTGCAGAAACTAATATAAACCTCTTTTCTATTGAACGTTTTCTTTTACAATAATAGCTTTCTCATTCTTCATGAGATAAGCATACACAAAACACCTTAGATTTTTTTCAACTCTGTTAACACTTTTCAGTTTCTCAAAACATGGAAAATGTTACACAATCATTATCACAAGCTCCTATGGGAAACATAAGCTTCACAATCTAATTATGCCAAACATTATTACTCCTTCCAGCTTTCCCATAATACACTGCATTCCTGGTTAGCTTGACAGGACTTTCAGGAAACCTGAAATCTGTCAGCTGAAAGAGTTAAATTATCCCTTGTACAGTAACTGCCACGGTCAACATCATGACCTTAAGCAATGATAATCTGAGGAAATTGTCTAAGTGTTTATATGATAAACTGTTCATGAGTTGTTAGGAAATTATTATTTTTGTCCTTGGATTACGTGTTTGTATGGATGTTTCTGTGAATTTCACCAAACCAAACAAAATTTCATGCACTTGATGGTGTTTTGGCAATAACATGAAGTAAAATAAGGCAGCTAAATGTATGTGGATGTTTATTTTCCATCAATTATTCTGCTCGTCTTATGAAATGAAATATTGCTAGAGTTTCTTAAGAAGTACGGTTTCTGATCCAAAGTTGCTTTTTTGCAATGTTTGTCTGTTATCTCATCAGTTGCATATTTTACAATCCTTGTAAAAACAGTCATGGATAATTGCCAGTTACTTTGGCAATGGTTACTTTTAGTCAAGTATTGACTTTTCTGATTGTTGTTGCCAGCAGGTTTGGGCAAAACAATTATTACTCTGTAAAGCTAAAAAGCTTGACCTTAGCGCAAACAAATTGCTATTACAATCAGCTGCTATGGCCATTCTGGGAACATCGTGGGAATGATGTTATTTGTTTATCTGTGTCTTGGCCTTTTTGCAGTAAAACTTGCATCAAAGGTCTTTTTTAATATTATATAAATAGAACAATTTCAGCATTTGATCTCTCTGTGTGCATTTTTACAAACCCAGATACTCTATTGTTGAGTGACTCACTAACTCAGAGCAATAATGTGTGATTACCAAAGTTTATCTGATCTTCAGTCAATAGATAGATAGATAGATAGATAGATAGATAGATAGATAGATAGATAGATAGACAGATAGATAGATAGATAGATAGAAACTTTATTAATCCTGAAGGAAATAGCGGGGTTACAGGAGCAGATATACAAAGACAGAAATACACATATAACAAGAATTATCTATAAGTATTTAATAAAGTGAAGGTATTTACTAAGTGTAAGTTTATTAGAATTTCACATGTTTATCAGTTACAGTTTCACAGTAAAGGATGCCGGTCACTGGCACATTATATTGCGCATAGCGATATTGTCTGTTAAGATATCTGCTAGACCAGCTCAGTACCATTCAGAACACATAACCATAGTAAACCACCTTAACCATAGGGTGACTAATTGTAAAGTCTGATGCCTGAAGGTGGAAACATCCTCACATGTACCTTCTGTTAGTTGCTCCTCTTTTTTGCCAAGACCTCATACAGTGGTTAAAAGTCATTGTCCAGAAAAGTAAGCAGCTGTCTGAATGACCTCTGTTCTACCACTTCATCCAGCATGTCCAGTAGAAGTCCTAAGAATGAACCTGCCTTTGTAATCAATTTGTTTAGTTTGTTGGCATCACCTGCAATAATGCCATTTCCTCAGTGCATTTCATTACAGAGAATAGCACTGTTCACTACAGACTGGTAGAAAACATGTAAGAGTGGCCAAACCCACACCAAACGACCTTAACCTCCTTAGGAAAGAGAGACAACTCTGACTCTTCTTTTATAAAGCGTCTCTGTTGGTACTCCACTCAAGCCTTTCATTCAGATGCAACCTGAGGTACACTCTTACATCCTCACCATCTCCAAATCATTAGCTTCAATGAGAACCAGGGGCAGAGTAGGCTTGACACTCCTTAAGTCTACAATTATTTCTTTTGTCTTAGGGATGCTAATCAGCAGGTGACTCAGTTTGTAGCATTCTACAAATTCCTTCACTAGAGGCCTGTACTCATTCATCTATCTTCCCCTGATACACCCAACTTTGGCTGTGCTATTAGAAAAGTTCTGCAGATGACATGCTGTAGTGCTGTATATAAAATCTGAGGTGGACAGGGTGAACAGGAAATGAGCCAGTACGGTTCTTTCTGGAATCCCTATACTACTCATATCCATAGTTGATCTACGCCACAAAAACTGTGGTCTCCCAGTTAGGTAGTCCAATATGCAGGAAAGTGTGGTAGCATCAACCCGAACTGACCAGAGCTTCTTCCCCAGCAGCTTAGACTGTATGTTGTGTAATGTGATAGTGAAGACGAAAAACAACATTCTCACACTGCCATCTTGTTTCTCCAGATTGGAATAGGCTCTACTCAGTACAAAGATGATAGCATAATTCACACCTGTGTGGTCCTGGCAGGCAAACTTCACAGGTTCCAGTGCTGTTTTGACCTGGCATTGCAAGTGAGCCAATATTAGCCTTAATATGATGATCCAGTTGTCAGTGGGTGAGTTTTTTGCATCCATTGGGATGGACTCAACAAGATTCACTTCAATTTATAATCACTATGTGCTCTTCACTAAGTAGACGGTCTCACTTAAATAGATTTGCATAAATGTGGCACAGCAATAGTGAAATCGTAACCACAGAACAATTACTAACATAAAGACACATACTAGACCAAGATATGTAGACATCAGTAAATACAATAATATTACTTGATTAATAGTTTATGGCTTCTATTCATTCTCCGAGGCTATTTTATTCTACACCTGCTTGTGTAGAAAAATACTACAATAATTGGCAACATCAGCTGAAGTATTGCTTTGATCAACATCTAGACCCTGCCAGATGCCTCCCTGGTGAATATCCAAAATGCATTAAATTCAGTAATAGACTAAAAACCTGCTTATATTTATATATACAGTGAGTGCACAATTTATCAGATGGCCTTTTTAAGCTGTCTTCTAAGAGTACACAATGCCACATATTTCTAGCCTTTCCCTGTAACTGCTTGTGTTAGATAAAACTTTGATGTTACCTTACCGGATCATAGAAACTCAAGGGAGGAAATGTCACAAGGGCCCCCTTTAAGTTCTGAACAGCTCATCTTATGGCAAATCCTATATGGGAATTAATTGTGCTCTGAGCAGTTCATACAGTGGTCCTCTTAACGTTGTCAACATTGTATTTGCTTAGTTAATCATTCTCAAGCCTCTTATGTTTATCCACATTTATGTGAGCCAGGAGCTTTTGTAATGTTTGTTACAGGCTTGAACTCTTCTTTTGCTACAGAGTGGTCCAAAAGGCTTGGTTCACTATGCCCCTCAACACATAAAACATTATTTTAAAAATAATTTGAATGGGGACTTACTTTAACCATTAATCATATTGGTTCAATTGCACATATTATTACATTTCTACCCCAAATGGTAGCAACATCTATAATAGTGAGCTACCCCTTTCAAGGCTGTTTCTTGCCTTGCACCTGATGGTATTCAGATAGAGTTTCTGAATAATATTGAATTAGGTTAAGAGTTTTTGAAAAAAATTATTTTCAGTTATTCTGGACAAAGAGGTCTTTTGAACAAAAAAAGTAGATTTAAAAGATTACAAATGCTTTTTTAAAAACATTGTCCTAAAAGATCCCATGCTGTTGGTGTTGGAGTGTCTGCTTTCATTCCAACGTCACAGACGGCTGAACAGTACTTTGGCATTAAACCAAATATTAATGCAATGAAACAAATGTAAATAAAATTAGTTTTAGAAATATCAAATGAATATAAATCTAAACACTACTTCTAAGGGTAAGACTTTCATTTACAACCACAACTTCCCCAGAATATCGATAGTTCAAATATTTAATTATCAGTTGCAGATTTTTCTTGACAAATGTATTATTCATTGTAAAGAACAAAATCTTTTGTCTTCTGTATTCTTCACTTTCACCGTACCATACATTCTGTATTTATTACTTTATGGTTTCCCTTTCTATTAACTTAGTTTCACCACTATTAACCAAAACTGATACATTTTGATAAGAATCAGTGTGAAAATTTCTTTGTAAATATACAGTATTTATTTAGTGTTTTTTGTTTTAATTTTGTATTGCAATAATTTAATATGAACTAATAAGGAATCATTACCAAATAAATAAAGTACACCTTTGATTTGCACTATAGGTGATCCTTTCTTTCCCTTACAAAGAAATGTATTAATTAAAATCTAACAACGTTAGAATAATATTGATGTACTCCCAGCACAAAAGATAAAATCTGTTCTCAGTGAGGTGGCCAATGCTGTGTCATTTGTTATGAAATGTCTTTTATACTCTTGATATGTCCACATAAAAGATGTCTGTAAGTTGTTCACTTTTTCTCGTTCACAGGTTAATCAATCAAATTCCAGGAAGTAATTACACGACAAGAGTCAGGTGTATTCTTATCACCTGCGTCCAATTCCAATATGACATCCATCTACAGGGATGGCTACTGTTCAAGGGACTGATATTATCCACAGATTCTGCATATGGCAGTTATTAAACAATAATAAGTTATAGTCTACGCAAGGCAAAGATTTTAGCCCTGAAAGACTATATCCTTTGGGAGCTGCAACAGACAATGTCTAGGCGAACGGGAATTTTATGGCTACCTTTCATTTCCACACCTTTAAGGGTGATCTTGAATGTAAACTTGATTTTATGGATAACCACCCTGGCTTTCCAATTTACTGTTATCAACTGCCAAGCACAATCAACAATAGTAACAACAAACTATGGAAAATTACGGGGTCTGAAAACTCCTCTACCCAATGAGATCCTTGGGCCAGTGGAACAGTATCTTGGGGTTCCTTATGCCTCTCCACCAACTGGGGAAAGAAGATTTCAACCCCCAGAGCCCCCTTCTTCATGGACTGGAACGAGGAATGCTACTCAGTTTGCCCCAGTCTGTCCCCAGTACCTGGAAGACAGATTTTTACTAAATGATATGCTCCCAGTTTGGTTCACAGCAAGTTTGGATACAGTGGTTACTTACGTGCAAGATCAAAATGAGGACTGTCTCTACTTAAACATTTATGTTCCCACTGAGGATGGTGAGTAGGTTTCTTGTTTTTGTATTGTTACGTTTCTTTTTGAAAATATGAATTTTATGATTTTATATTTATGTTGATAAGTATATCATTGGATAGTCAATCATCATATTACTGATAACATATTACTTTCCATCACTGCATAACCTTGCCATTTTTTTTAATTTTATAGTTTTATGGTTTAACAGAATTGTGTGTTTTATGAAACTACTAACAATACTAAAATGTATGAATTTTGCAAAAGTAGACTTGTACACACTTTTAATGTTTTAGAATTGATCATGCTTTGCAATATCTGGATAACAGAAGCCTCTGAAGGATTCCCAGCAAGACCTGAACCCAACAGAAATCATTGTTTTAAAGAATGAAAATCAGAACTTTTCTTTTCTTGAAGAGAATAGTAATATTAAAAATGAGCAATTCACTTAACACAAAGAAACTTTAATCATACCTGAAGACTGAAATCTAATATTATAGACTACACCATAAACAGCAATACAAAGCCATAAAGTGCTTAGTCATATATAAAACACGCTTGTGAAAAATAATGTGATAGTCAACATTTTTCAAAAATATTTGTTTCATGGCCCTTCTGTACTTTCCATATCAGATAACACTCTTAGACCTTTTGTAAAATCAGATTGAACATTAGCAAGAGTGCAGAGTAAAGCTGGAGATGCCAAGTTGACACCTTAAAGGAACAGATAAAAATAATCATAGCAACGGCAAGTTGTTATTCTCCTATGTTTTCTTTAAGTGTTTTTCGACTACTGACCCATAAAGTTTGATCAGGTGTAACAAAGCTTAGTTTAGATATTTGAGGGCTTGCTGGTTGCTTTCATTCTTCACTTTATATGATGTCATGCATAAAGACTTGGGGTGCATGGGTACAACGTTAAAGTGGACAAAATAGTGAGAAAGTGAACAAACTTTGGTTAAATCACATACTTTATGAGACATATTTATATATGTACAAAGACACAAATATGAAAACCATAGATTCCTGTCATGTGATAACCTGCTCTCTGTAGTGACAACATAGCATGGGGAGCAGAGAAAGGCTGGAAGAAGGTAAACCTCAGTTGCAGAGTGTATGTGTGCGAATAGGTAGTGTTCGTTATGAAGATTGACGTTCGCTTTGATGTAGAGGAAATGTGAACAGTATAAAAGCACAGAAAAAAATATCAAAAGTACTGTTCTTCTTAATAAACTTGCTAAATGACAAAGTTAAAGCACCTCTCCATCTGACGGTTTGAACGAAATTCTCCTGTCACAAAAGCCAAATGATTACACATTAGAAATTTCTGCCATCTACCCACTTCAACTAGACTGCCATTGGCATGCTAAAAGAATAAGGAAGCAAACACATGCAGCTCAACATAGGACAATAAACATCTTCATTATTAATATCAACAGCACATTACTTTTGTGATGATGATTAACGTTTATATAAAATGCTGTTGGATATTAAGTTGGTCAGAATACCAAAATGGGAACCAGAATCTTGAAAAACAGTTCTTCAAAATATAGAGAATCCAGAAATATGATGACTGGACCAGACATTTACCATTACAAACTCAAGGCACTCTAATTAATTTTAAAGCAACAGGTTCATCATAGCATTTTAATGATTCTGACTATCGTGACATCTAGGAGCATTTGCACTACTCCAGATAGACTACATTTAATAATCAAATGAGAGAGATTTTAGGGATATTACAGAGAGGAAGTCATATATAGTCAGAGGCAAAACACTAAAGCTGAATGTAATGTTTACCAAAATTGAAGAAAAGTTTTCTAAAGTCAAAAACCACATAAGAATTGTGAATAGAATATTCTAAACGAAAAATGTTCTAAAAAATGCTTGGTAATATATTCCTTTATGTTGAAAGAGCTTTTATAACATGGCCATCGTGATATCACATGCCCATCAACCATGTCTCCCACAAAAACAAGAAGTATTAAATGGTGTTGCCTGTATGGACTGCCACAAATGTGGGTTCTCTCCTGCTTGAAAGACTTCAGACCAGGTCTCATCTTTTTTTGCAATCAGACATTTGATTTTTTTTAAACTTAGCACAAACATTAGAAGAGAGCAGTAAAATGGTCGCTACACATTGACACAGCAAGCCAACAGCATCTCCATAGAGTAGCAAGTGCAGTCTCACAGTAGCTGGCATTCAGTGGAATTCTGTATCATCTTCTTTTTTCAAGGAAGAATCAGGAATCTTCAGGAGCAGGTCACTCCCACAATCCACAGTCCAGTTCAAGAGAAGAGCCAACTGGTGAGAGGACCGAGAATGGTACTGCTCTTTTGAAAGGCTTCTGTCATTGTGAAAGCCTGGAGATGCTACACGCTGCAAGACTGTGCACAGCCAATATTAAATTGATCATTTTTCAGTTGTGTTTATTGCAAAATCAGCCTTTTCAGGAACATATTGTCTAGAGGTGAGGACTAATTCGTTACACTTAACACTCTCCTCAGGTGAAACAGGTGCAGAGTTTGCCCTTCAGGTCATAAAACAAATATGAAAGATGGTGGCACCCATAAAAATAAGTCTTAGAAAATGGTGACAAAATTATAACTAATAAATACATTATAAAACAATAATTGGACATTATTTTCACAATCATGCTACTGACTACTAGCAATGTTTTCAAGAATGAGTTTTTAGTACAGCAAAGGTCATTAATGTTAAAACACTGAATAATTTTTTAAATAATTTACTACCAATACGTTTGTTTGTAATATATTGTATGAAAAAGTAATTTGTGAATATCCTCCTCCCTTAATTTATATGAGTAGCATTATGAACATGTTTTGTTTTTCTTTTTTTATTTTAATGGGTTCTTGAAAATAATTACGGCGAGTCATGGGATTGCTCTCTTTGGCTTCCCTTGGTCATACTGACTGTTCATTTAATTTGTAAGGTTGGTATTTATTAATTTTCTGAAGCAAATACAGAATGAGAAGGTTTGATCATATACCAAGTTCACATTTTTCTGGAATCTTACAAATTAATCATCATCAATATCATTATTATTATTATTATTATTATAATCATTATCATCTTGGGATGAAATGTTCTTAAACAATGTTGAGAATTTGAAAATAATTAAATAGCTTTTATTATCACTTGCACAAAGTTTTTTGCAAATTGTAATCATCGATTCTGATATGCAAGGAAGACCTGTAAATGACATTATGAAGAAGAATAATGGTAAAATACTTAAAATAATATTTATTTCTATAGCACATTTTCAGACAAAAAGAGAATTTAGCTTAAAGTGTTTTACAAGATGTCAGAGAAATAGTGGCCAAAATAGAAAACATCACTAAAAATAAATAAGAACGAATAGATGACATACCAAAAACAGTACGTAAGAATTGGTCAATACACAATAGAAGTAATAAAAAAGAAGAGCCCTTATATGTAGATTTATTTTTAAGTCTCTAATGATAAGTCTGATGCTATGGTCAGATGTTTGGGGAGGAAAGAAAAAATGAATCTCTGACAGCGACTTGATGCAGTGGGTCTTGTGAACAGTTGGAGAATTGGCTTTTAAGTGAACATCATAGGTGACTGCACAATACTTTGATCGGGAAGTGGTGGTGCAAAAAACCACCACATGGAAAATGATAAAGAAAGCAGAGAAAAGTAGAGATTAACTATGATTGCAAGTCCCAGAAGTACATTATATTTCCATTAATACAGTATAAAATCTATCAGAAGTATAACTAAAATGCACCACTGAAAGAGTCAAATTTAAAAAGTGGGTTTTTAGGAGTTTTTAAAAATTTTCCACGGTATTAGCCTGGTATATCTCTATCAGTAAAGCATTCCAGATTTTGGGTGCATAACAGCAAAAGGCCTCCTCACCACTGCTTTTATGTCTGGCTCTTAGAATAGTAAGCAGACCATTATTAGAAGATCAAAGTTTATGACGTGAAATGTAGGGGAACTGGACACTTCAGAATGAGGAGGCTAGTGAGTAAATATATAAACCCTTGACACATATTTTTAGGAAGTCACTGTGCACTGGAGAGATTCCGAGGGACTGGAAAATGGCAAATATCATCCCATTATATAAAAAGGGTGACAGGGCAGATCCAAGCAACTATAGGCCAGTAAGCTTAACATGCATCACAGGAAAATTAATGGAAGGAATTATTAAGGATAAGATTGAGCAACACATGGCAAGGAAAGGAGTTATTCTGAACAGTCAGCATGGGTTCAGAAGAGGGAGGTCGTGTTTTACTAGCATGCTGGAATTCTATGAGGAGGCAACTAAAAAAATACGATCAAAGTTGAGCTTATGATGTTATTTATCAGGACTTTCAGAAAGCATTTGATAAGGTGGCACATGAGAGGTTGGGCATCAAGTTAAAAGAAGTGGGAGTTCAGGGTGATGTTTTTAGATGAGTGCAGAATTGGTTCAGACACAGGAAGCAGAGGGTGATGGTGCGAAGAACCTCATCAGAACTGGCCAATGTTAAGAGTGGTGTTCCACAGGGGTCAGTGCTAGGGCTGCTGCTATTTTTAATATATATAAATGATTTAGATAGGAATAAAAGTAACAAGCTGGTTAAATTTGCAGATGATACCAAGATAGGTGGATTAGCAGATAATTTGGAATCTGTTATATCATTACAGAAGGACTTGGATAGCATACAGGCTTGGGCAGATGAAATTTAATGTCAGTAAATGTAAAGTATTACACATAGGAAGTAAAAATATTAGGTTTGAATACACAATGGGCGGTTGGAAAATCGAGAGTACACCTTATGAGAAGGATTTAGGAGTCATAGTGGACTCTAAGCTGTCAACTTCCCGACAGTGTTCAGAAGCCATTAAGAAGGCTAACAGAATGTTAGGATATATAGCACGATGTGTGGAGTACAAGTCCAAGGAGCTCAACCTATATAATGCACTGGTGAGGCCTCATCTTGAGTACTGTGTGCAGTTTTGATCTCCAGGCTACAAAAAGGACATAGCAGTGCTGGAAAAGGTCCAGAGAAGAGCGACTAGGCTGATTCCAGGGCTACAGTGGTTGAATTATGAGGAAAGATTAAAAGAGCTGAGCCTATACAGTTTAAGCAAAAGAAGATTAAGAGGTGACATGATTGAAGTGTTTAAAATTATGAAGGGAATTAGAACAGTGGATCAAGACTTGTATTTTAAAATGAGTTCATAAAGAACACGGGGACACAGTTGGAAACTTGTTAAGAGTAAATTTCGCACAAACATTAGGAAGTTTTTCTTTACACAAAGAACGATAGACACTTGGAATAAGCTACCAAGTAGTGTGGTAGACAGTAAGACGTTAGGGACTTTCAAAACTCGACTTGATGTTTTCTTGGAGGAAATATGTGGATAGGGCTGGCGAGCTTTGTTCGGCTGAATGGCCTGTTCATGTCTAGAGTTTTCTAATGTTCTAATATAGGAAGGAGCAAGATTGTTTATAGTTTTATATACTATTAATAGTATTTTAAAGGACTCAAGTAACCAATGTAATGGTCCCAAAATTTGTGAGATGTGCTCAGATTTCCATTTTCTAGTTCTGATTCTGGCTGCAGCCTTTTGCACTAATTGCAACCAAGTTTTGTCTTTCTTAGGTAGTCCAGTTATGAGTGCATTACAGTAATCTTGCTGACTAAAAACAAAAGCCTGAATTAATTTCTGAGCACCTTGCAGTGTTATAAGAGGTTTAACTTTTGCAATGTTCCTTAAATGAAAAAATGTAGTCCTAGTAATCTGGTTAATGCAATTTAAAGTTCAGGTCAGAGTCCATGATTATGCCTAAATTCTTTACTTCCGCCTTGTTTTTTAATGCTAAAGGATCAAGTTTATTTTTAAGACCCTTATTATTTACATTTTTGCCAACAACCAATATTTCTGTGTTTACCTTATTTAGGAAAAGTTTATTTTTTTCAAAAATAGAAAAGACAAGCCAGGAACAGTTACTCGTGCCTGTGATTCTTGTGGTTTTTTCCATCTTTAATGCTGTGGATTGTTCAACAAATGGATTGTTTCAAATTACACTGACAGAAGATGGTTGGATCTCAACCAGTTCATATGTAGCAAAAAGTTAAATGAATTCTGACATTTCTCAGACTGAATTGACAGTTCTTCTTACATTCCTATGATTGCAACAGTTCTACTACATAAGTGGGCTAAATTTAAATTGCACCAAATGTTTTAGTTTACTCCACTAGGAAGTGGTAAAATTATAGTAGTTCTACTAATTAACACTTCTCAAACATCTGTATAAAAGCTTTAGCTTAACAAGCTCATAGACTAATTCACATTCTTCTTTAAGGTAAAATGCTTCTATGATCAACAAAAATCAGTATAGTTTAAATCGTGATATCCATCAGCTCATCTTTGTTACTCGTAATTGAGATTATGGCTTGTTTACATTAAATTTACATATAACAAGTTCAAGTGTAGCATTCATACGAGGAGTGCTCGATGTCTGGAATTAAAGCATTTAGTACTATTATTATTATTTTTTTTTGCTTTTTAATTTGACTAGGTTGTGGTAATGGAAGGCACAGTGGTACACTTGTTACTCATGTTGCCCTGTACATCCAGAGCTCCAGATTCAAATTCAATGCTGTGTTGTTGCACATTCTTCTTGTGTTGACTTAGCTTTACTACCAGGTGCGTTCATTTTCTTCTCACATCCCTAAAAAGAGGTGTGTTAGGTTAACTGGTGGCTTCAAATTGACCATGTGTGATTGTGCATGAGGGGGGCACTGCAATGGACTGGTGCTGGTTTCTGTCATGCATCAAAAAAATGGAGGCTACCATGAACCTGAACTGGATGATGCTGATTTGACCATTTTTATTTTGTGTTAACATACAGCATAACGTTTGTACATAATGTACAAAAAGAAGGTGACAAGAAAATGTAAGAAGATTTGGGGAGCCAATAAGTATCCCAATTTAATAGATGTTTGTATGGCTGGATGTTATGGCAATAGGCAGCCATTCAAAAGAAATATGAGTCCCAGACAAGTGCCTCTGCTCACTGCAGTTCCAAAATGAACAAATTCTAGTGTTGAAGTCTTTTTATAGTGGATGTCCAGAAAGATGAGGGCAGAGGTGTGGCTATTGGTCTTCATTTTTAATGCTGGAGGTGAAAAGGAAGATAAGCAAGCAGTCATGTCACATACCAGTCCTTCTCCTGTGTACCTTTAAATGCAATCCCCTTAATCGATACACCGTGCCCTCACTTATGATCATATTACTTTGTGGTATAGTGACATGACTAGGCTGTTGGCATCATATTTAAATAACTAATGCCAAAAATGGCTTTTATGACCCCAGTAAACTATGTTTTGGTATATTATATCATAAACAGACATCCAAAATATCAATTTTAAACAAACACAAGAATCAAGAAGCAGGCATGAAAAGGCTCAGATAATCACAGAAAACACCACACCAGTGAATAGAGAGCTGCTGTCCCCACCCTTGTGGACAGGTAGAGGCTGCTGAGAAGTAAAAAATGATGTTTTTTTAAGAGTGCCCTGGAAAATGTGATTGATGGGGACTAAAAGGAGAGAAAGAGCAGAGCATCCCAATACTTCAGGTCCGGATCATGACAGGACAGTTAGCCTACCTTTTTCCAGATATAATTCCAAATGAAAAACCAGAGGATCCAAACATTTCACTGCAATAAAAATTAAGAACTGCAATGAGAACAAGTATAACAATAGCAATAACTAAAGATACAATAAGTAATAAAAATATGTACATGCACACTATACCATAAATACAAGTTGTTTCTGAGGAAATGGATGAATACTAAAAAATGGAAAAAAGTAACAGAGAGTTTACAAGAAAATAAAACTAAAACAGGAAAATGTAACCTAAAAAGAATAACAAAAATACAAATATGCTAAAATATTTCACTTTTATCACCTACTACTATTCATTGTCCGTGTCAATTTTTACTACCATGTAAACGGACGTTTGCTGATGGGGTCAACCATCACTATCGAGTTAGGTTCAGATTGTGATTCTGTATGTTTAAATATTGAGAAAAGCTGATTTTAGAATGGTATCTGTACGTCTGACAATGGAAAATCTAAATTGATTTTCACGTTGCAAAATTTCATTTATCATCAGAGCATGATGCATGTTTTGCATTGTGTAGAGCTCCTGAATGACTCTCAAAAGAGATATAACAGTTTCCAAGGTGTCCGTCCTAAATAGCCAAGACCTATGTATAGGAAAAGTTTCAGAAAAAATGGACCTAACAAGCAGCATTGTGCTTGCTTGCCTCGTTACAGACTCCAAGCCTATTGTTTTTGTAGTTTGGTCCAGTAGCTATCCCCACATCCTTCATAAACAGTTTGACCCATGTCCAACAATAACTGCTATAGAGATTGTTGATTTAACTGGTATTTTTGCAGTCTGCTTCTTTGAGTCGTTTAATCAGTCTATTGCTTTTCAAAATTTTTGCATGAATAGTTTTTGAGATACATCATTTATTTATACAGTATATTCATGTATGCACATTACAGAAGCACACACACACACACGCACACACTCAGAAATTTATAGGTGAAGACAGCTGACAGCTTGTTTGCCCTACCACAGCATATGCTGTTTATCTATGCAGCCTGTTTACTTTATTTGACCCAAAATGTTTAGTTTTAAATGAAATATTATTTAAGTTGTTCATTTGATTTACTTTCCTGATTATTTTACTCTATATTTACTACACATAATAAATAGTATATGTTAATGTACTGAATTCTATATTATTGTACAGTTCAGTCATTTGTATTGTATTGTAAAATCTTCTATTGAGTGATTTCTAGTGGTATCACTGAATGAAATTTTACATGGAAGTAAAGCAGAGACAATTTTTGCTTATTTGTGCCAGATTGTATGTTTTTTATGTTTACACAATAGCCTGTTTCTTTTGAGAAATGCAGCATTAGACTCTTTTTCATAGGAGACAGTGCTTCTTTAATGTAGGTACAGATATCCTTTATATGTTCTGCAACTTTGTGACTGTGAGGGTCAGTGCAATTTTCTGTGCTAAGCTGGACTAGGCCTGTTAATATCACTTGAGAGGCCCACCACATCAACACACTGATTAAGATGGCAAGCTCAGTTATGGAATGCACTCTGTAGGTAGTAGCAAAGGAGAGAACAAACTTCTAATCTTTATTAACAAACTTGCTCATCATCTCTCTGGTGCACTAACATTGCAGACTTCTAGCCAACAAATTATTTTACAGAAGTGTGTCAAAAAACACGACTGAGGGTTTCTTCATACATATACCAATACGCCTGCATACTTCCTCACTGTGATTGCTCTCCTATCTTTAGCCATGTTGGACATTTTCTTCTGTTTTGTAATTCTGGTGTGTATTTGAGCCAGATTGTTGTTGTTTGTTATAGTATTCATTTATTTATTGAGTTTCTGCAAAAAGCTAAATTTTCCTGTTGGAACAAATAAAGTGCTATTTATCTAGCTATCTATTTGTAGTGTGCAACAAACATAGTAATTAGTACATCACTGTGATTCGTAAGCATATAGAGACATATCTAGTGTAAGGTTTGTAACTGCTTCATGTACGGTGCATACTGTTTTTACACAAAGATTTATCTTGCATATATACAGAATAATAAATAAAAGGGGTATATGAATAAAGAGACCTGAATTATTTTACTGAATTAATTTTGGTAAATAACATTTGAATAAACATTCTCGCTCCCTTGGTAGCCCAATGATAAGCATCAGAGTGCTGTCTCGTTTGTTTCCAGCAATTGAGCCTTTAAAAACTGAGTCTTTCTCTTAATTTAGCTGCCTAAAAAACAAGTCAAGAACAGAACCACAGACTCTTGCTCGGATAATTTGCTGCTTTTCTGTATCGTCACAATGGTTTATTCTAATGTGTTAAATCTGCAATATAAATAAAGCCACTGTCCTTTAATGTTTGGGTGTTTTCAACCCCGGTTTTCTTGAATAATCTCCAATAAACTACAGGTAACTAGTGAACCTTTGTGAGTAAAAGGCATCTTGCTTCTTTACAATGTGGTCCCTTCTTTCTGCTTTCATGTATTCTTTTGCTTATGATCAGAGATTTAATAATTTGCTCCAGTACCTAGGTCCCCTCTAGGGATTGGTAACCATTAATTGAGGGTCATTTTTTCAGCACAGAGCCCAAGGCTATTTTCACTGGTCTGTTTTGCTCCAATTCATTTTAGCCACAGTTACCAATTTATTATGTAGCTGTAAACTAAGCATGAAATCTTCTACTGTTTTGAGCTGGTTGTGAGTCAACCAATTCATTCCCATATTCAAAGCATTTAAAATTTAAAATGGCACAGAAAAAGCAAATGCCATCTTGAGTACATTTTTATTGTTCTGTCACCCCGATGCACTTGGTTTATGAGTATCTTTATTCATAGCTGATAGCAACAGACATCCTCTTACTTCAAAAAATTCCAATCTTAATTCTAAGGCCGGTGGTTTGCTCTGATGCCCTTTTGAACGTAGGAGACACGGTCATTAATCTTGCCATACACAATGCCAGCTGGCCTTATCTGCCTCCAAGCAAATAGAAGAGGGGAAGTGGACACCTTCTAAATCTTCACTGGCTTGGCTCTTGGCCTTTGTTTTAGCATTTTATTAAAGCATTCCTTTGTGAATTTATAGACCATTCTTAAAGAAGAGTACTTCGTAATTGATTAGTCAGGATTAATTCCATATATTTCCATTATAAAACTGACAAGGCATTGTCATTTATAAGAATGTGGTTGCTATGAAATTAAATATCAATGCCGTAACAATGACAATGACAGAAACCTTAAGTAACCTCAGTCAGATACTAATAGGAAGTTTAAAATTAATTGTGAATAATTCTGCCAAACTGTCTTTGAGAATTGAAAGTGAACTAGACCTTATAGAACAAATGTATATAAATAACAAATTAAAAGTCTATATGTGGCCAAAAATAAAATTTGACCATAGTAAATCTTTTATTTACTGTACATACTCTGATAGGAGACATCCCTCATGGCACCCATACAGTAAATATACCAAGGAGGCAACAAGCACTAAAATATGGCAAGTGTCTTAACCAAAAGAGCCACAAGCAGAGGTGCAGAAAGGGAGTGTTTCAAGGACAAATAAATTGAAATAACATGAAAATCTTGCTAATTTTCTTAGATTAATATGTCCTGCTGATCCCTGGGTCATCTTCTTCCCATGGAGTTGAATTTTTACCCACTTTTCTCCCAACTCTACACCTCTACCTAGGGTCTCTTCTGGAGTCAGAAACTGCAGTCCTCCATTGTTTTCAGGGTTACTAGGTTAGAACACTCTTTGGTGGCTCCTAGTGTTTTTGCAAGGTCTCTCCTGCGAGATGGACAACACAATACCATGAGTTCCATAGTTCCATTCACTGACTCAAGGTGAAGGACTGCTGACTGACTGTCAAAAAATAAGAACATTAATCCAAATATTAAGGTCTAAAGCCAGAAAAAAAAATTTTGTATGAAAAGCCAGTAAGTAAGTAAATAAAATAGCAGTGACCTTTATGCCAGAGCGCCAAATGATGTCACACACTGCACACTCCCAGGGGCTATGAGGATGGATCACCATGGCAATGACTAACACATACTCATCAAAAAGCTGGCAGTGAATAAACAAACTTTTAACAACCTATAAAATGTCAACTTATTAACCATTGCAATTTCTACAAAATTAATATGAAACTCACATTTCTCAAGGTTCAAAACCCAGAAAAGGCAGGAAAAAATAAAAGACAATAACTCATTATAACACTGTCTGGGACATCTGTTAGTCAGAAGTTGTGTCCTCTCTTGCCTCAGCCTCTCCTCGCTCTCTTTTTTCTTTCTGCTCAGAATGCCTTGCAGTGGATCATTCCTCTGTGATGTATTGGTTTCCACCCTGAACTCAATGTTCTGACTCTAAAACTGGATATGTGATTTAAATAATGGATGGATAAATGATATAGCCTGTTAAAAGACTGTTTTAAACTACTTGCAAATAAGCCTTTGAAATTCTTCTTAACAAAAATGGATATGCAGTATTATACTATTTTTCTATCCTGATGTTATGTTATCCTGAAACATAAAGCACAGAAAATGAGAGTATATCTTAGACAAACACACAAAAGGCCAGACTCACTCCTTTCACAGGTCTGGGCCCATCTGATAGGCCACACCAAAGGCAGCCTAGGCCCAAACTCAAATGGGTGGTTTCCTGCTTGCTCAGGTCTAAAAATGGGACATAGTCTTTTAAATATCAGTAGTACAGAATGTCCAGAAAGGATGAGACGGAAGCTATGAGGAGTCTGGTCCCAGGAAAACAAAAACAAAGGTCCTCAACATTAAAAGATTTTTTTGAAGAAAACGAGAATGTCTCAGAAAAAACAAATAAGAGGTCAGACCTACTCCTTTAAAGGTCTAAGCCAATTGGATAGGCCATACCAAATGCAGCCTGTTCCCAAACTCAAATGGTTGTCTTCCTTCCTGCACAGGTCCAAAAATGGGGCAAAAACTTTTAAATATCAAGAGTTCAATATGTCTAGAAAACATGAGTGAACAACTATGTTAGAAAGATAGAAAAACAAACGTCCTCCACTTTTAAATATTTATTTGAAGAAAAAGAGAATAAGGCAAGGCAGGAAATGGGCAAAAACAGGTTTTACCTAGAAACACAAACCTAACAGCAGAAAATACAAATAAACACAGCCATAAACAGTACCCAAACAAAACAATTTAAAAAAAATCACAAAACAGGAATCCAGAGCGCAAACTCAATGCCGACCCTTCAATACTAAGTGAAGCTTCTCCTCTTATACAGCTGGGGTAACCTCCCAGCTGCATTAGGTGCCATTGTCTCTTTTATGAGGAGCCCACAAAGGCAAGGCAGATAACACAGAAAATCAATACATAGAAACTTAACAATATGTTAACACCATATTATTAAAAATTATATTATTGCTTAAATATAAGGACAAAAATAGAATTAAGAACAACATATTAAAACCTACATTTAAATGACACCAAAAGGGCTATATAAATATTTACAGTGAGGGCAGCAACCTTGGGTGAAACATAACACCATAACACAAGAATTACAATAAATTTGTTTTTAACAGAACAAAGTCTTAGAAAGGAAAAATTTCATGTAATCATTATAATAGGTATTAAAAAACAGAAACAACGCAAATCTTTCAAACCTGAACATATGGGATACACTTTAGAATGTTAGTATACTTTTTGGTAAAATATTAAGTGTGAGCCTATCTGCTGTTTAGCATAAAATCACGCAAATCATATACTTCTCAAACCTGCATAGTCCGATTCAGGGTTCTGGGAACTCAGGGCCTACCTACCTTGGCAGCATTAGGTGAAAGACATGACAAGGCTTACTTACATACATTCCCACTCATGTTCACACAGATGTGTGTGGGTCTGTTTTAATCCAACCTAAACAACCTAATTTCTATTACCTGATTTCTAATCTTTTACATTATGCAGGCAGTATGGCATAGTGGTTAAGGCTTTGAACTTCAAACCTTGAGGTTTTAGGTTCATATCCCACTACTGACATTGTAGTCCATGAGCTAGAAACATCACCTGCCTGTGCTCAAATTGGAAAATAAAATATAAATGTAACCAGTTGTATTTTACATATGGAGAGTTGCCTTTTGGGAAAAGGCATCAGTAATGGTAACATCATACGCAAACAGAGAACCCTTGGCACCTTGTGTTGCTGGTGCTGGAATGCTCGATAGCAATGTCTATCGTTTATGCTTAAACTCAAAGCATTTTTGAAGAGCAGTGCATTTTAATGCCGTTTGTGCTAGTGCTTGTGAATATTTAGTTTGTTTGAGATTTACAGCACAGAGGTTGATAGAGATGTTAGCACCTGCACAAAACTTTATGCAACTTCAGTGCATGAAGTGTGTAAAAATATTTATTTAATGTTACAGTATCTCACCCAACCACATTAAGCCTGCCTCTATGAAAACACCTTAGCACATCAGTGGAAGTCTTTTTAGATGATGTAACACAAAGTCAAATCTGCAATCACATCATTTCTTACTTCATACCTCCTGCCTTTATGAGTCGTTTCTTCTCTGTATAATTCTCATAGTATCTAGCTCCATATCTTAATTTCTAAATTACAGGTACCTGTTTTCTACCTCAGCTGAAGACTCAATGACAACCTAAAATACACCAGTTCCGCCTTCTGGCTAAACAGTTCTAAAACTTATAATGTTTTTAATGCCACAATGTAAGTTATGTGAAATATTCAAATATTGCTTTCAGTTTGATGTTGTTGGCATTTGGCCATTTTGGCCTACCCATGCCCCTGACAGAATACATTGTCTTTTTGTCAAAACAACTAATGGTAAGTTGGTAACTAGTTCATCTTCAACCTTTGACATTTTAGATTTTGAACACAGGCTATTTTTTTCTGCTAACTGCAGCACTAACATAAACATGCATACTAAAACCCAGTTAGTCAAGTTCAGAGTCATGATATATATCAGCAGCACTGGAAACAATTCAGGAACTAACCGTGATAGGTAAGCCAGTCTATCTCAAGACTCATGCCTGTATAAATCCACATGAAGACCTTTGAGGGACTGGTCCTGGACTATATGAGTCCTTTGTGGTAGGTTTCCTGGGACCCCTGAAGTCTGCATATGTGACAAAGATTGGAGTGGAACATGCAATTTTCTGTCTGCCCCACAAGGCTTACTGTATTCTCACCTGGACAAAGCAGGCATTTCTGTGAATATGATATATTTTTTGATTTCTCTGTTTGCCTTCAGTACCATCCAACCATCCCTACTAAGGGGTAAATTTAGAGATATGCAGGTGGATGAGCCTATGGTGTCCTGGGTATTAGACTATCTCTTGGGCAGACCACAGATTGTGGTATTCAAGGACAGTGTCTCCAATATAGACGTCAGCACCGCAAGGAACAGTCTTGTCTCCTTTGCTCTTTATTTTATACTCCTCATACTATAAATATAATACCAGGCAATGTCAGACTATAAACTTAACACCAGGTCATATCATTTGCAAACATTCTCAGATGATTCTGCACTTATGAGGTGTATTGATAAGGGGGATGAGACAGAGGATAGGAGTCAGGTGGAGAACTTTGTTTCTTGGTATAGAAAAAAATATGATTTTAGCTAAATCAAGTAATTACCTATTGATTTCTGCCGCACCAACCAGCCTTTAAGTCCAGTCATTTTACAGGGAATGGATGTAGAGGTAGCACACTCCCACAAGTATGTGGGGGGTTCACATCAGTGACAGACTGGACTGGCCTCATAACACAGTGGAGCTATATAAAGAATTTTCCGCTGCTGTGGTGTGCTGGGCTGGTAATATCACTTGAAACAAGGACCACCAAACCATCAAACTAGTTAAAAGGGCAGCCTCAGTTATGGAACTCAATTTGGACCCCTTGTAGGTAGGTAGCAAGGGAGAGAATTAAAACAAAACTGAATGCCATTATGAAAAATGCTACACATCCTCTAACAGTAAGGACTTTCAGCCAATCAGTTAATCAGGAGAAATGTGTCAAGAAGTGCTTTGGGGGCACCTTTATACCAACAGCAATACACCTGCATAATGCCTCACTGTGGCTGGGCCTGCCAAGTTAGAAGTTTTTCCCATCTTTTTACTTTTTTCCCTTTTTGTCATTCTGGTGTGTGTTCAGACCATAGTATGTGTGTTTATCTAATTATGTATTTGATGAACTTTTCTATAAAAAATGATGTTCTGTTTATTTATAGCCACATGGGTGAAAACTTGTCCATTAACCCAACATATATATGGGAGACTTGGGAGAATGTGCAAACCCACCCATATAGTGAATTGACATGGAATTTGAACCCAAAATAATGACTACACCAGCATGCCCCCAAATTTTATAACATATTGAAAGTTAATGTATTTTTGTTATTATTTTTGTGTTCTTCATGCGTAGATCCATAGAGAATATATTTTCTATAATGAATCGTATCTTAATGCAATTGCATGCACCTTGCTTGTTCTTTTTAAATGCTGAGTTGCATGTATAAACTTCTGAACGGAACATAAAGTTCAGCATTGGTGGAGATTTATTACAGAAAACTGGCAGCAAGTCAAATGACTTAATTTGCTGATAAGGCTTAGGTGGACATAATTATTCAGTAGTATAAAGTTTTATACAGTGTATCAAGAGAAAAGCTTAATCTTGCAGTGTTTCAGTACATCATTTAACCTAACTGAGACAAATCTACTGTCCTCATGAGCACCATCAGAAACCTTATGTAATAATAGCTTATCCCCTTTAACTTTTTATTCTCTCTACTCCTGTTAAAAATACGGCTTATAAAGGAAGTTCAAAGTTCAAATGATTTGTCTTTTTTTTTTAAATTTCATCTCAGCTATCTTTTTCTTGTTCAGCCTATCCAGTTCTATCAAAGTTTTAGGGCAGCTATTCATGTACCATTCTGAAATGGGCCTCAATGATTTTTTTTATCCTGGCTATTAAATTAATTATGTATTTATTATTTAAGGCCATGTCACATTACACAAGTTTTTGACCGATTTTCTGTCTTAGTCTTCATTTATATTATCTTGGCGAGGTAGTCAGTGACATACTCACGTGAAACCTTTGTGTAATGTGACATGTCCTGTAACTTATTCCAACTAGTCTGTGATAGGTTTGATTTATGGCTTTAGTTGTAGGGGTGGGCTTTGAATGCATGTGAGCTGACAATCAATGAATGCTTATTTGGAAGCACAGTTCATATAATGCAGCAACAAGGAATAAGGAATGTGATTTTTTTGGACCCAAAAAACTCCAGTTGCAGAACCCTAAAGAGAGATTTGTCTGCTTGATGTCTCATGTTTTATGTACCACAACAGAATGGAAAAGAGAAAAACAAGGAGAGGACTGCAACTGAAATCATTGTAACTGCTAACCCTTCATATGACACCATTTTCATCAGGCAGCACATTACTTACTGTTACAAAAAGCAGTGAGAACAACTGTGCTGGAAAGTCAATATGCATTCTATAAATTTGAAATGGCCATTGATATTCAGTCATTTAAATTGAAATGGTCTGGTGACTAGATTAGCAACAATTAGAAGTTGAGCAATGTGACATCAGCTTTACTGTTACTTTTATCCAAATGATCTACTGTTTCATGCCACAGGATACCAGTTAAATATATTGCCTTGGTACCCAATGAGTTTCTATATAAGAGGATACACAAAGTTTGTCATAACTGGGCAACCCAAGTAGCAGGTTTAAGTGGAAAAAGATTTCTGTGAATTTCACTTTCTTTATGTTTAGTTTTATTATTTTTATTTGACTTATTGTATAAATAATTATTTTTCTCATTATACCATTCATTCAGTTTGTTTACTTATTGACAGTTGCTATGCAGATCGCTGCCATATGGCTGCATCATTTTGCCACCCCTATTCAAGATGGTGGTATACAGTACAATGTGTTGTAATTGAGTAGCACACAAAATAGACTTTCTTACCATCACTCCAAGCAGTCTGACATCCCAACACCACAGGCAAGCTTCAGACCAGTCCAGGCACCAGAATTGAAGAACAGACTTTAAAAGTTCAAATTATTTTCAGTGTCTCAAAATGTTGCGATACTAGATGTGTGTACTCATTAGGACAAAAAAAAAAAACAGATGCCCTATAAGTATTACTATATTCATGAACATGGAGAGGTGTCAGCTAACTCTTAAGAATTACCCAGTGCAGAGGACATGGACCCACGTTGTGCTTGCTGATGCTGACTATACCATACCTTAGGCGTATAGCTGGCATATGAGTCCTATTAATTTTTGTCTTGAGAAAATACCTCCAGATAGACAATGTTTTTAGTGAAAACTTCAAGCCTTGCTCTCTATTGCTGAGGTGTTTCGCTTGCACATGGTTGAGCCACGCCATTTGCTTTGTTTCAAAGTCATATCTCTTCATTTGTGTCATTAACACAATTTCATTGATGTGAGGATGATGTTTTTTTTGTGTACAGGGGCCTCATGTATAAATGGTGCGTACGCACAGAAATGTTGCGTAAGAACTTTTCCACATTCAAATCGCGATGTACACTTGGTAAAGCCACGTAGTTTTCCACGGTACCTCATACCTTGTCGTACGCAAGTTCTCCGCTCGGTTTTGCAGACTGGCGGCACCCAGCGTCAAAGCAATGCTACTGTTCCTGTGTCATTACACCTTATTTTCCTGACGCGGTTTTATAAATACACTGAAACTAACTGCATATTGTTTATTAGTGTAACGCATCTGATTGTAATTAACTTGTAACAATATAATGGTCCAGGGAATAGCCATAGTATTCCAAATACCATAACTGCTTTAGCGTTGTTACTCTCACTGCACCATCTTTTTCTTCTTCTTCTTCTTCTTTCAGCTGCTCCCGTTAGAGTTGCCACAGCGGATCATCTTTTACCATATTACTCTCACTGCACCAGTATTTATATCACTGTATCTGAGTGTGAATCACAGCAGCAGCTGATCGGAAAGAGAATTATCGGTATACAGCTTCAAGGACACGCTGTCCCAGCCACGGCAAAACGTTTCAAAGCCTTTTCTGTACGGACCTCACGGTTCAGAAACAGTTTCATCCCAAGAACTTTAAACGCACTTAATCAATTGCTCCTTATAGAACTGTTTTTACTTATACAGTAAGTACAATCACCCCACTGTAAACTTGCACTACAGTTATAAAATCGCACAACCTGAGCCACTTTATAAAGTGCGTATTTACATATGATGACGATATCATTTTTAAGGTGAAATGCAGCAAAATATGTTTTTTATATTATACAGATAAAACTTTAACTTCATTTAAATAATCTACTGTATATTCTTCACTGGGAGTATCGTGAAGGATAGAATAATTAAACATGTACTATGAAGATATTTCAATGTTCCTTAAACGTTTTGAAGAATCGGCGCTCTAAGCTTAAAGATGGCTTAACGTCTATTACACAGCTGATTGTGTGGTGATTGGGTATTTGGGGAAAGAAAAGCAAGGCCTGCAGTGGCGGCTACGCCAATATATATTGAATATAAAACAGAAAGAGAAAATAACAACACAGCTAAAAACACAGCGACAAATTTCGGCAAAAGTTAAGTGCTTGTGTCATGAGCATGAGGCGGCTATGCAGCGTCTGCAACGGACGTGGCCATCCACTGTGCATAAGCTACCTTACTGACATTGGCGGGAGAAGGAGCCACCGATTCTTCCTCTGCCCAGTGCCACCACAAGCCTAGAGCCGCCCCTGAGTACTGCTGCAATAAATTATTTCATCGAAGGTCACACACAATCGCTGCACTGTGAAATCCATGTTTAATAACATGCTTTAACTACTATCATCATGAAAATATCACGTATACATCTCAGTATTTTAGTTATTCAGAGAGCTGTAATATCACGAATGTAATGGATTCTGTGTCCAGTTGGAGGAAGAGAGCCGGTTTAAGAAGCAAGTAGTTATTCACACACTTAGAGCACATAGAAGATCAAATACAAAACAAAGCATTTAACGTGCTACTTTAATTACCTTGTGATTTGAGAAACTGGTTAATTAAACGATTTTAAGATGAAGTTTATGATGTTCTACTTTAATGACAAAATAAACTACGTGATTAAAGTGGAAATGTCGAGATTGAAGTTGACATTTCGTGCCTTTTCCCCACTGTGTGCCTTTTTTTCTCTGTACCCTAATAAGCTTTCATGTGACACTTGGACAGTGGGCTACAACTCGCCTTTTCGCGGCGACTTTGATATGTGACTTCTTTTTTATTTCTGGCACTGTGCAATTTTGTGAATGTGAGCTTTCAAGTTTCTCCAACACGCTATGTCACTCGATCAACTTCCTTTTGTTGATTATACCACGGTTTATTTGAACAAATAGTATGTTTTTCCTTTGCCTCCATTTGGTATTCGCTGAAATTCTTATATTTTCCCCCGTGCTTTTCCCATTGTCTTTTCACAGAAGTCTGAGCTTAAGGGCGATTTATATTCGTTTGCATATTCAAAGAGGCGTAATTCTAGGAGGAGTTGGGGCTTTACATAAAGCGTGTGCACGAGCGTTACTTTTCACGCTGATCGGGATTTATTTAGCGGAAGAACATGGAAGTTGGAGTACGCACAGATTCCTGCATCTGGATTTTTCTGTGCGTAAACACATTTCGGCTTTTGTGCCTACGCCATGTTATAGTGCGAGTTCTACGCACGCCGTTATACATGAGGCCCCAGGTCTTTCGCAGCAAGTGCTGATAAAATGTAAAAGTGCAGGAATGCACCATCTAGTGGCTATGATTGAGTGTGCGCAGAGCTAACTGCTCCATACACACACAAACATGTCTTTCATTTATATATGTCTAATGTCCCTCAATGGAAAGGAAACCATAAAAAAACCTTTGACTTGAGAAACAAGTACAAACAAAATCTTTAAAAAAGAATAATTTATCATTATAAATAAAAGAAGAACAAAAATGCCAAAAAAGGCAAAAGGAGGTAAAAGGACTCACCTAAAAAGACATTCCAATAAATCCCAATACAAAATCCTTAGATGAAATCAAACAGAAGTAAAAATCCAGAATTCTAAAAACAGCAGTCACAATAGAACAGAACTCCCCTAATGTCAATGAAACACTGAAGGACTTGCTCTGAGCTTCAGAATTTAAATGATGAGGGTGGCCCTTCAGTGGTGACATCAGTGTGCTCCCAACTCTTGGGGTTGTACTAGAGGAATACATGAGAACTGTATAAAATACATAGAAACTAAATAGTAAATAAACAAGCAAAACTAATCAAAATACATAAATACAATAAAAATATGAAAAATAGACAATTAAAATAAACAAAGTAGGCAGATAAAGAATAATAAACATAAGCCAGAAATTAAACCCTGGCTGTAACGTAACACAATGTAGGGTTTCTTAATGAATGGATTGAAAAAATGCCACAAATCTTTCTTCAAAACAACTGTTTGTTAGAGAACTTCAATTTTATCTTGTCCCATGGCTTTTCTTATTAGTGCTGTACCAGTGATACACAGCTGTATTACCTAAAGTCTCTGCATATGCAAACTAGATGAAAGTACACCATCTCCATCTCACCCTAGAAAAGACAGACCTTCTGGTTAACCGAGCCAGCCAATCTATTCAACTCTCCATCTCTGGTCAGCTTGATTCATTGTCATCATCATCTGCCAAGTCCATACACATGTTGCAATGGTCTTTCAGTCATGCAGATTAACTCTATACAACATCTGTAAGATCAGACCATATCTGACTTTGAGTGTACAGCACAAATCCTATTCCAGCCTTTGCTCTTGACACATCTGGATGACTGTAACTCTGTGCTGCTAAGAGTACCAGTGTGTGTCACTGAGCTATTGCAGCTGCAATTCTGGTGATCAACTTGCCGAGGTGGGCACATTGCACTCCTCTTTTCAGAGCACTGCATTGGCTTTTTGTAGCAGCACATAATAAGTTGAAATCCTTGATGCTTGCCTATAGAGTGGTCAATGGGAGAACACCTACAGTAGGTATAAGGAGACACTTGTGAGATCCTATGCTCCTTCTCACCCACTTAGGTCTGGTGATAAATGGCGTATGGTTATATCATCTCTGCATGGCATCAAATCTCAATCCAGCCTCTTTTCATGTGTAGCTTTTAGCTGGTGGAATAAGCTTCCCACCAACATTTAAAATTCTGACTCCCTGAATGTGTTTAAAAAGAGTGTGAAAACTCTCTTGTTTGGTGTTTTGTTTCAACTGATATTAGCTGTTATGTTTTTGTTAATAGGTACTGTAATTTACTTGTATTTTCTTCTGTGGTATTTAATTATGATGATCAATTTTGTAACTTGTTCACCACTTTTTAAAATCAATTTGGATAAAAATATCTCATAAAGTCTCACTGCTGGCCTAGCTCTCTTTCTCAGGGGTGGAGGTTGATTTGTTTCAAACCTTTTTTTTCTGTTTGTAAAACTTGAGTTATGTGTATGGAATGTTATTTGATTTTAATAAATTCAATAAAATTAAAAAAAAAAATCTCCTAAGCAAACACATTTAATATAGTGTTACCGACCTTCATTTTGTTACTTTTTGACTATAATCTTGCTAAACATTTTTTAGTCAAGGCATACTATCATTTGATTTTCAGTTCTGACACCCAACTGCCTTTTTGACTTTGACTTTTGCCTGGCCTTTAAAACTCAAATTCATTCCCCAGTCTAAAAATACTCCCTCCCTCCTAAGTATGTACTGTGCACAACAAAGTATTGCCAGGAGTCACACTTTTTTTAGTGTTCATCAGGCCAGCACCAGTGTTTGTCAGGGTAAGGAATGCTGGTCCTTTGTAACTGTCATGGACATACTTCCAACATGGGTTAATTTCTTACAATACAGTGTAAGTGCCTTGGGAGTATTGGGCAGAGTATATTGGAAATTTTACTGAGCTTGGAGTATATCCTCCAAGACACTAGATGGCAGACTAGAGTTCTGGACCTAATGATTGTAGTGCTGTTGTAGGGCTGCACCTGACCTGACCCATGAATTACTACTGGGTTTTAAAAGGGTCACCCTTTTCCAAATCTCTTAGAGATGCAGACTGAATCTCTTCTCTTTCACAATCAATCTCAAGTTCTCTCTCTCTTACACATATAGATGCTCACCTGTAACTAGTGATAAGCAAAACAGGCAAGTTTCGATTTGCATGAAGTTTTGCAAAACTGACACCAATGTAATTTTTTGCATGCAATTTTGCAAATGAAAAGCGTTAAACCACTGAAAAGTTTTTGAGGAAGTTTTAAAGGTGTTTTTTTTTTTGAAAAACAAGAAATACTGTTCCCTAAGACTCATTCATGCTTCCATTTTTACCTGTGTTCTTTTCTGTAGTTGTGTGAAGCATATAGTATGTAAGCTAGTGATTTTTGTTTGTTTCACTAGAAAGTAAGATTTAACTGCAAAATGGCAAACATGTGCAGAATTAATACATGCAAATGCTTGCAGATAGTAACTTTAGGCACAAAATTCACAGGAAGTGAAAAATAAATCATTTTGCTCATCACTACCTGTGACCTGAGTTTTGTTTCTAAAGAAAGAAGAAAATGAAGAGAGCTTAGAAAAGCAGTAGATGCCACGTTGGCTACGCCTGTATCCCAAGAATGTGAGCAGAATATGAGGGTTTTGCAGTTTTGTTTTATTTCTAGTAATTTATTACATAACTGTTTGAACATTCCCATAGGATAGGTAGATACATTTTTACACTCCACATTTTTCCACAGTATCTCCATCAACTTCAAGAGCCTTCTGCTAATATATTTGTAACTCTTACCTGCTTAAATCCTGCACTTACAGCCACTTCTATTCTTCTTTAACAATGTCATAATTCCCAAGACATTTCCCACGGATGGTGTCATCTGCAAGTTTGTTTCTAAATTATTTCTTCTCCATCATTAATATAGCATTATTTCAAAAGAACATCATGGTATGAGTGTGAACTGATCATGAACTATGAACCAGATTATTCTGTAGCACTGAGTAAATTGAAGACATTTACTGTTGGTTTTGACTGAAGCATACTGTAGAGGTGTTTGCAAAATTTCCTTTTATATATTTTTCCTTTTATGTATATGCTAGCTTAAGTTGTATAGTCTGCTTTACTTTAAAAATACATACATACACACACACACACACACACACATGCACAACAGAGATAAAAAACAGTATTTTAAAAAGATGGCTACATGCCACTATTTCTTTAATTTCCGTGTCTTGAATAGTTCTTATATTTCTTTGTTTTATGGTTTTTATAAATATATGTAACCATCTGGACAAACAGTATATCCTTTTGCTTGTTGCAGTACTTTTTCTTCTTACCTGAGAACTCACTTTGCATTGTATATTAGGAACTGCCATGAGTCAAACGTCAGGTGGCAAACTGTAAGCCATGACTGTGGAACAGATTGCAGACTTGATTAAATATTTCATAAGCTCACTATTCCTATTTTCTCTCCTTTTGCAGTTCCCAAAAGGGATTTATATCAGAACTCAATACACAACGGGAGACAGGCTAACTGGCTTATACGCAGGTGAACATCAAAGACAGTACTTGTTAAATACCCCTAGAGACAAAACTCTTACAGTATTCCTTTATCAAAAGATTTAAATTTGGCTCCAGACAAGCAGTAAAGTGGCTTATACCCATCAAGCCTACATTCATGCATCTCTGCTTCAGATAGTCCTCCCCAATGACTTGAACTGGAATCTTTTCTTAAAGTTCCACCAATGACTCAGGTTTTAAATTTTCTATAACTTTTTTCTTCCCCCCAGACTCTAATTGTCTAACCTGACTCATCCGCATTGTGCAACTTGTATCCCAATGACTTGATTGTATGGCTTGTTTTTCTTGCTTTAATTAATTGTGCTTTCTCTCTCTACACCTCTACACTTACATTATCTACTGTTATTGGGAGGCCACTGGTTACTGATTGTCATATTTATTACTAACATGGAGATACCTAGTAGCACACACAGTTGTTTAATTAGCAAACTTTTTTTTATATTTTCTGATTATTAACTTAAAAAGAACAATGCAGTATGTGTGTAACACATTTAATAAGTGTTCCGAACACTGACACTCATTCGTAATCAGCAGTGAAACAGAACTCCAAAATTTAGTCCAATATGCCATTAAGGTATTAAAATACACTACAATTAAATGAGAACAAATCATAAAGGAAATAAACAGTGTGCTAAAAGGTATAACAACTCCAAAGCTGCACTTTCACTGGGGAACATCAAATTGGGAAAATCATAAATAAGTTTACTAAAGTGATTGAATAAGTGTTTGCAGTCTCATGCCCAGGTATTGTGCAGGCTGATTTTGTAAGTTCTCCTCATGTCTGTCTGGGTTGTCACCTGGCTACTCCAATTTATTCAGTGATTCTGCAGAACTGAGTTTGTGAGTGAGCCCCAGGATGTAATGGTGTCTTGTTCATATTTCCCACTTGTCATGAATGCGGTGGTTGATGGGAGTTTGTTTAAAATTTTACTTTAACTTAAACCTAACAGTCAAGAATATAAATCTACACTTTCTCACGTACAACCCATACTGGAACAACATAATCAAGAATCATAAAGTCTACCTCTAACTCTATGTCAGGTACCAGTAGTACACTGTAAAAAGTGCATATGCAAAAACTAGACAAAAAAAAACTTTCAGTGGGAATTGTTTTGCTTTTATTTAGCAGAAAAAAATGCCAATGGGGTAAACAAAGTTTACTTGACAAGATTTCTTAAAGTGAGCTAAATAATTATAAATACACATTTTTTGATGTTGATAATTCTATAAAAGCCCAAGCACTTCAGAAAAGGAAAAAAGGAGAAAAAATCCAAATAATGGATATCAATATCATCAGTACATAAATGCATATATCAATATCCAAATTGTACCACAACAATATAGAAACTTGGGTTCTAGATTCATCATTTATCTTTATCAAAAAAGACTATTTAACCTACAGATATAATTAAATACCCACATCTGCAAAATGTCAAGGAGGCCAGAACACATACATATATCTATATCAACAAAATAGGAAAGGCAATAAACAAAACAAAACAACAATATGGAATTCTACACAAAGCTCTAGTGCCTGAAAAGAAAGGACAATTGAGAAACCACTAAATAATCTCAAACATTAATAACAACAGAGTTAAAATCATCAGGTTTACAGTATACCTCCAGTTGAAGGATTAGACCTTGCTGTTGTTCAAAAGTAAGGGTCAATGTCTGCTCTTTAAAGGAAGATAAATAAAACCAGCACCACTCTTTTTGTCCTTTCTACATGTTTTGGAACCACTCCAGTTCCTTTGTCAAGGATTGTTTGAGGTTCTGATATCGATATAAATACATTTATGACAATCATATATACAGTTGTGCTTGAAAGTTTGTGAACCCTTTAGAATTTTCTATATTTCTGCATAAATATGACCTAAAACATCATCAGATTTTCACTCAAGTCCTAAAAGTAGATTAAGAGAAACCAGTTAAACAAATGAGACAAAATATTATTCTTGGTCATTTATTTATTGAGGAAAATGATCGAATGTTACATATTTGTGAGTGGAAAAAGTATGTGAACTTCTAGGATTAGCAGTTAGTTTGAAGGTGAAATTAGAGTCAGGTGTTTTCAATCAATGGGATGACAATCAGGTGTGAGTGGGCACCCTGTGTTATTTAAAGAACAGGGATCTATCAAAGTCTGCTCTTCACAACACATGTTTATGGAAGTGCATCATGGCACGAACAAAGGAGATTTCTGAGGACCTCAGAAAAAGAGTTGTTGATGCTCATCAGGCTGGAAAAGGTTACAAAACCATCTCTAAAGAGTTTGGACTCCACCAATCCACAGTCAGACAGATTGTGTACAAATGGAAGAAATTCAAGACCACTGTTACCCTCCCCAGGAGTGGTCGACAAACAAAGATCACTCCAATAGCAAGGCGTGTAATAGTCGGTGAGGTCACAAAGGACCCCAGGGTAACTTCTAAGCAACTGAAGGCCTCTCTCACATTGGCTAATGTTCATGTTCATGAGTCCACCATCAGGAGAACACTAAACAACAATGGTGTGCATGGCAGGGTTGCAAGGAGAAAGCCACTGCTCTCCAAAAAAACGTTGCTGCTCGTCTGCAGTTTGCTAAAGATCACGTGGACAAACCAGAAGGCTATTGGAAGAATGTTTTGTGGACGGATGAGAAAAATAGAACTTTTTGGTTTAAATGAAAAACGTTATGTTTAGAGAAAGGAAAACACTGCAGTCCAGCATAAGAACCTTATCCCATCTGTGAAACATGGTGGTGGTAGTATCGTGGTTTGGACCTGTTTTGCTGCATCTGGGCCAGGACGGCTTGCCTTTATTGATGGAACAATGAATTCTGAATTATATCAGAGAATTCTAAAGGAAAATGTCAGGACATCTGTACATGAACTGAATCTCAAGAGAAGGTGGGTCATGCAGCAAGACAACGACCCTAAGCACACAAGTCGTTCTACCAAAGAATGGTTAAAGAAGAATAAAGTTAATGTTTTGGAATGGCCAAGTCAAAGTCCTGACCTTAATCCAATCGAAATGTTGTGGAAGGACCTGAAGTGAGCAGTTAATGTGAGGAAACCCACCAACATCCCAGAGTTGAAGCTACTCTGTACAGACGAATGGGCTAAAATTCCTCCAAGCCGGTGTACAGGAATGATCAAAAGTTACCAGAAACTTTAGTTGCAGTTATTGCTGCAAAGGGGGGTCACACCAGATACTGAAAGCAAAGGTTCACATACTTTTGCTACTCACAAATATGTAATATTCGATCATTTTCTTTAATAAATAAATGACCAAGTATAATATTTTTGTCTCATTGGTTTAACTGGTTTCTCTTTATCTACTTTTAGGACTTGAGTGAAAATCTGATGATGTTTTAGTTCATATTTATGCAGAAATATAGAAAATTCTAAAGGGTTCACAAAGTTTCAAGCACAGCTGTATGTATTGGGTTTTTTTTCTTCTTTATTCTTTTCTGAAGTATTTTGGCTTTTATAGTCATAATTTTACTATATTTTTACTGTTTATATTACAAAGTTTATATTGCTTATTTTAAGAAATATTGTTAAGCAAATTTTGCTTAATCCATTGGCAGACTGTTTTGCTAAGTGACATAAAAGGCAAGCAGTGTGGCATAGTGGTTAAGGCTTTGAACTTCAAACCTTATTGTTGTGGGTTCAAATCGTGCTACTGACACTATGACCGTGACTAAGTCACATCGCCTGCCTGGGTTCTAATTGAATAAACCAAAGAAACAAACTAATTGCATTTTCAATGTTGCAAGTCACAGCCGTCCCCTGCGGCTCCGCCCACATAGTAGTGAAACAGCACAAACTTTAAAAACCAATAAACAAAATGGGTATCGCTAGCTAAGTGGATACAAAATACACTCCAACACATGGCCAGAGGTACAGCGATTCGAACAGAGGCAAGCACGTGAGTGAGGAGAGCCCTGCCCAGCTCCTTACTCTTGACATCAAACTCCCCCTTCCCCTCAGCCCACAGTCTCTCTCTCAGAATAAAATGCTGCTGCAAGTGAACTATGGTACTTAACACAATGGGAGAACTTGCAAAATCATCCAGAATTCAGGTTCAAGTTCAAGTTGGGGAGCATGCACTGGTACAGTGTGTTGCCGCACCCACTACACGATTAAACAACTCGGGATCCCAGTTGGCAACCCCCCAGGCAGACACACAGTCCAGTTCTACCCTCTGGAAATGACCCTCTACCTGCCGCAGCCAAATGTTACGTGGCCTGGTCCAGCCACTTGGGTCCCCAACAATGAGGATCTTATGAGTCGAATCACACTCGGGGAAACGCTCCACATGGCCGTGGTGCCGTAACTGACGCTCCCTCACAATGCAGGTAATTTGCCTCATTCAGGACTCCATGAGCAACCTCTCATATGACACAAAGTCAAACCAATAGTACCCAAGGATTTTCCGGAGAGACACAGTACCAAAGGAGTCCAGTCTTTGTTTCAGGTCACTGGATAGCGTCTATGTCTCGCAACCATATAGTAAGACAGGATGCACCAGGACTCTAAAGACTTGGACCTTCGTCCTTTTGCATAGATATTGGGAGCGCCACTCACCCCATTCCAGCGACCTCCTGACCACCCATGCTCTCCCAATCCATCTACTGACTTCACAGGAAGAGTCACCAGAGACATAAATGCTACTGCCAAGGTAAGTAAACCTCTCAACAACCTCTCAAGCAAATTATAGAAAAAAATGCGATCTAAATCCATTAAGTAGTTTTCTCATGAAAAGTGGACAGATATACAGACAGACAGACATATTTTGGATTTTATATAGAGAGAGATTTGCAGTGTATTACGAAGACGTCATTCAGCAATTCAATTAAATTAATTCAATTAATCCATTTCAATGAAGTCAGTGTACACTTATTGAAACACTGCATATTTTCCATGAATGCATTTAAACACAATTTTTCACTCTTTGCTCCACAATTTCAGCAGTGTTAGAATTATGCATTTTCATTTTTAAAATCAAATTAGCTCCTAAACACTGTTAAAGTACAGAAGTTAAATTTGTGCAATGCTGGATCAAAAAAAAAAATACTATGTAGGCAGCACAGGTTAGTCAGACTGATGTCTCTTTTCAAAAGGTATTATCAAATGTTTCGAATTTACTGAATCCTACAGAACTAAATCAGATTGATGCTATAGAAATAGGCTTTAAAATACATTAAACACACTTATCTGAAAGTTTTGAAATATGAATTTCACAAATGTAACAGATGTAATACTAATGGTGTGCATAGACTATTTGTATATTGTAATGCTGTGTAACACAGACAAAGCCTTTAGTAAGGTCTTGTTACAGAGCACAAACTGAGTAATAGATGCCCCTACATTGCAAAAAAAAAATTAAACCTAACTCGTAAGCCCAGTGAAATAAAATTAAATATAGTTTTCCTTATTGTAACAATTATTGCCATATGTAAAAAATTGTATTTATGATTATTTAGCTTATTTTAAGAAATCTTGTCAAGCAAATTTTGCATACCCCTTTGGCAGATCTTTTGCTAAACAGAAGCAAAACAACTGTCTCATTTTTGCATCTGTATTTTCTGAAGTGTAAAGTAGCTCCTGTTTGTTATAGCCGAGTCCATTTTTCATGATGTTTTCAGCACCATTTTTTGTCAGGATTTGGATTCATTATTGTTTTTTAAGGGGCAGAATTCAGTTCTTTTATTTACTTCCAATTCCACTTGTCGTAAACTGTGGGCCACCATTTTCTCGTATTTTTGTGTATGGTTGCTATGGAGTTCCAATGCTGTGGTAGCTAGGAGTGATGTCTCTGTAGCATTGTTTTAAAGGTCAGCTTCATACGCTTATAGTTAACTGAAGTTGGATAAAAAACTTTAGTGTCTGGCAAGTGTGTTTTCTTTGGTTTGTTTATCTAAATACTGACTTTTGTGCTTTGAATTTTTACTGCATCTTTGTTATTAGCTTTGGTGAAAGATTGGATGCATTTCTGGTCACAAAGTTGCCTGAAAAATGGTTATGTCTCATCTTCTGGTCCCTCTTGATATAAACTTCCTTTTCTCTGTAATGATCTCCAATATTTATACATTTTTGTTCTTGCTCTAGCTGTTATTCAGAACTATTATATATGTATTAAAGGTTTTGAAGTACAGAGGATCTGGAGCTTAGATTTGTTTTTGTGTTTCCTGACAAAGCTGAATGCTTGTGAACATCCTACTTCAACAACATTTTGTTTTCATCACAGACATCGCCACACTAAGAACATTGACTGTTGCCATGAAAACCTGTCTCAGAATTCTCCTGGGATACGCTTGTTAGTGACGTCAAACAAGCAAAGTTTCATAGGTCACTTCCATTATTTCTAAGGTATCTGAACTTGGAGGATAACAGACCTATTCTTTGAATTTCTGGTTATGACCCCTTGCGCCTGTGTTTTCACTTTGATGTTTTTGGTTCATGTTTTAGACTTTTGGAGTAAGCACTATATAAATGTAAAGAATTATTATTATTATAAATATTATTTCCTGAGATATCTTCGGTTCCTGGTTTTGACATTGGCCTATTTCTTGATTATTGTATCTTCTAGTCATTTTCATATTTTGTCCTCTGCCTCTCATTCTCCAACACAGGCAGAATAGTAATCTAAACTGCTACCATCAAAGACCTAATTTCATTTTATCTTTCCTGAAGATATCAGCTTAGGCTTTTCTGTTGATTTTAAACATTTGTCAAGAATTGAAGCCACCAGGAGGTCAGGCTACCCAATCATTTTAGAAATTCAGACCATAGTGAGAGTTTCTCTCTGTTTGTATGCACAAACAATGCATAGAGCTGTCTTGAGGCTCAGATTTTAATTCAAATCCAAGTATTAAAATAAGGCTAGTATGTGTGTTCTAATGTGATTAAGTCCAGTGGGTAATCATAGCAAAAACAGTTCAATTCGATGTTGCAATTACTCCTGTTGGTGAATCTCAAGGTCTTGGATAAGCTGAGTGCCTTAATTAGGCTTTCAGTGTGCTTATTTGACTTTCGTTTATTGTAATTTGACATAGAACATAAGCTAGAAATGGATAAATAGTTCATAGAAGGATAAATAACAATATATGAATTATGTGTCATGGAGTCACAAAATAAAGCATCATTGGTAATTTCAGAAACAACAGTCCACCCTCAGATTACTGTGTGACACAGCAGAAATAAACTTTAATGTCATTTTAAAAACTCATCCACTGTTGCCAGCTGCCCAATGCACTGTGCCTTCATGCTGAATTCATTCAATTAACAAGACATTAGATATAAAAGGGCCATCAGACAATTTGGCAGTTGTGATCAAAGAGGAAAATTCATTACATTATAAGCAGTGGATAGGCTTTGCTCAAAAAAAAAGTCACACTTTTGATGGATGTGCAGTACATTAGAAACTCAGCATACTACACTGACAGATCTGGAGTCGGAGTTTCAAAGAACAGGCCTGAGGATAGACAGCATGTTTACCTAAGGAAAATTAACTTTTGGAGAAGATCACTAACACAGGATATTGGAGGAGCAAATTACAATTCTGAAGAAGGAAAAACAGTAATTATCAAAAGCAAAAAAAAAATGGGGTTTTGACTGAACTAATTGCCTTTTAACATGCAGTGTTCCTCTGTAGTGCTTGGGTGCTAATACAGGGTGACAGGAAAAAATAAGATTGTATAAAGAAATGCTTAGAAAATACATTAAGCCAACAATAAATTAGAATGTGTATTGAACATAAAAATAGGTTCATATCTAAAAGTTATTTGGTGAAAATACAGGGATACAAGGACAAGATACTTTAATTCAAATAAGAACATTCACAGCAATTCCCAGACAATGCTTTGCTGGAGCTGTTTTTCCAAGGTTGGAATGTATGTGGGATGCAAGCTATTCAGACATAAATAAATAAATCTATTGTGATATGTGACAATAAATGAAATTACAGCAACATGTGAGCATAAGTAATTAAGTGTGTTGTAAATTATGTTTTTACTTATTTTTTTATGTATTAACTAGCAAAATACCCACGCTTCGCAGCGGAGAAGTAGTGTGTTAAAGAAGTTATGAAAAAGAAAGGGAAACATTTTAAAAATAATGTAACATGATTGTCAATGTAATTGTTATGTCACTGTTATGAGTGTTGCTGTCATCAAGGATTTGATTATCATTATTTCTTTCAATCAGGTTCGTATTTGGAGGATGTGTTGTGTTCAAGTTACATTCCGTGTTTGTCAACCGTTGTAAAGATAACAGGTTTCGTTCATCGAAGTGTTCACTACCCAAATCAGTAATCGTGAATCTAAGATGTTTAACAGGCATTCTCGGTATTAAGTTGTGGATTTGCCTGCGAATATTTAGCGGCAGCGTGTCTATGAACTTGTGGATTTGCCTGTGAGTATTTAGTGACAGCGGCCCTATGAACTTGTGGATTTGCCTGCAAGTATTTAGCGGCAGCATGTCTATGAACTTGTGGATTTGCCTGCGAGTGTTTAGCGACAGCGTGTCTATGAACTTGTGGATTTGCCTGCGAGTATTTAGCGACAGCGTGTCTATGAACTTGTGGATTTGCCTGCGAGTATTTAGCGACAGCGTCTCTATGAACTTGTGGATTTGCCTATGAGTATTTAGCGACAGCGTGTCTATTAACTTGTGGATTTTTCTGCGAGTATTTGGCGGCAGCGGCACAAAGTTGTTTCCGTCTAGCTGCATCAGAAATGTACCACGACGTCTGACACACCTCCTTTTTACTGTTTTCTTACAGCTTGGATTGCTGCTGTCATAATCGGTTTGAGTTTTATGGTTTGTTTCAATTACGTTAGTATTTGCAGGACTTGTGTTTTGAAGTGACATTCGGCATCTGTCAAGCGTTGTAAGCATACAACCGATAACTTCACATCCAGATTTTGAGAGTTGAAACATTCATAAACATCAAAGTGTCCACTACTTAAATCGTCACCTGTGAATCTAAGATGTTTAAGAGGCAGTGGAGCTTCTCCAAAGGTGTAAAATATTTGGCCATTTCGGTACACTTGAAAGCGACAACCGAACAATTCAGCGGCAGCCATCAACTCACATGCAGAAGCATAGGTGAAGGGCTTAAGCATTTCACTCTTATAGTGCTCCTGTGTAGTATAATTATCTCCTGTACCGTCATCAGTCCACACCTTGAACCTGTCCCAGTCATTCAATACATAAGACACAATGTTCCTCCGGATATCAAGATTGAGCCTGATATGGCCGTGCAATATGTAACACAGAGAATGGAAAAGGCAGGCGGCATCTCTGGGCATGGAAACCACTCGGTAAGTGACAGTTATTTGATCGATGCTGATCACCTCGATAGACATGTTAATGGGGGTACGGTTGGAACGGTAAAATAAATGGGTAACTGAACAGTAAACTAAGTCTAAAATACCTACACAATAACTATAAGCGTAATAAACAAACAATAAAACAGCGGAGAAGCCGTGGATTAAATAAAAAGGCTGCAGTTATCAGCAAGGAGACATGAATACCGTGGTGAAGCAATGAAGGGAATGAAGAGACTGGAGCGATGGATGGCCTTATATGGGCAGGCAGCCAATTACGTGGAAGGTGTGGGGATGGGAGACGCAACTCCGCCTCACACGGCGACTGAGCTTCAGGCTATGGACGTATATATGTACGTAAGTAGGATTCAGTTATGACCGTTACGCATAGAATTTCGAAATGAAACCTGCTTAACTTTTGTAAGTAACCTGTAAGAAATGAGCCTGCCAAATTTCAGCCTTCTACCTACAGAAAAAGTTGGAGAATTAGTGATGAGTGAGTCAGTGAGGGCTTTGCCTTTTATTAGTATAGATTATTATTTCTTCATTTTCTTTATTTCTGTGACAGTGCACGCAATCTGCAAAATGACTTGAAATGAAAACTCATTTGTCAGAGCTGAGAGGGTGGGCTTTTGCGAATACCATATTTTGATTGGTGAATCTTCGATTGAATGCACTAAATATTTGGGCAACAATTGCTTCATTGCTAGGCAGACTTTTCCTTGCACTCTTGTACACCACAGATGTGCACAGTCACAACTTTGAGCACGTACTTTACTTGCCATATAAATCCTGTGGCTCATAACCATGTGAAAAGTTATAGCTGTGTCTCTTCTAATGATGATTGATCAATCAAAAAATCAGCATGAAATAGTCTGTACAGTACTTCCATTTAATTTATACTTTACGCAGGAAATTACCCAACAGAAGATTTTACAATACAATTCAACTAATTGTATAGTGTAATAACATACAATCAAGCATACTAACTTACATAATATTTATAATGTACACAGATGTAGAGTAAAATGAACAAGAAATTAAATCAAATGAACAGCATAAATAATTTGGTTTAAATTAAACATTAAACAATTCCTATGACAGTTATCCCCATATCCTTTGACCTATGTCCAATGATAAGTACTGATCCAAACAGGATGAAAAACAATAGCCTGGTGTCTGTTATATGGAACACACAATGCAAATTGTTTAATAATGGTCAATTTTTTTGTTATTGTTTTATGGAGGTCTTGGGTTCAAGTTGGATATCTTGGAATTGGCTTATTCTAAAATATTCTGTCAGTGCTAGGATGTAGTTACACAGAAGTTCTATACAACACAAAAAAAAAAAAAAATTCCAAAACAGTAATTTTAAGACATTAAAATCAATTTTGATTACCTCAGACATGCTACAACAATAACATTTACTTCTATAGCACATACTCAGAATGTATGAGATATCAAAGAAATCGATGCAAGAAAAGAAAAAAAAATAAATTACTTAAGAATAATAATGAATAAATAACAAGAAATAAATCAATATGGGCTTGAATATATATAAAGTGTGAAGACTGACCTTGACCACGAACAGACACCAAGACAGCTTCGACAAAAAAACACTCTTTTATTGTTCTTCTTTCAGTACAGCACAAATCACTCACAGTCCTTATTACTTTCTTCTCCTGCCGCTTGAAAAGCTCCGTCACATTACCTCCCAACTCCGGCTCCTTGAGTGGTGACTGCAGGCTCCTCTTATAGCCCACCCGGAAGTGCTTCAGGTGGTAAATAGCCTAATTAGGCTGCACTTCTGGGTGTGGCTGCATCACAGCCCAAACGGGCTTGTTAAGTTGTTCAGCTCCCCCTGGCAGTGGCCACATAGCCCAAAAGGCATGAGCTCCGGTGTTCCACGATTGTGGCCTCGATACCACCCAGGGGGCTGCCACCAAGTGTTCTGGGGAACATAATGAGCCTCCCATGGCAGCTTCTCCAGATTCAGTGCCAAAGAGGCATCCCGGCTGGGCATGGGTCCCAGCCATCCGCCACAATAGTATCATATACTGAGTTTGTAAAGATGAGCCTGATGATAAGATAAGATGGCCAGTAGGACAGAAAAATAAAAACTTCAGATGTGAGATACTGAAGAGAAAAAACAAAATCTGCAGGGGTTCCAAGGCTAAAAGATAGGCCAGACTGGGCATTCTACTTAACAGAAATCTGCTTAAGTCATTACTTAGTGTTTTTTTTGGGCTTTGCAATGGGTCGCATCAACAGTTAGAGTATTTGCTTATTTTCCAGCACCACATGCTGACTGCAGAGTAGTTTGATCAGGAGGTGGTAGCATTTAAGCAGAGATTAGTAATGATTCTGAATCCATGAAGAATATGATAATTACATGCATGTGTAGTCTATTAGCAGTAGAAATAAAGTGTAGCTATGAAAAAGCCACATTTAAAAATTTTTAGGAGTATTTTATAATGTTCCATGGAGTTAGCCTGGTGTATCTCTATTGGTAAAATATTCCAGATACACCACAGGTGGCAAGCTAAAATCAACTATTCTGGACATTTTGAACATGGAAAAATCAGAATCTGAACCTGCTCTAATTTGATAGAGATTTTTGACCTTTTCTATGTGCCTTTGCATCTAATTATCAAAGCACCTATTGCAAAAGTCCCTGTGAGTCCCATGTGGACCAATTTTGTTGAGATTTGGCACACTTATTCTTCAAAGAAATTTGTCAAGACATTTTTCATTCAGATATTTTGAACAGATTACGCTGCATGAAGTTTTTACATTTCAAAAATTTCCCATTGAAAAGCATTGCCGGATTTGCAAATTCAAACATCTCAAAACAGAGAAATGTTCAGTGTGACTTCAACTAGAAATTAGATTACTGTTTCCATTTTTCCTTGAGAGTGGTAGTTTGAATTTGAATTTTTTGGGTATTTTCCTTTTTTACTCATCTAAAAGCCTCTCGGATGCCCAGTGCAAGTCAGTCAGACACTGGGCAGAGCGCACAAAGATGCAAACGACTCACACAGCAGCGCTCTGCTCCTGCTGTTTTAGGTAAGTTAACTAGTAGAGGATAAAAATGTCACTTCTCTAGAAATAAATGTTATGGGAAAGCAATTAAGTAAGCATATAAATAACTGAATTGATTATACAATATTATCTACAGATTATTATTGTAAAGAGCCGACATTATCAACCTGCAGCTAAATAGCGTTTGAACTAATTAATAACATGGGAAAGGTGCAGCAGCCTTAACTGATATAAACATAGTTTAAAAATGAACAGTGGCATCGGGTGGTGGGAAACATATGTAAATCAAGCCCCTGATCTTTCAGTCCCAGATATACAAGAACATTCGTGGCAAGCCCCTGATCTTCTAGCCCATCTTGTACCTTTCATATTTTTGTTATACAATAAATCAGTTCCTTTCCAAGTTTGTATTTATTATTATTTTAACACACTACTGTGTTTTAACTAATATTAAGAGCTACATAGAGAACTTATTTCATTTCCTTTTCTCCTTTCACAGGGTAACATTGATCCTGATTTCATGCTAGTATTGGTCATTTTATATTGATATTTGGCAATTGTTAATTATTGGGTACTACTCTATTATTAAGAAACTCGAACAACAGATATTCCCAGAACCTCCACCACTGATACACATCAATCAATGCCAATTTCACATCACTTGAAAAGGGCTGTGCTGTGTGTGAAAGCTACTGAGCCATCCAAAGCCTATTTGTGCTCCGTTTTTAACTCCATTGTCAAGCACTCTTAAAAAGCACATATTTGCTATAGTCCACTAGCACATGTAATTGCATTCTGTAATTGTTATTACTTTTGCATGTAACGCATTGACACCAAACTTTTTAAGAAACAAATATGTAATAACTAACTCTTTAATAATGTAAACAAAACTTCATTTAGTTCCTGAATGCACCCATAATGTTATTCCATGCGTACATTGTCTAACTTGTTTTACCCTGAAGTATCATCAGTACTCACTAGAGTCCTCCATCTCAACTTTGATGGGTGAAAATGGCAGTTTCATTTCAAGCCCTATTTCATGTTGCATGTAGTGGCACAGAAGTAAATAAATAAAGAAATAATTACATAAATACATAAAGAAATAAGTAAACAAAATCACACTTCATGACAGATTGAATTATTTATGCAAGCCATTGATTTTATTTATGTATTGTCACATTTCACAGTACATTTATTTGCATATATATTTAAATATTTATTTTTTTCTCAAAGTCCTTCATATCAATCTTCCTGCCAGCCACGTTCTTTTTTCCAAGCTAGTCCTCTAAGAGACAATAGAGCTTTAGCTTTAACTGTAACGAGTTAAGACCCAATTAGGGCCTTATTACAGTGTAATTCCAAGTAGTATTTAGAAATATAGTGCTACCATGACATTTATCTTCATATTTAAATGTACAGCTTCTATTTGAATTTAATTTTTTATGGGTGTGCAGACACCAAATGTTTAAAAAATAGTAAGATGTTATGGATATTAGTCAAGTATTCTTTGAAATACACAGCTTGAGCTCCATCTTTATAATGTATTATTGCTAAAATCCTTCTTACAGATAAATATATGCAGAAACTGTATAAACCAAAAGCTGGAGGGATCATGCTGATTGCAAGACATTACAGTTACAAATTTTATTCTTTGAAATGCATGTTCTCAAGAATACAAATTTTGTTTTTGTCAATTTGTGCCAAAGTTAAGATCAAATTAAAACAATGTGTGACAGATGCTGCTGTGTGAGGCTCTGGCCTTCAGCAACCCTGAATTGGATTAGGTGGGTTAGAAAATGGTTGGATGGGTGATTTGCAGGCACTTGCACTGTGTTTTTCCCACCAAAATACAATTAAGCATCACTTTGCGAGATGGAGAGTGGGCTATGTGGCGCACTGTTTTATATAAATTATAAAATTGCTTGAATCATTGCAGAGTAATTGTGCCCTTTTGGTGTTCTGCATATCTTTGAAATGGCTTTGTTTAATTTATTAGGATAGCACAGATACTTTATATAATATGGTGTAAAGTTTTGAATTTTTCTACAGTTTGGTTCATAAGTATTTGAACAGTGATACCATTTTTATGATTTTGCCTCTGTCTGCCACCACAATGGATTTCAAATGAGGCAATAAAAATGTGTAAACTTGCAGTTTTAATTTAAGGCGTTAAACAAAAACATTGCATGAGCCATTTAGAAAAGACAGCCCATTTGTATACATCGTGCCCCCATTTTCAGTGGCTCAAAAGTCTTTGGAGAAACTTATGTAACCATGAACATAACAATCATTTTCAATACTTGGTTGCAAATCCATTGCAGTCAATGACTGCCTGAAGGCTGGAAGCCATGGCCATCTCCATGTACTGGGTTTCCACCCTAGTGATGCTTTGCTAGGCCTTTACTGCAGCTGTCTTCAGGCGCTACTTGTTTGTTTGACTTTCTGCTTTCAGGTTTGTCTTCTGCAAGTGAAATGCATGTCCTGTTGGGTTGAGATTAGTTGGGTGATTTGTCCATTGAAGAATATTCCACTTCTTTGTCTTGGAAAGCACTTGGTTTGCAGTCACAGTATGTTTGGACTCATTGTCCATCTGTACTGTGAAGCGTTGCTCGATCAGTCTTACAGCATTTATCTGAATTTTAGCAGATAATATATCCCTGTATATCTTCAGAAATAATCCTGCAACTTTTGTCATTACGTCTATCATCAATAAACACCAGTGACCCACTTGCATTGGCAGTCACACATGCCCATGCCATAACAGCGCCTCCACCATCTTTCATTGATGATGTGGTATGCTTCCCTGAACTCTTCTCTATCCATTATTGTGGCATATTTTGATCTTAATTACATTTGTCCAAAGAAAACTGTTCCAAAACTGGGCTGTTTTTTCAAAAATATTTTTTGGCAAGATCTAATCTGTCCTTACTATGCTTGAGGATTACTAGTGGTTTGCACCTTGTGGTAAACCTTCTGTATTTACTTTTGTGAAGTCTTCTCTTGATTGTAGACTTTGGCAATGACAGTCCTACCTCCCAGAGAGTGTTCTTGGTTTGGCTAAATGTTTTGAATTGTTTTTCTTCACCAAGGAAAGAATTCTGAGTTTATCTAGCACAGTCATTTTCCGTGGTTATCCAGACCTTCTGATGTTGATAAGCTCACCAGTGAGTTCCTTCTCTTTAAGAATCTACCAGATGGCTGATTTGACCACTCCTGGCATTGCTGCTGTCTTTCAAATGGGTTTGATTTGTTTTCTCTCTCAAATGATTGACTGTCGCATTGATAGCTCTTTTTGGACCTCATATTGAGAGTTCACAGTGACAGCTTTCAAATGCAAAAATTATACTTGGAATCAACTCCAGAGCTTGTACCTGCTTAGTAGTTAATAAAATAATGAGGGACCTGCTCACACCTGGCTATAGAACAGCTTGTTAGTCAATTGTCTTAATATTTTTGAGCTCCTGAAAATGGGGGGACAATGTATAAAAATGGGTTGTCATTCCTAAATGGCTCACACAATATTTCTGTTAAACCCTTTGAATTAATGTGAAAAGCCTACACTACAATCACGTAGTTATTTCTTCATTTAAAATCCATTGTAGTGGCGTATAGATCCAAAATTAGGAAAATTGTATCCCTGTCTAAATACTTATGGACCTAACAGCATAAACAGTGGGATGCCAAAATATTTTAGTGCATACAAAACATTGAAACCTTTCTTATTAACCTGTCATCAGCAGCAATCAATACTCTGCATTATAAGAAAATGTAAATATTACTTAAACAATTATGTATAAAAAAAAAGATGTTTGTATGCTGTATTTGGAAGAAGTTCTGTATATGCTGTCACACACGTGCGAGTAGGAAGCAGCTAAAGGGTCTGAGTAATTGTAATAAAACATCCGACCAGTGGGCGGTGGAGTGCGCTGACTGTCTTTCTCAGTTTTCTACAGACCTTTCCCGGGAAATCCTGCAAGGTTCCGGCACCTCAGATGATGTCACTTCCGAAGCCGGCCCCTTTGCTGACATCACTTCCGAAGCCAACCCCTTTGCTGACATCACTTCCGTAGCCGGCCTCTTTGCTGACGTCACTTCTAGTTCTGGCCATTTTGATGACATCAGTTCCTCTACAGGCTTTTAAAGCCTCCATCTTGGGCTACTATAGTCAGTTCTGTTTTGGACTCTGTTATATGCACATCATGCTACTTATTTCAAACCCTTTTGAAGCTGGGAAAAAAAATATATGGGTGGCTGGCCCAAACCTTTATGATGTCTTGGACTCTTGATTTTTACAATGCATTGCATGTGTTTATTTATCCTAACACATGAATAAGAATGTCACCAATAGAAAATAACTTACTTATAGTGTACAGTACAGAACAAATGAAGGGATCTTGTTATTGTTTGACAGTCTGGATAGGAATTTTATTGTTCAACATATGCAGCACACTGTTCACAACAAACTCCTTTCAACCTTTCACTACATCGTACTGAATTCATTCCCAGCGTAGTTACTGCTACAGCTACACTGCTCCAATTTGCAAACTCCTTCTTTGCCTACATTAGCTTTTTCTCTTTGTTTTTTCTTAAATTCCAAAAACTCATTAATACGAGAAGATACCGTAAACTAGCTTGGTATATGAAGTAAGTGTGCCTTGCGACCCGTAAAGTGTTATTTTTTTCTCATTATTATTGTCCAGCATATTCCTGTAAATCGACCTGTTTTTTATTATGGGTATTTGGCATGTGACTGATAACACTGGGCAACAAACTACCTGAACCACCTTTACCTTATGATAGACAGCTCCAAGCTGAATAGAAATATAATTTCAGATTGACAATATCAGTTCAACTGAGCTAAAAATGTTTTGCTGATGACTTTCATTTGTATTCAGCATCTGATACTTCTTCTTCAGTGTCCAACAAGATTTGGACAGCATAGTCTCCAGTTGCCCTGCTACCGCTTTTCACTTGTTGCAATGTTCTCGGGCAACATTTCTCCTTGTTCATCACTGCACTAACTGCTCCAAGTGTGAATGCAGAAAATGAATCTTTAGTGACATGTTGCACTTCATGGCCACTACTTTTGGATCATCATAGATTTTACAGATGTAGTTGTAGTACTGTATATTTATACTAATAATACGTATGAGCGGAAATTGCAAAAATAGGTGATAGGCAATAAAATGGTATGGGATAAAAAAAAGTGAAGGTGATTTTTGTGTTCAGCCAGTCTCAGTCCATAAGATACACCCAGAACTGTTCAAGAAGAAAATCCAGTGTAATCAATAAAGGAGTAGTCCCTGCCAGGACTTGGCTTCTTCCATTCAAACTAGAACTGGGTTAACAAACTGGAAAATAGAGGGGTCGATGGTACAGTATATGATTCATCCTCAGCGGTAGTTCTGAAATGGTTTAATGTAGTATAAATCCAAGCGTCCAATTCATTTTATAGTAGAAAATGAAATCATATATAATCGTATATATTTGTTCAGTGATAACAGTTTTCTTCTGAGAAGTCTTATCTCTTGTACCTAGAACTTTTAATATGTTTAACTAGTTTGGAACTTTATGTAATACTTAATTCAGAAGTGCGGTTCTGGAGTATACCATTTATCTAATGCTGATTGGTGAAAACTAAAATATATTGAAATATGTCTTGTAAATGAACCTAACTGATAAAGGAAACTTTTCATTTAGAGTTCTTTAGTCTGCCATGGTGCATTGAAGAAAACACCTGGGGGCTTCATCTATATGTACAAGTGAAGGATGGCCATGTTTGAATTTCACATATAATGACGGCTCATGACTTTTCTTTATTTAGTATTTTCCATAACACTATATATACATAAAGTTGCAGTGTAGTTTTTAACAGTGTAAGTGTGCAATGAGGTTGATAATGTCACCTAATACACTGGTCTGCTATAAAACATTTTTTCTCTCCTGTCAAAAATGAGAGGAAATCCTCAATTAAGGGGAAAAGCCCATTCAAACATGAGGAAGACATACATTCCCATAATTCCCTGAAACCACGCATGGGATTGAAACCCCTGACACTAACAGCACTAACCACTGTGCCACCAGGTTTATAGGTGCACTTAATTTAAAGAAAAGTTTGATAAGTTAAATACATGATAAATTATGAAAGTGGCATGGTATTTCCTGGGGCAGTCTGCTTATTTTAATTATTTTATTTAAACTTTAGAAAAGTTTAGTGTTTTAAATTAGTAATTCACCAAAGGTTATCTTATATACCTGTTTCTGTTTGCTTGCTGCGCAATATGATTTGCCCTACACTTTGTCACAACTTTAGTTTGTCCAATGGAGGTCTAACCTGCTATTCTCACTACAGTAGGATTGTTACTAAAACTGATCCTTAATCTTCATTGGATAAGGAAATCTTTGACGTGCTTGAAATTTATCTCATCGTCTACAAGTTAAATTAAACAAAATCGCTCTGTAATGATCACTTTTTCCATCGTTGAAAACGCTAAAAAAATTGCTTGAAGAATAATCACAGAATCTATTTTGCCTGAAGTGCTTATTGTCATTACTTTAAAAAGAGGATTAGAGAGCTCTCTACAAAAGCCACCCTGACAAAGGAGACCCTGAAAATTAAAAAGCCAATTTGTTATGCACACTTGTCTTTCCTGTGTAAGTGACTACTCAATCAGAGATGCTATTACATACTGAATGCAGTCAATAAAATAAAAGAGAGTAGGCAGCCATCATCAGATTGTGTTTGCATACACATCATAGCAAGTGTGTATCAAGAAGAGCAGAGCAGCTTCCTGGGTTTTCATTCATGTCAGAAATGTATAGGGAATGGGTCTCCATCCAATCAAATGTGGTTATGTATTAGGAAATTAACCACTAGCGGTATCTAATAGAGGCTGTAGACACCAAACTAAGCACCACAACCACAATGGTGCTTAAATTGTCATATTAGAAAATACAGAAGGATTTAGGAGCCCTGGTGGACTCGACATTATCAATTGCTAGACAGTGTTCAGAAGCCATTAAGAAGATCAACAGAATGCAAGGTTATGTAGCGCCTGAGTAAATGTCCAAAGAGGTTATTCTCCAATTTTATAACGCACTGGTTAGACTTCATCTGGAGTAGTATGTGCAGTTTTTTTTCCAAGCTACAAAAAAGACATGGCAGAGCTAGAAAAAATCCAGAGAAGAGTGACTAGGCTGATTCTAAGACTTTGGGGTATGAATTATGTGGAAACATTAAAAGAGCTGAGGCTTTTCCATATAAGCAAAAGAAGATTAAGAGCAGACACGACTGAAGTGTTTAAAATTATGAAGTACAGAGAATCGAGACTGCTACTTTAAAATTAATTCATCAAGAACATGAGGAACATTTTCTTGCGGTCTGTTGAGTCCCAATTCCCAATGGTTTACTGTTGATGGGAGGTCAAGAATATTGTAAAAGTATATTGATTCTATTTTTATATATTATTGACATAAATATCCATACACCACTTTATACAACAAGAACAGCATAAATCATCCACAACAATAAAAGAATCAGTGTCTGTGTATCTGACTGCATGTCCATCTGGTTGCTATGTCTCTTTCATTCCAATAGAGAGCTCATCACAAATATTAACACTGCTTTAACGAATCCCATACCAAACTGCATATAACAGGTACACATGCTTTGCATAGTGCAGATCAAACGTTAATGCTTAGGTCTATGTTGATTAGTTAGTCTTAAACCTGTCTTAGATGGGTAGCACAACTCCTTAATACATAAAAAACAGCATATTTATTCAAACAAACATACCTTTTTGTTCACTTATTGTCAAACTTAATCATAATCATAAATGTCCTCAATTTCTAAAATGTGCCTAACACTGAAGGAAAGAGATTTCAAGCACATATTAGTGCAGAATTTGCCCCAAATGCATTCTGGATGGATAGCAGCATCACATATCGAAGACTACAGTAGACACCCAATAGGCATATTGCGCAAGTAGAAGGTCTTCTTGTGTTACACATTGAGCGGATCAGTCTTTCAGGCTGATAGTGGCTACGGTAAAACCCAGACTGTCTCTTGGACTTGGTAGTTATGTCCTTTTCACACATCCTTGTGGTATGTTTGGGCTAATGGAACATCAAAGAGCAGGAGCTGACACCCTTTCCATAGTGGCATCTGGCTTCTCAACCAGTCCCATTCAGGTCCATCCTTTCTTCTCAGTCCTTCCATTAGTTAATATTATATCCATGACAATTGTCTCATAGGATGTGCCTCGAGCTTTTACTCCTGCAGCTCATGCAGATCTCAATTTCCCCTTCTCTTTATTGGTTCTAGACTGTCATATGTCAAGCCAAGCAACTCAGCAAATTTTATAATAGAGCTACTGCTAGACAAATAACCCTAAACTTTCCTATATTTTTGTATTATGTGCTTTAATTGATATTGTATTATGTATCTAATCAATATACAGTATACATAAGATTTAGGAAACACCCAGCCCATAAGTTTTCCTAGTCTATTAAAGTCTATACCTATATCAGATCGGAAAACTATAGTGTTTGAAGAGCATGAAGAAAATGGATATTTCGCAACAAGGGACCCCCACGATGCAATGAGAAAGAACTTCGACTTTCTCAGTGTATGTTGATGAAACAAAAGTGACATGCGTATAGACGCAGCTGTGCTGCTCAGAGACACTCATCAGTCTAATAAGGCATATTTGCTCCATGGAAGAAAGTATAAACAAAATTTTACAAATGTTAATGATTATTCAATGTAATCAATGAATATAATTTCCCTTACTATAGTCTAATGTGTAAAAAATGATTTTGTATGTTGTGCTGATACTCTACTGTACTGATTTGTTACATTTAACCAAATGAGTATTACATTACTCATTATTTACTGCTCCGAGTATTACACAAATAAGGCAGTACATTTCCCCTTTTGCTTTTTTGTAATAAAGAAAAGCTCAGAATTCTGACTTGTATTTAGGTGCTACTCCAATATTCCCAGCCATACCTGCTTCCCAAAAAGATACACATTTACGAAAACACATGTTAAATGATATTTTCAGATTAATATATATTGCTATAATAAAGTATCATCCTAAATAAAGGAGAATAAAATAAATTCTACTGATCAATTTAAAATAATAATATAATTAAAATCTCACCAGTGTATTTGATTTGTGGACCTGAGGGGAAACTAAGGTTAGACAAAAATCAGTTATATACCATCCAGGAATTGCTGTACACATGTCATTTATTAACACAATTAAAATAACAACAGGAATATAACTGCAAGATTATTACAAAACATTGTGTATGACAAGTTTTCTAAAATAAAATGATAATCAAGGCCTTTCATCTTTACAGCTTCAATCTAAATTTAGTTTCAACTGTAGACTGAATAGATTAAGCAGAGAACAAGGAGATAATCTGCTGAGATAAATCCTGATCTGACAGCTTTGCCACATTGTGATGAAGTGCACTGCATCCTGTGAGATTAACAATTCAAAACTTTTTTTTTATAAACTGATCACATGTAAAGTGTGTATTGTGAGTCATATGTAGCTTGCATAGAGTCATGTATTTGTTGTAAGCAATAGAAGCTGAATAAAATGAAGCACCTTTACAGTGTTTCTTTATCAGACCTGTTTATCTAAAAAGGTATGCATGGCTCGCTTAAGGAAGTGTTCATTTTTGTTATCTGTCAGTCAGATAGAAAATTCCTTCCAATATCTGACAATATGAAAATAAGGAAAGGATTTATTTATCTTACTGCTAATAGTAGTTTACATTCCCAATTAAAAATAACTGAAGGAAGCCTGTGCAACAACAAAATGTTGTAGTAGTGTCTCTGACACTTCCAAAGTTTTGATTAGAATAACAGGGTGTACTGCTCCAGACATACACAGTGAAGTAATTAATCATCATTTATTTGTTTTGAGTGGAAATGAATAGCTTTTTACCATGGAAAATCTATATTATGGGTTTTGAAGTGTTGGTAAAGTTTCTGTGTTTTGTTTATATGATTGCGATTGTTGCTCTGTTAACGTCAGCAGAAATTTGGCATAAATTTGGCGTCGGCACCGTGTTTTATTCTTCCTTGGTTGGATAACCTATAAACAAAAAACTCTAGTGTGACTAGCTTCTTTACAAGTAGGCTAAGTGTTAAGTCTCCTTCTCAGTTTCGAACCCTTTTCTGCTCCTGACGTTTGACTTGCGATTATTTGTTATTTACTCTGCTCTTTACATTGCTCTTCCGGTGTTGACCTCACTACGTTTCTGTCTGCTGTTTTGTCTCTCAGTCAATACTCTTGCTCATAATAATCCCTAGAGACACTGTCTCTGCACACAGTAGTGGTGTAACTTCATCTGGATGTAGATAAGCTTTCAGTTCTAAAGAGCAACACCAGATATTTTATATTCTTAGAAAATTCCATTTTTTTGAAAGCAATGCATTGGGTACACGTGTTCTTCCTTTTTTAATCTTTTCTACCCATTCATAAACTTTTTTTTGATTCATTCACTTTCCACTTCTGTGCTGTGCCAACATCAAGTTTTCCCTCCCTCTGCGCAAAGAAATTTGTGTATAATTGTTATAGTGACTTTTTTTATAATACATCCTCTTTATTTTGAACCCGGGACTTGTTTTGCGTATTATGTTTTGGGCTTTGTGGCACCTCCCAGCTTATACAATATTTATATGTACAGTAAGTATATATACAAGTAAACTAAGATGTTTATACCGAAAATATTCTTAGGAGACTACATTCAATTATCTTTTCTTTACATATCTTTATTCTGCCAAGAACAAAATGCCTGCATTTCAGTAGTACTCAGACACACAATGCAAAGGCTTCTAGATAAGATAGTGTCAGATTACTCTGGGATTTTCATGTACTCCTCAAAATAAAAAAAAAAAGTGTTATGAAAAATGTGAATTCTAAGAACTAAGCTCATCAAACATACAGTACCTACTCTCTTTTCGACCTTGAAAAAGAAAGCAAGTGCGCAGACATTAATCAAATTTATCGAATCATAAATAAGCCAATATCTTGCTGTCTTCTGATTCCAAGCTATTTTCATATTATATAAATATTTATATCCAAGAGTGTTGCAGTGCTTAAGGCTGCTGTTTCACAGCTTTAGTAAACCTGGGTACAAATCCCAGCCTGGAATCCTTTAATGTGTACATTCACTCAATTTTTCTGGTTTACTTCCCACTTTTTAGCAATCTCAAATGAATGTAACTGATAGCTCTAAATTGGTCCAGTAAGTGGATGTGTGACTGGTGATGGACTGGCCCTCCATGCAGGCTTCATTCCTTTCTTGCTCCAGATGCTGCCTAGGTAAACTTTGGCTCCACAAACATTAAAACTGGATTAGAAAGTTTTAGTAAATGAATAGTTAAAAATTGGAGTAGTGGAAAAGAAAAAATTAAAGGAGATGAAAATTTTGACTTAAAGGAACTCAAGTGGATCCCTAAGTAGAAATTCAGCCTTTGGCAAACAGCATAACTTTAGTTTAACTGTGCTTTATAAATTACTTGTTGCTTGCTTTAGTATGTTTATATCAGTAACACCATTGCACATAGTGTGGTCTGTTAAGGCAAACAATATGTTGGAAATTACAGTAAGCAGACAAAGAAACCAAGAGATGCAAAATGCATAATGGACAGGAGAAAGATCAGGGGCCTCATGTATAAATGGTACGTACGCACAGAAATGTTACATAAGAACGTTTCGACATTCAGATCGCGATGTATAAAACCTAAACTTGGTGTAAAGCCACGCACATTTCCACAGTACCTCATACCCTGTTGTACGCAAGTTCTCCGCTTGGTTTTGCAGACTGGCAGCACCCAGCGTCAAAGCAGTGCTACTGTTCCTGTGTGGTTTATCTTTCGTTTTCAGATCCACATCCCTGACGCGGCTTTAGAAATACACTGAAATTAACCACATATTGTTTATTAGTTTAATGCATCTGATTGTAATTAAACTGTAACAATATAATGGTCCACAGTATGGTCAAACTATTCCAAATACCATAGCTGCTTTAGCGTTGTTACTCTCACTGTACCTTCTTTTTCTTCTTACAGCTGCTCCCGTTAGGGGTTGCCACAGTGGATCATCTTTTTCCATATTACTGTCACTGCACCACTCAGAGCAGATGATAGGAAAGAGAATTATCGGTATACAGCATCAAGCACACACTGCCTCAGCCATGCTTCCTATTTGAACTGCTTCTCACACAGCAAATGCTTCAAAACCTTTCCTGTATGGACCTCAGGGTTCAGAAAGAGTTTCATCCCAAGAGCTCTAAACGCAATCAATCACTCCAAGTGCTCCATGTAGAACTGTTTGTACTTATAAGTACAATTACCTCACTGTAAACTTGCGATACAGTTATAATATTGCACAACCTGAGCCACTTTATAAAGCGTGTATTTACATATGATGACAATACCATTTTTAAGATGAAATGCAGCAAAATATGTTTATTATATTATACAAATAAAACTTTAACTTTATTTTTAATAATTAAAGGACACGGTGTCGCTATGCTAGCAAGGATCTGGCACTCCATTTACGGATTGTTTCTGCCATTCACTGAATGCTTCATTGGGACTGGCGTGAAGGATAGAATAATTAAACATGTACTACAAAGATATTTCAATGTTCCTTATAAGTTTTGAAGAATCTGCGTTGTAAGCTTACAGATGGCTTAATGTCTATTACACAGCTGATTGTGTGGCGATTTGGTATTTGGAGAAAGAAAAGGAAGGACAGAAATTGGGGTTAGTACATTTGAAAGAGACAGTACTGCTGCAATAAATTATTTCATCGAAGGTCTCGCACAATCACTGCGCCACCGTGTTCCCATGTTTAATAACATGCTTTAACTCCTATTATCATGAAAATTATATCAAGTATACATCTCAGTATTTTAATTATTCAGAGAGCTGTAATATTACGAATGTAATGGATTCTGTGTCCTATCGGAGGAAGACAAAGCACGGAAGCACATAGTGATTCACACACATAGAGCAAAAGATCAAATACAAAACAAAGCATTTAACATGCTACTTTAGTTACGATGGGATTCGAAAAATTAGGAAATTAAACAATTTTAAGATGAAGTTTATGATGTTCTACTTTAATGACAAAATAAACTATGTGATTAAAGTAGAAATTTTGAAATTTTGAGATTAAAGTTGACATTTCGTGCTTTTTTCCCACTTTGTGCCTATTTTGTTTTCTCTGTACCTTAATAAGCTTTCATATGAAACTCAGACGGTGGGCTATGACTTGGCTTTTCATGGCGAATTTGATATCTGACAACTTCTTCTTTTATTTCGGCACTGTGTGACTTTGTGAACTTGAGCTTTCGAACTTCTCCGACGCGCTATGTCATTCGATCATCTTCCTTTTCTTGTTTATACCATTGTTTAAACCAACAAATAGTACGTTTTTCCTTGCCTCCACTTGGTATTCCCTGAAATTGTTCTATCTTTCCTCGTGGTTTTGTCTTTTCACAGAACACTGAGCTTAATGGCTATTTATATTGATTTACATATTCAAAGAGGCGTAATTCTGGGAGGAGATGGGACGGGACAGCAGGCACGTGCATGTGCGTTAATTTCCATGCTGACCAGGATTTATATAGCGGAAGAAAGTGGAAGTTGGCGAACACACAGATTTATGCATCTGTATTTTTTTGTGCGTACATTTCCGCTTTTGTGCTTATGTCATGTTATAGTGTGAATTCTACGCACGGCATTATGCATGAGGCCCCAGACCTAGGAGATTGACAGAAACTGACAACCAAGAAGAAAAGGACAAGATGAAAAGCCAAAGACAAATCCAAACGTACTTTGTATTTCAAAGTAGCTGCACTAAAGATATTTAAGAAGGAGTTTTTATCCATTGATGGATAACACATACTGATAACTCTGCCTTGTTTATATAGTTACATCCTTGAAGTCAGTAATACGATGACCGCCATTATATGACACATCTGTAAACTGCCACATAAACAATGAAAAACAGGTTGGGATAAAATATAAACTTAGAATAAATCTAAATGAAATTTAAACTTTCACTTACACATGGCTAAATACATTTGTAAAACATGGTAATATCACATGATGGAGATAAGGAAAAGAAAAATCTTGGATTGTGTTTGAGAATAATAAACTGGGAATGCTCCTGTATTGCTAGATATCATACATAAAAGTTTCATAATGCTTCCAGTAAATATATTTTGCAGACTTTCCAGGTTGGCATAGCATTACCAAAATTGGAAGTGGAACTAGAGTAGTACAGGCCAGTTAAAAGCCCCAACAGGGCAATTGGAGAGCACCTCAAGAGTACCTGTAGTTTTTGGAAGATGGATGCAATCAAGTGCAGTAGAAGCGGTAAGTAATTACAGAAGTGATTCTTCCAATGGTACTTGGAGATAGTATGGGAATCTGAAGGAATGGCGGGAGACTATCACCACTTCTCAAGGTGTTGTGAATGGATTCATTGTTTACATTTTTACACATTATTCTTAATTTATTTTACATTTAGCACTTGTTTTGTAGGTTTCTTGAGTCCTAGAACCTGAAATTTACATTATTTTTTTTAATTAAAACTTACATTTGTTTTTGTTATTTATTTTGGTCCATTTTCATCACCAATTTTGCTTTTTCATGATTACTGCCATTTTGACTTCCCATCATAAGGGCAGCCTATTGTGGTGTTAGTGGTATTGACCTCCATTTAATGACATAATGGGTTAGAATATTTTATTTGGAATCACTTCCTTATTTGAATTTGAAGCTTCAAAACAACACTCTTTGTCCCTTTAATTCCTATTACTTTGTCTTCTTTGGTTTTTGACTTTTTTTGTTTAAAAAATTTGGCCTTGATAACAGTGCTCAATTGTTGACTAATTTTTTTTTAATTTTGACTTTGTCTTTTTCTCCTGGTTACTACTGACGTATTCTTGCTAGCTTGCCTAGCATGATGCCACACTCCTAAAAATGATAGTTCTTTAATGGTACTTTATAATTCTTTCCTAGGTAGTGTAGTTCCTCATAGAACTATTGCTTGATAAAGCACCATTTCAATCTAAAAAGAGTTATCATGAAAAACCTTCATATATTAGAAATCAAATCTTCAATGTATGGTAGGTTACCTTGCATGACACTAGCAAGTTATGAAAACCTGGACGTGGCACCTGTTATTGTATGCAGCAAGAGTCCTTTTAAAATCATAACCCATTGATATTTCACAAATCTGTTACTATCAATTTATAGTTATTTACTGTATGGAGCCTGCTGTGGATCAAAATAGATAAAGGTTCTTTCTGGAACCTTTATGAGTAAGGGTCTTTTGGGAACCAAAATAGTTCCTCTATGGCATCACTTTGTAGAACCACTCTGGCACATTTATTTTTAACAGTGCAGGCAGTTGGGAAATGTGGGCATGGTCAGTGACTATAGCAAGTTGTTTGCGTTGTTATTTTAGGAAGATTTTACCCAGGTGCAATCTCATGAACTTAAAAAAATAACACTAGAATTACCAGAGCCTACCAAAAAACTTGCAGAGCTGTCCCACCTTAAATCGCTTCTCACCTCTCCGTCAGCGTCTTTTGTCCTTTAAATGTGTTGACAAGCAGAAAGCAGCAAGCAGTCTACTATCACATCCCCCACTGGCGCACAGTTTTCTCAGCTCAAGTCTGTTTACCTGCGTGTCATTTGCTTGGAGTTGTATAGAGTGAGAAGTCAAGCAAAATCACACATTTTATAAATACTATATCGTTATTTGGAAAACATGTATTTCATGTGTGTTCCGTATCTACAACGATCTATGTAAACACATCGTTTTTCATGTTTTAGTAATAACTGACAAAATGTAGACATGAAGTTTATAATGTGTGAAGCCTGAAGTCCAAATATCAAAGAAACACTTTCATAAAAGGTACAAATATAACAGAAAAAGTGCGCTTTTATTCAAAAATTGAACTGCAGAAAAAGAACACGCGTTAGGGTGCGACATTGTAAAGGTTAGCTTTGTTTTTTTTTTTTTATTCAGTTTCATTCTGTCAATCGCGTTCACGATCCTACACTATCACCTCCCCACCCCATCTGACACTGCTGTTTTCACATAAAGATGCACTGTAGCTCTGCACTTAACTTGAGACTTTACGCTGTAGGAAGTAAGTAAATAAACCAAGGTAAATAAGTACCCTAAAAAGAAGTCTGACTGCATTCTTGTACTAACTCTATATTTATTGTTCTACAGTAGTATCAGAATGTAGTTTAAGTTAATTTGTTTTGGTTTCAACAGATGTTTTTTTCATATTTTTGATTCTTGTTTTCTTTTATTCACATCTTCGCGCCCCCCTTTTTGTTACTTCGCGCCCCCCACGTTGAGAACCACTGCATTATAAACTTCATGTCTACATTTTGTGAATTATTACTAAAACATGAAAAGCATTTATTTTTTAATGATGTGTTTACAGTAGACATGGAACACACATGAAATGCATGTGTTCCAAATAACGATATACCATTTATAAAAGGTGTGATTTTGCTTGACTTCTCACTTTATACATCTCCAAGCAACTGGCATGCAGGTATTCAGACCTGAGCTGAGAAAACTGTGCGCTGGTGGGGGATGTGATAGCAGACTGCTTGCTGCTTTCTGCTTATCAACACATTTAAAGGGCAAAAGATGCTGACGGAGAGGTGAGAAGCGATTTAAGGTGGGACGGATCTACGAGTTTTTTCATAGGCTCTGGTAATTCTAGTGTTAAAGGGTGTTCAGGACTAAGGGGTTAAGGAGTATTAGGTGTTTCCAAGGGGTGCCCTTAACTTGTTAGAGTCTACTTGTTTCAAGGCTACTCAAGACACCTCAAGGGATTTTGAGGCTTGGCTTGAAATCGACCAAAGGATGGGGAATTCAGAATCTTTACTTTACATGATGAAAATGACACTGGAGTCGGTGAGTGAGGTGCTATAGAGGTTTACTGGCAGAAGGAAACAAATAAATATGTCAAAGAGATAGAGAAACAGACAGAAGGAAAATATGAGTGTTGTCACAGATGAACGGGGACCCTGCCCAGCCAGGATGCCTGGACAATCCCCAAGTTGGATGATACTTCCCCTGGGCCACGAGAGGGCAGCCGCCTGGGTCTGTTTGGGGGCCACGGGAATGGAGCTGGGACGCTCACCGCTACGGGAAGACGTGGCCACCGCCAGGGGGCGCCCGGACAGTTAGGGAATCCTGGATGGCAGCACTTCCACCACACCAGGAAGTGCTGCCGGAAGCAATCCCAGGGGCACCCGGAGTGCTTTCAGGTGCTCTCCTGACACTACCGCCACACCAGGAAGTGACGTCAGGTGGAGCACCTGGGGCTCATCCGGGTCATGATAAAATGGGCCGCCTCTTTCCAGTAGGGAAGCCAGTTAGGAGGAAGGAGACAAAGCTTGTGAGGAGGGGAGAGGAGGTCAAGAGAGGAAGAGAAAGAAGAGGAGAAAGAGAAAGGAAGAGAGTTGGTGGATGAAGGCATTGTGGTGCTGTAAGAAAAAAATAAAGAAGTGTGTTTTGGACATTCTGGTGTCAGTCTATGTCCGGGGGTATGCTTTCCACAGTGTGCTTTTAGTAATTTCACTAGGTTTGAAGGTGGAAATGGTAATTAGCCTACAGTGAAGGCAAATAATAGTGATGAGCCAGAAATTCATGCAAAATTTAATTTGAAGTAAAACTTACAGTTTAGCCAAATACATTTTTTTGCAATAAAAAAAAAAAAATCAGTGAAATGCATGCCATTGACCAAGGCATGCATTAACGCGCACACGTACCGGTCCCGGGACATGACGGCGATTTGACGACGTCACAGCCATGTGTGCATGCCCCTCTGCCATGCATCTCGAGATACTACCCATCAAATGAAACTTCAAAGTCTCGTCTTTCCGATGATATCAACCATTTTGACACACAACAACCACAGCACTGACACTAAAGCCTTTTTTACAGAGAAGTACATACTTTTAAGAGTTGACTTTCCCTACCTTTGAAGACTCTCTGCAAGTCAAACATCAATATTTCCGAGCAGTATTGGTCTCATTCTGTCCGTAAGGATCCAGCGAATATAATTCAGTAAAACGATTAGGTCCAAAACACACGATATATCCTCAAAGGGACAAAAACTCCAGAAAACGTTTCATAACTTGAGACTAGCTACGTCATTTTTTTTCACTTTTATTGATCATATCAGGCGTAATTTGTTTCTGTCGGCGATAACCATGCTACAGCTGTTTACACGGAAGTGTTAGCTTCTGATTGACACCTAAGTTGGCCACTTACGACGGGTCTGGGGTTGACTGGCACCTCGTATAGCCAACGAGTGTCACAGACAGCTGAACGATGACGTACAACTCCAAACCCTGGTAGAATCTACCAGTTTGATTGGACACTGTGAGTGACACTCAAAACATACAGCCAATGAGCAGCTGAGCACGTCGATATGTAACTTGCCATACTAACTTGTAAACAAAACGATCAGAGCTGCGCGAAGCTGGCATTTGTGCCAGTCTGCAGACTTGGTGCGTGGTTGTTTATTGTGATTTCACCAAGTTTTTTTGCATTTTAAATATGGATAAAAGTACAGATAAACGTGAATACACTCTCGATTAGTATTAGAAGCATGTACGCGGCGTGAAAGTAATCAATCGGCCCAGGAGACGTCTAATGGCAGAGAGCGACATGTGACACGCCCTTGTGCTTTCTGCCTGCTAGGGATTGATGCAATCAGTGGAACGTGGAAAAACTCTGAGCTGTGTTGTTAACAGTTTGTAAAAGGAATGTATATAGTTTGTGTGCATTTTATAAAAAAAAAAAAGTAAAAAATAAAATATATATATATATTTTTGGCCCATAAGACTTGTGTTGACTATTTTTATATTGAAATGTGTATTTTTTATTGTTTTTATTATTTTTATAACTAATAGAGTGACACTGTGTGTAGATATAGATTCCTTTAGGTGTAAGCTTTCAGTAGAGCCCTCATTGATATATGTGGGTTGAAGCATTCAAAAGTTATTACACTTTTTCCATACTTCCAAAATGTGGATAATTGTCCCTCTAAAAAGCACCTGGACATGCCCACATAAAAACTGGTGTAAAAATGTCATTTTTACAGGTATTCTTTTCAAATTTGAAATGTGAGTAGTCAAAAAGTTATTCTGTTGGTACATAGTGTGTTTCTGTCCCCACCTACCTACTGCAGCTATAGAGGCCTTTATTTTCACAAAAAAACTTAGGCGAGAGCAAAAAAATTCATTTTTTTGTGAGTTCTAATGTGCATAACTTTTGATCAGTCACACCTACAGTGATTCTGACTACTAAGGGTGAAACTAGAGAATGTTACCTTTACAAAGAGACCAAACATGTGTTTATACTCCAGATAGTTCAATAACAGCAATGATTCTAATTTGGAGAGGTCGAATTACAAGCGAATTAGGAAAAATGACCCCGCTTGATAAGGGGTTAATTTATTTTTCATGCTCTAATTATGCATACATCTGCCTGTCATTTACTGTTTAAATAAAGTTCTGTCATGAAAAAACAAATCAGTGGGATCATTTCATGTTTTAGTAGTTCTGGTACTATGATGCCCACTTTACCACGTATAATAACAATCGTAATCCCGATGCATTAGAGAAAGAAACGATACTTGGTATATTATAGCTTGAAGCTTTGAGTGTGTATATCCCCAGTCTCATTTGCAGGAATCAAGAAAGAGGAAAGAGTGGCTGCTAGGTAATGGGAACGGTTTCTGTATTGTGAGGTTTTTTTTTTTTTTTTTTTTTTTTGTCAAGAAAACACAGTGATGTGTATGAGGGTGTGTTTTGTTGTGTCTTCATGCAGACAATAAGCAGCATATCGTATTTTTGTAAAAAAGGCATTGCCTTCCTCTTCGGTTATATGAGCGGGAGTCATAAAATAGAATTGCTTTTACTGATGCTCTGTGGATAACCTGGATTATGCATCTGCAGATAAAATGCAGGCAAATTCAGATATGTGAACGAGGCTTTAGGATGCAATATTTCTTGCTTTCCACCCCACAAAACTCCTTCTGGTGTGTTTTGTGTTTCACAATGAATTTTAGTTTCAGTTCATAAAATTGCATGTGAAATGAAACTCAGCTGTTGTATTTATGACTACTTTTATATAGAGCCCTAGGTGGGTAGTAAGCTTGTCTCTTTGATTTTTGTCTTTGGCATGTTATGTTCTTCCTCGGATCACCCCTCCCTTTTGTTAAAATGAATGTAATTTTTTTTCAGTATGAATTCTACAGTAAAGTGTTATTACGAGTCTGGCATAGTCTCTGTTTTACAATCTGTAGTGCTTCATATATTCAGGTTACATTCGAAAGAAATGTGGCATGGTGGGTAGTGCTGATGCCTCAAGGATTCAGGGGCCTTGGTTCATTTTACTGCCAATTTATTGTCTGAGTGGAACTGGCCAGATACCTGGGTGGGCAGATGCACCTACAAGGGCATGCAGCCCAGTTCACTGAAGCCAGCTGTACTGTGGGCAGAACAATGAAGCAGCATACCACTCTTTGGCTGTGTGCACCAAAGTAGTCGAACAGTCAGTGAGGAAACAGGCATGTTGAAAAGCTGAAACATCCATCCATCCATCCATTATCCAACCTGCTATATCCAAACTACAGGGTCACAGGGGTCTGCTGGAGCCAAACCCAGCCAACACAGGGCACAAGGCAGGAAACAAACCCCGAGCAGGGTGCCAGAAAGCTGAAACAAATATTATTTATTTAAATAAGTGCACTGCCACTCCTAATGACTGTTGAATAGCCTTAAAGCCTGTGGATAAAATTTGTTCTTGACAGGCCCTTTTCATACTTCAGAATTTGTTCTTCTGGGAAGGAATGCTGATAGTAAAGGTTCTTTCAGAAAAAAAGAGTTGCTGCAGTGTCTCTCTGTGTTCACATTTCCAAAAAAATTCCATGGATGAAAAGCATTAAAAGAAAATGGATCCAAGCCACAAAAAAAAGTGAGAAGCAAAAGACCAAATATTGTTAAATGTCATGGCAGCATGTACTGTATATTTGGAGCTAGCATTTCAAATCGGATGACTACATAGCGTCCACATGCTGCCTTAAGATTGATGCTGTGCTAACAACTTTGGTGTTATAGAGACCCAGGAATGAGCTTTTGAAAGTTTAAACGCTTGGCTTGGCATTCACGTGTGAGTCTGTGATGATGGAAAACTCCCAAGACTAATTCTCACTAGAACACGACATGCAATGGCATCTGCTCCTGTTTAATATACCCATCTTAAGGTTACTGTAATATGATTAAATTATTTATCAGTAAGAACATGAACTGTAAGTTTAAAACCACACTTAACTTTTGCATATTCTTGTGTGTTTTTGGCAGGACACTGAATTGCATACAGTATACAATAAACATGAGAAACATTCAGAAGCAATATGACCATTAATTGTTTCTAAGAAAACATATTTTTGTTCAGTTTATAACATTATAGCTAATTTATCTTATTTTTCCTATCTTACAAAATACTAACATCTCTGAAAAGAGCAAGTGTTAGATATAAAAAAATATATAACAAACTTACCTTAATGATGTAAAATAATTTCTCCACAAAAATGTATAGCTATGTCCAGGTCTAATGCCTTTTTTGAGTAGTGTTTCTCAACACGTCTTCTTACATCACTAAAATCAGTTTTTGAAAGTGAAAGGAGAGAGGTGGAATAAACACGGCTATTGGGAAATAAGTTAACTCGCCAATGGTGTGACTTCTAAAGGGCTAGTTCTAACAGTACAAGCGCTAATGGTACTGCAATATTTGTAACAATAGAAGACAGAGAAACGTAACTGTGCAGGATGGCTGAATTGCCATGGACTTACACCACAAAGCATCTCAGTTTGAAAGTTTGTGCCATGATAACTGCAGATAGCCCCCCGTGCACCCGCAATGTCTGACTCAGAAGCGATCTCTTTGTAGTATGAGCTAAAGGAGTAACTTCATTAGTCAGCCACGCAGAGACCATTTCCTGAGCACTGTGAACGGTGCTTCCAGGTGACATCAGCTGACCTCGCTCTGTGTCAGGCCCCATCGTTTCAGTGCAGAGTCACTACTACAGTCCACTCATCCACAGAGCAAATTCCATCCTAATTGCAAAGGGAATTGCTATGGACTTGCGGCACAAATCCTATCAGTTCAAATATTTGCACTGAGGTAACTGCGATACCATAACATTCTGGCTCCAATGCAATCTACTTGCAGCATGAACTAAATGAGCAATTCAATTACTCAGCAATCTATTTCGGAGCACTGTGAGAGGTACCTTCACCCTTTCTATGCAGTGTTGCCACTACAATGGCTGAAGTGTTTATTGATACTGTTTACCTTCATAAAGCAGTATTTGTTATATATGTCCTGGACAGAAGGCAGCTCTGTGGCAGTCATATTCTGTGCCAGCTTCACCACCCCGTAGTGTTTTGCAGTACACTGCTATTTCTAAATAGGTACCATTCCAGGGTGTTAATCACAATAATAATAATTGAAGTTAATAAATAATTACAAGTGCAGTTTTCTAACCTAATCAAAGCATTTTACATAAAGAGTGAGCAACTACTTAAACCACCACCAATATGTAGACATTCTTACGCCAGTACGGTCACCACACATTACCTATTAAGTGGTGAGAAGGTGAGACAGAGAGAAAGAGAGACAGGGGATAATTAAGGGCCAGGGGCACAAGGCCAAAGTTGACAATTTTGCAAGGCCATTGGGATACTCCCTACTCTTTTTTGAAAGATGACCTGGGAATTTTTATAAGCAGAGGGAGTCAGGAATTCGGTTTTACATTTAGTTCAAATCACTGCTCCAATTTTTACAGCACAGCATCTCCATCCCAGCACATGGAACGCTGGTATCTAAACAAAGACTACAGGATAAGCGATCCCTTGATAGCCTCACCAACACAACAATGAAAACAATTTATTTTTTGTACATTTCAAAATCACACAAATGCCTTAATAGTGTTTAACTGGCACAGTTTTTGACAGATCTCTAGCCTTGACTCCCTATGAAAGCAAAAATAAAAGCTCCTAAAAATGAACCTTTTAGGGTAAAAAAGGTGAAGAAAGTTTGGGAAATACAACACCTCCAAGTATCCATAGCTTTTCCTAAATGGTCTCCTATTCAAGTATTGACCCAAGCATGCTTAACTTCAGGTGTAGTACCTGCTCTTGTGCCCTCAGCAGCTCAAATCATGTGACTGCTGTGTAATAAGCACTGCATAGCAGCAAACACAGACAAGAAGGGCCAAGGACAAATAATATACAGAGAGAAGGGTTAAAGTGTGAGCCCTTGTCAATCCTGTTCCTGACAATCTCCATGTCTGTGTTTTATTTTCCCATATCCTAAAGATGTGCAGATTAAATTAATTAGAAAATCAAAATTGGCCTGATATGACTGATTTGGTTATGCCTTAAACTCAGTCCTGCAGAAACAAGCTCTACCTCACCATGTCTTTTCAAAAGAAAAAGGCAGTTGTAGATAACAGATACATGGAAGAAGCCCAAGGCCCGAATGCAATTAACAGTATAAATTGTAAAAAAAAAAAAAATCCAAAACTAGTAAAAGCACTTGACTTCAAATGAAACATAAAATTGTATAAATGCAATTTTAGTTCACTTGCAAGGTCTTAAATGCTTTGCCATTAGTGATGTATTATACATCAGTTCCAAACTGCTTTATTCACTCAAGCATCATGAATTACTTTATGTGGAGTTTGGGGAAAAAAAGACTTTTGCATAAATGACACTCCATTTACTTAAGAATTATGGATTGCTGAGCTTGAAAATAACAATATTTCAAAGAAACTGTTTGTTCTAATGGTGTGAAAATGAATGTAATAGATGAGCTAACATTTGTAAATAAATTGAAACAATGACAGAAACAGCCATGTTTTCTTGAAACAAAATAAAATAGTTATGCCTGATGCATAGTTATATGATGCATGTTTCATTTATTAAACATTTGATTCTGTACTTGAGTGCACTATAAAATGTTTGTTTCATTTATTAAATTTGATATTAATACACTCCACCAGGCACCTGGAATTTAACTATATTTTTGACTGATCTCTGTATATGAAAGTAAGAATGACTAAATGAAATTAAACACAAGCTGAATATTGTCTGGCTGCTGTTGGCCAAAAAGCCGTACTTGGTACTGACGTCTGGAATAACCAGTAGGAGGTGCGTTATCGATGAATTAAAATGTCTTATGATACAGTAAAAAGGCTCAGTGGGAGATTAATTACATGGGAATTGTCTTGGCTTAACCTCAGAGATCAGTAAAATTGCATGAGACAAGTCATACATTAAATGGATTCAGAAAAAAGCAACATAGTAATATATTGTTTCAACAAGCTCCATCCAGGGGCAGTTCTAAGTTGCTATTCACAGATATTCAGTCATTGTTTGGGGGTTGGAGGGGGATATCAAGTTTATTTTCAAGTTTCCCAAAGTACTACTGTCTACCCTACTACTGGGTACCTTATTCTATGTGTCTATGTGACAGGCCAACATCATATTTAGGCTTGATGAAAAGTGGAATTATTTATAGCCAATTTAGTTTAAGTGTAAATAGTTTCAACAGCTCCTATCTAGTGTTTGAGAGATTGAGTTTTGGGGGTCTGGGAAGCAACAGATCGTGTAGCTGCATTGACAATGTGCTCAAATTGGTGCTCGTACAGTATTATAGGCCTTTACATGCCTCAGGACAGAAGAAGATGGCAGGCAGTGCAAGTCTGAGGCTAAGGAAGAGATTTAGTGCGCCGTCACAAAACAAGAAGAGCAGAAGGGCCCAGATAAATGATTACTGTGATTTTGCTTACTGGAGGACTGGAGGCACAGCCAGAGAGAGAGATAACAAGTTTGCTCAGAGGCAGGCGTACGAGTGGAACAGTGCACTTATGCTGCAAGAATCCCAGCTAGGAGGAAATGTGTGGTGTAGCCAGCTTCGCTGTGCGCTAATTAATTGGGGAATGAGATGCACGTCACAGGGGATTAGTCATGCCAAACCACACAATGATATAAAGAAACATAGTCAATTATAACTTATGTCTTTTGCCAACCAGTGGTTGGAAAGTGATCTTCTGCATAAAGAGAAAAGGGAAACCGTCCACAGAGAATTAAGCCCCTGTGAGACTGTCGGTGCAGAATTCGGGTGGTCAGATTGCTCATTTTTATTTTTGTAAATATTTTTATTTTTCCACTGATTCTTTCTTGTGTGTCTTTGAACTCTGAATGGCTAGAAACTATATTTTTGTTTTTGTTGTTGAAGCACTGGAAATAAAAAACAACACTGTTTTTCACTTTTTACTTTGATATCTTTGTCTCCTTCTTCTTCACCACGGATGTTGGCCCTGGGTTCAATGTCGTGGAGTAAGCAGACCAGGGGCATCGCAATCTATGAGATTCTGTGTGAAGAAAACTTTCTAATATCTGTATGAAGCTTACAATTAACAAAACTCCATCTGTGTCCTGAAGTTTTTATTCAGGAACTCCATTTAATGTAATAGCTGGGATCCACCATACTGATTCTGTTCATAATTTTAATAAATTAAATCACGCCAACTCATGATCTCAATTTACTTAAACTGAAAGAGTTCAACTGCCTCAGTCCTTCCTCATAGTTCATAAATAATAGTCTTGGAATCGGTCTTCTCTGGACTTTCTGAAGCAAAGCTATTGCTTTTTATATTTCTTTTTTAAGTGTGGAGATCAAAACTGCATACTGAGTTGAACATGGCAAAAGTGGGTGTGAGGTCTCCACAAAAGAGCATAAAGCTGGCTAAAAGCTTGAGTGCACCATATAATGTGTGTTTCATTTAGTAAATTTAATATTAATACACTCAATAGGCACCTACCTCGAGAGGAGCTATTGTATTGTATGAAGAAGTCGGGAGTGGCAGAGAAGTACGTAAGAGTTGTACAGGATATGTATGAGGGAAGTGAGACAGTGGTGAGGTCTGCGGTAGGAGTGACGGATGCATTCACAGATGAGGTGGGATTACATCAGGGATCGGCTCTGAGCCCTTTCTTATTTGCAATGGTGATGGACAAGTTGATAGACGAAATTAGACAGGAGACCCCGTGGACTATGATGTTTGCTGATGACATTGTGATCTGTAGCGATAGTAGGGAGCAGGATGGGGAGACCCTGGAGAGGAGGAGATATTCTCTGGAGAGGAGAGGAATGAAGGTCAGTAGGAGCAAGAGAGAATGCAGGGAGACAGAGATGGTGAAGGTGGATGAGTTTAAATACTTGGGATCAACAGTACTGAGTAATTGTGGAAGAGAGGTGAAAAAGAGCGTAGGCATGGTGGAATGGGTAGAGAAGAGTGTCAGGAGTGATTTGTGACTGACGGGTATCAGCAAGAGTGAAAGGGAAGGTCTACAAGATGATAGTGAGATCAACTGTGTTATATGGGTTGGAGATGGTGGCACTGACCAGAAAACAGGAGACAGAGCTGGAGATAGCAGAATTGAAGATGCTAAGATTTGTACAAGGATGGATAGAATTAGAAATAAGTACATTACAGGGTCAGCTCAGGGAGGTGAGATTGCATTGGTTTAGACATGTGCAGAGGAGAGATGCTGAGTATATTGGGAGAAGGATGCTACAGATAGAGATGCCAGGCGAGAGAAAAAGAGGAAGGCCTAAGCGAAGGTTTATGGATTTGGTGAGAGAGGACATGCAGGTGATGGGTGTAACAGAACAAAATGCAGAGGACAGAAAGATATGGAAGAAGATGATCTGCTGTGGCGACCCCTAACGGGAGTAGCCAAAAAGAGAAGAAGACAACACCCAATTGGCACTTGGAATTTAATTGTATTTTTGACTGATCTCTGCATAGGAAGTCAGGTCGACTCATTGACATTAAACACAAGCTAAACATAGTCTGGCTGCTTGTGACCAAAGCGCTGTACTTAAAAATGATGCCTGGAGTAACCAGTAAGGGGTACATTTCCAGTGAATTAAAATGTCTTTTGCTGCAGTATAACGGCTCAGTGGGAAATTAATTACATAGGAATTATCTTGATTTGACCTCAGTGACAAGAAAAAATGGTATGAGACAAGTCATACATTAAATGGATCTTGAAAAAAAACAACATTGTAATGTGTTGTTTTAACAACCTTTAGAGGTACCTCTGAGTTACTATTCCCAGATATTCAGTCTTTTTTTTTTGTTTTTGGACTATCAAGTTGAGTTTTCAACTTGATTCCCAAAGCACTAGTATGGTGCCCAAAGCACTAGTACGGTTCCCAAAGCACTACTGTCTAACATACTATTTGATAATGTATTCTATGTGTCTGTGTGATCGGCCAGCATCATGGGTATTTAGGCTTGAACAAACATGGAATTATTTATAGCCGATTTGGTTGAAGTGTAAATAGTTTCAACAGAGGGATTGAGTTTGGGGGCTCTGGGAAGCAGACAGTTGTGTAGCTGAATGGCAATGTGTGCAAATGGGTGTTCATAGAGTACTATAGGCCTTTATAGTCCTCAGGACAGAAGAAGAAGGCAGGCAGTACAAGTTTGAGGCTAAGGAAGAGAATGAGTGTGCCAGCACGAATGAAGAAGAGCAGAAGGGCCCAAGTAAATGATTACTGTGATTTTGCTTACTGGAGGGTTGGAGGCACAGCCAGAGAAAGAAGAACTATTTATAGCTTATTTACTTTAAAATTCCTTTACTCCGCTTACCTGGTGTTTGAGGGGTAAAGTTTTAGGGCAACAAAAAGCAGACAATTGTGAAATGAAATGTGAACTAATAGATGTATGAGTGGAGTGTGATGCAATGAGAAGAAGATGAAAGGTGAGTTAAGAAAATACTTGTGAATATGATAAGTGTTGTGCTGATGAGAAACAGGCTAAGGTTGTTTAAGCATGAGGCAGAGGATCACTGGGACGTGTAACAAGATAGAAGTGCTGAGGGAGGCTGAAGAAGATACAGCTGCTTGTTGTTTCAAATGATAAGAAAATAAAGAGGCTTACTGAAAATAATGGCCAGGACTCAGGAGAATGCAGGACAAAGATCTGGGGGGCAACCAGCTAACCTGGAAAAATCAGGAAAATAAGAGTTAAACTAGTAATGATAATGATGAGATCTGACATCTTATAGTTTGCTTAATAGGATCTGAAGATCAAGTGCTCAGTGTTTCTTATAGCACTGACTATCAAAGGAGTGGAAGCCATGTGAGGAGTTACTTTAATGTAGCGACCTGATTTGGACAGGCATACATAATTATCTGGCAGTCAGTTTCTGATGCCTCTAGAGGCAATAAATGGTTGGGAGGATTCTAAAAAATAGAAAATAAAATGGGTACAGTTAGAATGTGGATACCACCACCAACTCACAGGTTCATGTACCTGGGTTCAATTGCAAGTGTGCTAATGGTGTATGCAAAATGTATACATTATCCATGTGTTTGTACATGGATACAGATATTCTCTCAATGCACTGTTTCTCAAAAACATGCATATTAGGTTAACTGGCAGCTCTAAACTGGGTGTTTGACTGATTGAGTCCTGAGACTGACATTGCTGCTTTGTAGCCTGAGGTTCTGCTCAAGGTTTATAATGCACTGGTGGAATGTTGTGTGCAGTTTTGGTCTCCAGGCTACAAAAAGGACATAGCAGCACTAAAAAAAGTCCAGGGAAGTGCAACAGAATTGATTCCAGGCCTACAGGGGATGAATTATGTTGAAAGATTAAAAGAGATGAGCTTTTTCAGTAAAAGCAAAAGAAGATTAAGAGATGACATAATTGAAGCGTTTGAAATTATGAAGAGAATTAGTACAGTGGATCGAGACTGTTATTTTAAAATGAGTTCAACAAGAACAGAGGGACACAACTGGAAATTTCTTAAGGGTAAATAGTCAAACAGAGAACAATAGACACATGAATAGTATAACTGTGGTAGAGACAGCAGGACTTTAGGGACTTTTCTAGACTTGATGTAATTTTAGAAGAATTAAGTGGATAGGGCAGGCGAGCTTTGTTAGGCTGAATGATTTGTTCTCATCCAGTTTGTTCTAATGTTCTGATGGTAAGGAGCCAGGTGACAGCTCACTTTGAACTTTAGTTGAAAAAGCAGGTGGAGAAAGTGAATAGGTGAATAGATAAGGGAATTTGAGCTTGAAGGTTGAAATGAGGCTGGCCTTGGTTCCTCGTCCCTTAGCTGGTATCGCATAAATTTAACAAATCAATACTCATGGCCTGCCAATAGCAGAGTTTAGCCAGTAGGTCGATTGAGGAATACAGTGTGTCAGGGCTCAACCTAAAGAAAACATAACATGTTGGTGTAATGATATTTTAGGTCAATCTCTGATCTGGTAATGAAATTTTAAAACAATTCTTTGCACTTATACTCAGGATATGAGATGATCTCAGGTAAAAAGTAGGGAAGAAGGTTCTCAGGTTTATTTTTCTGCTTAAAGATCTTATTGAGAAAGAAGGCCTCCCGGTCATTTTGTATAGTTAACTTCATTAAGGGCATAAAGGTCCTTACTGTTGTCCCATGCAAGATGTGTTACCAAGGCCAGTAGTAATCACACCACAACAATGAATTCTCGAAGAAGCAATAGTTTTCCCAAAATAGCTCCTCCACTACTGTAGGTCCATGTCTCCTGCCCTGATTAATTCTTTTGAATTAGCTTAATGCCTCAGCAATATATCACACTAGAATTACTAGGGCTTTGACTAGTACAAAAGCACCAAATAAAAAGAAAGTTCATGTCCTATAGGATAAATAGGAAATATGAACTTCCCAGTGGTGAGTTTTATGTGAGTGTCCTTCAAATTTATAGATCCTGCTTGTTCAATTAGGAGGTAACTTTACTGCATGACATAACATTGACTCTTCCCCTCAATCAAATATAGACAATAAAAAAATAATATCAAGGTCAGCCAGAGATGAAATTTTTCAGGTTGCATTGTATTTGGAGAGATGTAAAACATGCTTAATGTGTGAAGCTTGCCTTGTATTTTAATAGAAAAAAAAAAAGCAGAGCTAATCTTTGTTTTTCTGCGCAGATAAAAAACAGCTTATCAATAGCAATGTTCATGTTTCTACCAAAAAATGTCATAAAACTAAGTTTATATTTAATTCACAACAAGGTGGAAAAGTGATATATCATAAATGGTTAAATTTCCATAACACCCGAATGCAGCACAAGACCTGCTGTGGCACTAGATGGGGTTCCTGTCCAATATCGGGTTAAATTCTCCAGCATGCCAAATTCAAAACATAAAATGCTGACCATCTTGTCTTGTTTGTCTTCCTACTCACCTTTGAGCCTTTGACCTCAGCTCACCTTCCTCTAGACTCAATATCAAAGTGGCTGGAAGCAGTTCTATACAGTTACAAGACCATCTGATAGCTACTGAGACCATTGCACCAGTAATTGTTGACATCCCTTTTAAGACTCAAACCTACTCAGCAGATTCTGGGTTCAGTAATAAGATGGACACCAGAACCTGCCATACTACCTGCACTTCAGAACGGAAAAATGCACCTGAAACTAAGCATTTCTGGGCCTAACCAATATGTCAATGGAAGAACATTTAGAAAAAGCTTAGGCTGCTGCTGGAAAAGTATTGGCAAGGCCATCAGGGGGTGATTACCCTGTGGTCTGTGTGTGGACACCACTTTCCTAGTTCAGTGGCAGGGACACTGTGCTGAAATGGTGAAGCCTGCAAGTAAGGTGATTGTCTTTTTAAACCATAATCTCCACACTCGTGGCTTAAGAAGGGGGAGTGGTAGTATGGCAGGATGCACGAGTTATGGGTGAGCCGGGGAAACGAAGAAGGTGGTGGGCTGAGATCATACTGGAAAGAACATGAAGGAGCCAGTGACTGCATTTTTAACCTCTGCTTTGAATGGATTTATTTATTGTGTTTTTATCCCCCGCTATTCACTTGTTTTTATGGATTATTTATTTATGGACATTTTTTGAATCACGGCACTATTTATTTGGACACTGTTTTGTTTTGATTCTTTTTAATAAAAGCACAGAACACTTTTTACATCATTCCCTTGCTCCATTTGTGATTTGTCCCCATCAGCCAGCTCATTCGGTCATAAGTATCAACGGTGTTGGGATTTAGAGTCTCCCAAATGTGAAGAGGGAGCATGGAGTGGACCCGTATCGTCGCAAAGTCCTTAGGATGAGACATGTAAAGGTCCTGACTCTCGGCAGTCATAAAAGATCTCTGGGCATCTTTCACAAAGAGTAGGGTGTTCCCTGATGTCCAGGCTAAATTACCCATCATGGGCTCATCCTTTCTGGCCCCGATTATCCCCTGTCCCTAACTGGCTCATTATCTCTCTTACCCCTTCATCACCTAATAGCTAACTTGTGGTAAGCATACTGAAATTAACAGAATTTCGCTTATTGCTTTGGGTTATTTTGTTTACTTAAGTTACTGATTTAGTGTCATCATATAATATAACCTTCTCAAATCTACTTAATCCAGTTTAGGGTCGATTGGCTGGAGCCTATTCCATCAGCACTGGATGCAGATCAGTTACCATTCCTGGGAAGGGTGCCAGTTCCTTTGCTGATCCCACTCATACACAAACTCATTTACAATAACCAGTTAACATGGCCCCCTTCTCTTTGGGTATTTGGGAGCAATGAGAAAGTCAAGCAGGATGTCACATTTTATTAGCTAACTAAACAGATCATACTATGGAAGTTTTTGAGGCAGCTCAGGCCCTTTCTTCAGGCATGTTGTAGTCAGGTATGTGGGAGGAAAGCCGAAGTACCTTGTGGAAAGCCCACTGAAAGAATGTGTAAACTCCGCATGCGAGATTTAAACCCAAGAATGCCGGATCTGTAAGGTGGCAGCAGAAGCTATGGTACCACTGTGTTGCTCCTGCCATCAAATACATTTGTTTCATATCTGTGATTTGTTCAATTACAGTTACATTAAACCAAAATGCTGTTTCTATAAATTTGCATATTTGATGCCTGCTGTGGCACTGACATGACTGAATCAACAGTCATAAAACTCCACCAAATCTTTTCCTTTATTCCTTACATTAGTCTTCTTTTTTGTCCTTGCATGCAGTTATTTTAAAATCTTCTTTTTTCCAAGCTGTATCATGATGGATTTACAGTACAAAAGAAAGAAGGAATCCTTTCAACTTGACTCCCATGTGCCCTACACATCAATGGTGAACTGCTCACAGAGTAAATTATTCAAATTAGTGATTCCCGGGGAAGTAACATACACTGTTGAATATTCAATATTCTTCAAGTCAATTCTGAACTAACAACAAAGAATAAAAATAACCTCTTGGTATTTTTTTTTGGTTCATAAGACATATTTTTTTCTAGTGTTTTAATAGTGTGATAAAAATCAAAAAACCTATGTTTACATCTATGTATTGATCCATTTTTGAAACCCACTTATTCTATCCCTGGGCGACGAGGAAGACAGGCTTACTTTGGGATCATTAGGAACAATCCAGGTACAAGCAAGGAATATGTTAGTTCATACTCATGCTCATTCTTACTGAAAGACAACAATCAGTTTAACGTTCACATATTTGAGAAGAAACCAGAGAACCCAAAAAACCTCTGTGCAGGCAAGGTGTGAACATATCACCTCAGAACAGACACTGACTAGAGGACGATTTGAAACCATGCTCCAGGAGCTCTGAGACAGAAACTCTGCACACTTTCCCTCCCAAGTTCATTTCTTAATATACTAAGTATGAATCAAAAAAGCAGGGAATATGCAGGTAGCATTGGCCAGGCCACATTACACAAGTTTTCCACTGATTTTCAGTCGCAGACTTCATTTACATAATCTTAACGTGTTGTAGGCAGTCATAATGCACTCCCATGAATCACATTCATGTGTTTTGACATGCCCAGGAACTCAGACTAACCAATCCAAGACTTGCCTCGATTTGTAGGGGTGGGGTTGCGTACGTGTGAGAGGTTACAACCAATGAGTGCATATAACGTAATGATGTGGAATAACTAAATCATTTATATTATTCCATAGTAAGAGAGGAGGAAAAATCTCAAGATATCCCAGCGTGTACCATAATATGATCACTTAGACAAAGTTCCAATGATTGAGAAAGCTATAGTGTGTCTATAACTTTGTTGTCAGCTTCATTAAACCAATGGATGAATGTTTATATGAATGAATGCTTTGTAAATGGGAATATTTCAGTCCCTCAAAATACCCAATTTAGAAGCTTTTTAAGAAAATAAAACCACCTGTAACAAGAGATGGAGATGATCTTTCAGAATGGGAGGTACATTGTAACTTAAAATGGTTAGGTAATGCTCAGTTGCCACTACAATACAATACAATACAATTTATTTTTGTATAGCCCAAAATCACACAAGAGTGCCTCAATGGGCTTTAACAGGCCCTTCCTCTTGACAGCCCCCCAGCCTTAGATCTCTAAGAAGACAAGGAACAACTCCCAAAAAAAAAAACCCAGTAGAAAAAAATGGAAGAAACCTCGAGAAAGGCAGTTCAAAGAGAGACCCCTTTCCAGGTAGGTTGGGCGTGCAGTGGGTGTCAAAAAGAAGGGGGTCAATACAATACAATACAGTACAATACACAGAACAGAACAAATCCTCAATACAGTATAAAAATTAAAATTGTAGAAGTACGTAGCAGAATTTAACAATGGATGACATCACATAATATGATTTGGATTTGTTTATAGTCCTGGAGATGTCATCCAACAAGCTGCCTCCCCCATTTGGCCATTCCACAGCTGAAACAGTGCTGGGCCAGCCAATCCGATGAAAGGACCTCTGTTTCCGAAGATTCCAGCGAGCCTCCATCAGGGATGACTTTACCATAAGCAGGCACAACAACTTGGCAGGTGGGCCATGGCACCAAGTGCCACATTTGAGTACCGAGAAGAGAAACAGAATAGGTGAGGGTTAGTATCAAATTATAACTATCATGTTACTTATGTTTTAGTGCTAATGACTGACAACAGAGATGCAGTATGTACAGTAAATCAGCAGCTCTAGTCAGGATATGCTAAACTGAAGTAGTGAGTCTTCAGCCAGGATTTAAAAGCTGAGACCGAAGGGGCATCTCTTATTATTAGGTTAAATACTATTAGGTTAAATATGTTTTCTCCACATAATTACCCTACCACTACCAGCCTATAGTGTTCATCCAATTAGGATGGATCCTTGTATTCATATTGTCGACGGCAAATGTAGGTCGTATCATCTGCATATTATAGCAGATAATGTGATATGTATAATTTTCAGTCATCCTTTTATTAGTCATCATATGCCTACTTTGTATTTATATCATTTATATTACTATTATATTATTTATATTCCTTTTCTTTGCTGACTAGAGTGGAACTCAATATGGTTGTCTTCTGTAGTAGCCCATCTGCTTCAGTGTCTGGCATATTGAGCATAGAGAGGTGCCCTTCTGCACAGCAGTGTCACCACTGTTGTAAAGAGCTGTTGCTTGGGTATTTATGGCCTTTCTGTTAACGAATCTGGCCAGTTAAAATCGCCTAAAAGCAGCATTTTCTGTGAGGCTGGATCTGTCATGTATGGCACCAACAATCATATCACTATCAACATCACTTAGTTTACATGTTGCACCAATTGTAAAGTTTCTTTGAACAACAACAATGCATCTGGACTATGTCTGCATACTGAGAGTAAATAAATTTGAAGCCATTACAAAGAGCAGTAGTAAGCAGAGTGGGATTGTGAGACATATTGAGCATCAGTTTGATTCTTGATTGGAGTGACATTCTCTGCAGACATTGCACATTTGCTTAGATTTTCTCCCACACTACAAATACTTGGTGTTAGATAGACAGGCTAATGTTCCTAAGTATGAACTGGCATCCATTACCAGGTCCTACAATAATTTGTTGTTGTGATGGCCACCAGTTCTGTGGAAAACAGATGAATGGACTGTGAGATAATTCATAATGTACACTGCAATATTCTTCTAGTAGTTGACTGTTCACGTCAGGGAATTTCTTCTTATCTAACTGAAAAAGTATAATTGATTCTATCTAGGTTAAGCAGAATTAGAAGAAGGAGGGAAGAATGAAAGTTTTGTTATGTAAATTCATTTAAGCATTATTGAATATGCTTAATTCAGTTTAGGGTCATGGGGTAAAACATATCCCAGCAGTACTGGGTATAAGGCATAAACCAACCTCGAACGATGTGCTGGTCAATCACAGTGCACACTAACTCATAATGGGTGATGATTATATAATGCACTAGTAATTTATTATGATTATATAATTCACTAGTAAGACCACAACTGGAGTATTGTGTGTAGTTCTATCACATTGCTACAACAAAAATATAGCAGCATTTGAAGTTTTTCATAGGACAGCAACCAAGTGTGTCCCAGGACTTAGGGCCATGTCCTACTCTAACAGACTCCTGTTCTGTCTCAAGCAGAGGAGACTTGGTGAGGACCTGATTCAGATCTTCAAATCATGAAAGGCACTGATAAAGTACATTCAGCAGAATTTCTTTCATCTTTACAGTGAATCACATACTCTAAGATGCCAGTGGAATTTAAGGGGAAGTGTATTTAGGCCTGAAGTCATAAAGCTCCTCAAAGGGTTGTGGCTAGCTGAAAAATGTAGTTGAATCAGAAACCTTAACAATGTTTAAGTAGCATCCGGATGAGATATTGTGACAGATTTGATTTTTGCCAGACAAATGAGTTTCATGGACTGAATAGTCTTCTTTCGTTTGTCAAATTTCTTATCTTCTTATGCTCTACAAATGGGAAAAATGCAACATATCCACAGTAGAGTCGCTAATTTACATGCATGTCTTGGGAGGTACAAAGTGTGTTAACTGAAGAAAAATTCACAAAACTTGGCCGAAAATTGAACCCAGGGCTCCAAACACTGCCAAAGTTTCACATGAATTAAAATATAAAGGATAAAATAATGTGCAATTAATGCCCTTCAAAAAGTTTTCGTTGATTTAACATAAAATACATTGGTCATTATCATATCTCTGCTTACATTACAGTAACAGTGATTAATTTTAATCAGTTAGAAGCATTCTTTACATTGACATTTGAAAGCTAGGGAATGCCTTACCTGCTTCCCAACCCTTTACTAAATCACAAAATACAGTTTTAAGTTAATAAACAGAAGACCAAAATGCAAGTTTCCTCAGCAATAATTTTGTTTGCTAATATATTCTGAAAACATTGACAGGGCCTTCTGCTCAACAAAGCTTTCACCCTTCAGCTGCAGTAACTGTGCTGTCAGTTAATGACGCTTCATGACAAAATAAACACTGCCTACTGTACACCAGCACATATAAATATTCAATAAAGCTTGATTACCTGGCAGAGAAGCTGATGCATGCTGCATATTAATCAGCAAATCCATTTTGAAGTTCCAGATCAGTTCTAAAACTGCTTATGGGAGAGCCTGTAAAGAAAGAAAGAAATGATCCCCAATTAAGGTGAAAGATTTTTCATAAAAAAACAAGAAAAACAAAGAAATAACAAAAGCGCTATTACAACTTTCGTAATAAATGGTACCACATATTATTTAAACTGTGAATTCACAAACACTGGTAGCAGAGTATGTTATAAGCAGCACTTGAGCTCTGGAAAGGGCATCAAAAACTGCAGAATCCACTTTCCTCTCAGATAGAGAGAAATTTAAAAATGAATACTTCAATTAAAATAGTGTGTTTTTAATTTAGAGAAATCAAAACCAGCAGCTAAAATGGAATCAATATAACCAGGATTGGGAAATTGCTATTCATAGGTTCTACCTCACCCACCTTGTATGGCATAGAATTTTTGGAAAGCTTTCTTATACATTTTCTAGTATCAGGTATTATGACACTCCTACTCATTAACACACATCTTTCTAGTAAGTGTTTTTTGAAGCTCCATCTTCTTCTTAACTCACATACAGTAGTTCAATACTGGGCTGCAGGGGGTGAAAGCCCGAATAAAATGTTAGTCCAGAACAGAGAAAATTCTCATGTAATTCGCGTTGCATAATCCACATGTCCAATACCTATTTGTATGATCAAAACATGGAAAATGTGTGCATTGTTTCCTGAAATAATAATTAACAATTACTCTCTGGAGAAGGCAACATTCATAGTAAACAGGAAAAATATCATTCCCACAATGCTATGCGTTTGACTTGAAGCTGAGAGTCCTGTCTTTAATCCAGTTTCATAGCATTCAGTGAATGACATCTTTCCTGTTCACCACTCGCAAAACTTGAAAAATAATTTCCGTTTAATCATCAATAGCAAACCCGCAAAGAGGTGGATCCTCGAATCATAAACCTTTGAATCACAAGGGCTGACTGTACTTGGGCAAACACTCACATATACAAAACCACATTTGTATGCATTTTGATGGTCAAATATGACCTTTCCATTGTCTCGGAACACAGTAGTAAGTAAGGGAGACTGACATATAAATCAGCACCTATTTTGACAAAGAAATACTGGTAAGATGGATATCTTCTCTGCTAATGGTATGATCACATATTATGCTGAACTTCTGAGCGGTAGTATAGATATTCTGTCAATACAGTCTGAACTTCACACCATTTATCATGTCATCTCAATGCAGCCTACACAGATGATATGACTGGAATCTCTTTCAGAATGTGCTAAAGCATATAGAGTCAAAGTGAACTTTTGTAAAGTAATAAGACAAATTATAAGGATCTATTTTATTAAGGTGTAAAAATATGTCAAAACATCTTGGGTTTGAACCAAACTCTTTATCTGTTAAAAGTGTTGAAATAAGAATTCTAAATGTTACTTATAATGCCAACATCATATGCATGTTCACAGTTTATATAACCTCCAATAAGAAAATGGTATCAAATTAAACGTTTTTGTGATTTCCAACAATGGATTAGCAGACGATACGGAATCATCTGAAACATTACAGAGAAACCTGGACAGGTTAGTCTTGGGCAGATCAATAGCAGACTAAGTTTAGTATAAGTAAATATAATGTATTACATGTAAAAAATAAACATTTTAGATTTGAATATACGATAGGAGGTCTGAAACTTGAAAATACACTTTATGAGGCATAGTTGACTACTTGCTTTCCATTCAAGACCGTCTACACAAGGCCAATAGGGCGCTGGATTATATAGTGCAATGTGTAGCATACAAGTCAAAGTTTTATAGAGCATGGGTGAGCTCTCAGTTGGAGTATTGAGTACAGTTTTGTTCACCATATTATAAGATACTAGCTGTGTAAGCTTGGTCCAAGAATCTATTGAAATCATCAGAAAAAAAATTGAAATGTAGAGATGTCAGGTAATTGAAAGGAACTACTCTGGGCATCTTTCTCCTAGGAGGTTTCATTTTGCCAACATGCTTGCATCATTTGTGCATTAGCGGCTAAGCAACAGTCTTTCTTCAGAGGTTTTGTTTTACTGATGTGCTTGCCTCGCTTGTGTATTATCGGCGGGAGGAAAAGTAAAAGAGATAATGTTTTGCTGATGTGCTCACCACACTTCTGTAATAGTGGATAGGCGAGTGACTCTCTCTCCGGATGTTTCGTTCTGTTGACGTGCTGGCCTCCCTTGCGTATCCTCGGAAGTGGAGCCCTTAGCCTGACTCCACCTCTCACTTCCGGGCCGGACAGACACACACTTCCACACGTAAATGTTTATATATAAGATTACAGTGCTGGCATACGTCTAGAAAAGAATAACTCCACTGCTTCTAGGACTGAGAGGTATGAACTACAATGAAAGACGGAAGAGGGTTAACCTTTTCAGTTCAAACAAACTGTGATTTAGAGGTGATGAGGTTGAGGTGTTCAAAATTCTGCAGACAATTAAAACAGCAGATTCAAGCTTCTACTTTGAAATTAATTCTTAAAGAACACAGAGACACAGTGGCAAACTTGTTAGGGGCAATCTTTGCAGAAACACTAGGAAGTTTGTCTTTGCACAAAGAACCATACACACATGCAATAAATTCCTAAGTGATGTGGTAGAGGAACATTTAATTCTCAATTTGATGTTACTTTGGAGAAATTAGGCAAACAGTATTGGTGAATTAGTTGGAATGAATGGCCTGTTCTCGTCAAAATGTGTCCAGCTTTTTGTCATGTTTTCTGACCTTATAATAGAAGCTGACCAAGTTCATTATAGTAACAGTAGCAACAGCAAGAGAAAGCCTTTGATGAGGTCTTGTCCCTTATCAGCAACAAACTCTATAGATAGCCCTCCATTTCAAAGTTTGTCATTGGTGCTTTGTAAGTCCTATTAAGGCTGCATAAGCATATATTATTTCATAGAAATAACTGACTAACAGATGTTCTTAGGATATTTTTTGATGTTAGGCTGTTGACATTAGTTTTTTTCTGTTTAAATGTTAAGATTGTGTTTGTTAAGTGTTAAAATAGTTATAGTGTTAAGATCGATACAATATTATAAGACAGAGAACAAGAATTGTCTCCACCTTTTAACCATTACAAATTTGCTAAATAGATTAGCCCATGAGATTTCCTGCTAAATGATTGCCGGTCAGTGCCTACAGCATAAAAATACCAAGTGATTAACTGACAATGCTCTGTCGGCTGCAAGCAAGCCTGCTGTTCAGTATTCATTCTTTCTGACTCTCGCTCAAGGTTAAATAAAGGCTTATAAAAGTTGTGGCTTCTTTATCTGGCCCTTAATTCAGCTCCAGAGAATTGAATTCAGTAGCCATGGAAGTATTCATATGGCCTCAAACCCACCACTACCAGTGCAAAGCTCTAATCTCCCCAATAAACATCAAACCATCAGCGACAAAAGATTTGTCACCTAGTATATTAGACATAGAAATCTATGATATGTCATTAGATTCTTTTCACTTCTAAATGTGTCTGCTATTGTATATTCATCCGAGAGCTGATAGACTCCTCTACTGCTAATTATCAAGCTGCTACTTTCGGTATAGTATTTATGCTGCAGTACTTTAACAATTTGCTATCAGAATACTCTCTGTTGTGCTATGCATTTTTTTTTTGCTAAGGCACTACAGAGTCATCACTGGCATACAACAGTAGCATAAAGGCCATGCTGTGTACAAACTGCTGCCATTTCTTGAATATTTGTTGTGAAAGTTAAGTTCCCAGGACACATTTATCATACTGATAGTACTTAGGAAGACTGCCATACCCAGATGATTTATTAACTTGTCCACATTTTTGCAAGTGGCAGGCATTCTATCTAGAGATAACATTTGGTTTTCTGTACTCAATACAGAACCAGATGTATCCATTTGGCACCGTATGAAGTGCAATAGCACTTGACAAGTCACAGTGTGAATCTTCACTCTGCTCCATGGTATCATCCAGGGGGCTGGAACAATTTAAAAATGTTATTTTATTCTAAATGTCTGTGAGAAGATGTTTATCATCACCAGAGAAATAATGCTCTTGTCTCTGAGAGACCTCTGGTGCCTCCTGGATCCCTTCTGGATGTTACATGAGGGATCAGTTGCTGAAATGGTAATTAGAGTAATTTTTGCCCTTCTCTGTCTTTACTAGGATATTAAGAGCTTTATCTCCTGCTTTTGTTCCTAAGGGCCATGCCAGATGGCCAATAAGTTTCTACTTACTGAGGTCAATACTTCAAAGGCATCAGACAAATACTACATTACCTGTTATTGAGTGCCTTTCTGAGTCTTACTGAAAAATGTCACTTAAATATGTTATCCTCTGCATCGAGGCCACTGCTGGCAAGGAGACACCTATTTTTCCAGATTATTGCTCTTGCGTATGACTCAATTATAATGTTCATATTTATATCCAACTTCAATGCTTACCCATTTTCCTTTATTTTTGAGAAAGGAATCAGTTTCACATTTTTGTATAATTTTCTAGTTTCATATTATTTGTTATTTTTTTAAGTATATCTATGTATATAATAAAACACTAATATCTGTATGTATGCGTCCAGTCCCTCAAAGCAATCTGTTGATGATATTGACATTGGTCTGATTGGTCAGTTTCACTGTGGTTGCTCAATCAATCAAGATCAAGACAGGAAGCCCCAGGCCAGAGAGGTTGAGACACGCGAGAGTACCGAGGAAAGGCGTAGGAAGCACACTGGGAGTTGCCTTCAAAGATGGGAAGTATTTGCAAGGATATGAATGATGTTTTCACAACAGGTGAAGTGTGGTAGTCAAAAAGTGGACAGGAGGCGACCATCACAACTTGAAATGGCAGAGTCTGAGAAGCAGGCTTAATGAGTATGTGATTGAGAGAGCGGTCAAGATGCGTGAGAATACTGAGTGATAGGATGAATGCTGAGGGTGAACGTATATTTGATATGAAATATAAAATATTTTTACATTTATTCTAGTGCCTGCCTAACAAAAGTAAAAATTTGAATAATGTCATTCCATGATTTGTTATAGTAGTTTAAATAAGAAGTACTGCAAAATACTAATGGTAAATTCATGACATAACAAAACATTCTGAAGCTCAAACTTAATCCAAGTCAGAGTCATGGGGAGCCCAAGACTTTGTTGGCCACATCAGGCACAAGGGAAGAACCAACCCTGAACAGGGTATCCATCTATCTCAGGGTCTGTTAACACACACTCACTAGGGATGACAGAATCTGTATACCCAACATAGCAGATTTCAAACCAGATATCTTGGATCAATGAGACTGCCCAAATGTTGTCCAACTGCAAATTCTAAAGATCAATAAAAGAGATTAAAAAGAAATATTTTGCAATAAAATGTTTTCTTGAATTCATTATTCTCTTTCCTAAAGTAATGATTCAATTTCACTTATTGGGCATCCACAGCCTACACTGAAAATATTGAATACAAGGAAGGAGCTATCCTTAGGTGGCATGCCAGTCCGTCAGAGGGCTTACTTATCCACCAGACTAATTTAGGGCTCTGAAGCAACCTTAGATACTTGATAGAAGGATTTAGGAGTGAATCTGAATACATGGAAAAACAAATACAGACATAAGTAAAATGTGTGAATTCTTCATAGGCATTAGGATATGAGGTTAAGTCTCTGCACACGTGAGCCCCAGCCACTGATTGACATCTTTATTTGGCAAAGAGAAAACGATCAAGGAAAAACAGTAGGTTCAAAACCTTATCACAGACAGTGAAAAGTTATGCCAGTGTCTGTCTGCAAAGGAAAAAAAGTAAAGGTTATTCCTATGATGGAACAAGACAGCAAGGTTTGGGACTCAATGACTTTTCTTTTTTTACTATTCATACAATTAACTTAGATAGCTAGGATGTTAATTTTCTACATCATGAAATTCAGTTCACTCCTAGCCTTCACCTTACTCTGTGAATTGATGGACTTAACCTGCTTGTACTTCACATGTGAAAACTATATAAGGCTGTCAACAAATGTAATGCATCCTTATCCTGTACGTTAGGTGACTGCCAATTTGCAGTGACTTTGCACCTTGAGAGAACCATTAATAGATACCTGCTGCTGCTGTTGTAGCCTGAACACATACAGCAACAGACATGTCCCTTTAGTTGAATAGGCTACCTTGGCTTCCCAACCATTTTCAAGCATTCTGCAAGACCCTTTCACCAAAACACTATTATACTCTGAAAATAAAAATCTCAGAATCAAAATCTCTGTAAAGCCATAATATGACTAAGATTATCTCAAGTCAGTCTAATAACAGGTCAAAAGCATCGGTGAACAACTGTTGTTTATCTGCCTCTTTGTTTGTGAGTTTCTTTTGCATTCCATATTCATGATGAAAAGAACAACTTGATTCACCTCTTCTCTAGGATTTAAATTATGTTGAAGGTACAGTGGATTCAGAAAGTATTTAGACTCCTTCATTTTCTGCACACTTTGTTGTGTTGTAGATTTTATTTTAAATTGGTACATTTGCAGTTTTTCCTATCATTCTAAACTCAATATCCCCTAATGACAAAGAGAAAACATGTTTTAAGAATGATCGGGATTATATATGTACCAGTTAACGGTGCACTAAGTGATAATGTGCAGTGAATACACTTGACTTAAGAACTCAGTTTTCATACACTTTCTCTGTACGTTTAGCATTTGTTTGTTCAGAGGTGGATGCGCTTGCTGCTTCCTGAGCAGCTCGTTTTCTCCATCCTAGCGGCCCGCTTCTTCTCTACTTTTGTCAGCATCTTTTTGCATTAAAACTGATTAAATCAGTGTTTGTGTTGCAATTACTTAGTATGTTTTCTTTAATTTTTCACTTAAGCTGGCACTTAAGTCTTCAGTCTGCCTGAATAATGATTTAAGATATGAAGAGGTAGGGGAAGTGACGCCGAAGGTGGTAAAGATGAGAACAGTGCCACATGGCCGCCCTGCTGGCTACTGCCGGGAATCGATTGTACAATAAAATAAAATAAAAATAAAAAGAGGAATAACCTTGGAGGTCAGTCATCACCCAGGAAGTGGATAGTAGACATCATGTAGTATTTGTGTACCAAATTTCAGGTCAATAGGGCAAACGGTTTGTGAGCTAAAGGTGATTTAAAATCCTGGACAGACAAACGAACAACCACGGTTGCGTATTATATATAAAGATTCAAACCCTTTGCTGTGGAACTCCAAATTGTGCTCAGATGTATTCTGTTTGCTTTATGTATCCTTGAGATGTGTCTAGAACTTGGCTGGTGTCCATTTGGCATAAACTGAACTGAGTGGACATCATTTACAAAGGCACACATCTATGTACAGTATGTATTGTCCAAATATTCACACTGCATGTCAGGATAAAGACCAAGCCATGAAGCCCAAGGAACTCTCTTAAACTTCAAAATAAACTGTGGTGAGGCATAGATCAGGTTGATGAATGAGTATAAAACAACTTCTAAAGCTTTGAATGTTACCAGGAGCGCAGTTGCCTTAATAATTGTGAAATAAAAGAGGTTTGGAATTACCAGGACTTCCTAGAGTTGACTATCCGGACAAACCGAGTAATCAGGAAAGAAGGGCCTTGGCCAGGGATGTAAACAACACCCCAGGAAGCTTCTCTTGAGTAAAAGCCATATGACATGTAACATGGAGTTTGCCATGTGGCAGTTAAATGACTCCTGGTCTGAAGAGACAAGCTTTGAATTCTTTGGGAAGACTTACAAGCAGTCTGGCAAAGACCAGGCACTTCTCCTCAGCTGCCTAATACCATCTCTACAGTGAACCATGGGGGTGGTAGCATCATGCCATGGGGATGCTTCTCTGTGGCAGGTACAGGGAGACTGGTCAGAACTGAGAAAAGTCTGAATGCAGCCAAGTACAGAGAGGTCCTTGAGGAAAACCTGTTCCAGATAGCATATAACCTCAGAGTAGGGTGACAGTTCACCTTTCAGCAGAACAAAGACCTGAATCATATATCCAAGACAATGCTTAGAGGCCTTATAACAAGTCTTTGATGGTCCTTGAGTGGTACAGCCACAACTCAGACTTATACCCCATTGAACATCTGTGGGGAGACCTGAAGATGGCAGTTCACAGACACTTCCCATCCAATCTAATGGAGCTTACCAAGAAGATTTGAAGCCATAATAGGTGCCAAACTGGCTTCTACAAAGTACTGAAATAAAGGTCCAATTACTTCTAGGGAGTGAGTTCAGTGTTTATTTTTAATAAATACTTTCACCTTGTAATTATGGGTTATTGAATGTCCAGTAGATTGATTGGCAAAAATGACTAAATTATCCATTTGAAATGAAATATACAATAAAAAAGTGTGTAAGAATTGATGGGGTCTAAATACTTTTTTAATCCACCGTAATTTATTAGTTTAAGGGAAAGTATGAAATTCCATAATGGGGTTCACGTTGATCCTTACCAATGGCATTTTTACTCTGAAGTCAGTATGTGAGTTAAGTAAAGACCCATTGGTAGGAGATAACAAACTAAGAGATTGATATAAGGTGTAGGGAGAGCTTGATGGGAAAGTGGGCAAGCAATTTTGCCTGGCTGACAGACATGTCTGAATAGGTAGAGCTTGAAAGGCTATTTTCTCTTCTGTTTACTTTGAGATTTTCATCTCACCCTTGATTTATCTCTACGCTCCATTGACTTAACAGTAAACATATGAATTTGTATGTTTTGTCTGTGTCGCCATTCTAGGGCGAGAGGCTGTTACTAAGGTGCTCCATTGTATTCACAAAACTTTAAAATGATTATGCCTACTGTATAATCGATTCAGCCCACTGTAAAGATGTATTTTGACAGGCTTGATGGCTCAATAAGCCAAAGTACTATGCAGTGAAGTACAAAATGCATCAAGCAGTTACATTCCAATTTCCATGTCCTTTAGGAACTTTGACTGGCATGTCAGCTATGCCGGGAGGAAATCGGCAGTGGCAGATGGTGGAGGCAGAGGTTGCCAGTCATCATCTGCCCCTATATGCTGGAGCTGGCAAAAATTCAAAAAATTTATATTGAGAATTCAGTGAAGTCCACATTAAAAATCAATTCCATCTTTTGTAAATTTGGGATATTTGTATGGTGTGAAGTTTGGGTTTTTTTAAAGCATGATTGTCATTTTTACATGAGCTGTTTGGCAGCTTTTTTGCTAATTCTTCATGATTGTTTTTATTACATTTCTTGTCATAGTAAGTGCTTTGAGCATTTTCCAAATATCTACAATTATTCTGTCACTAGTTTCAAGGACAGTCTTTAGAAGCCACCTATATTTTATGCTCATTATGCTTTTAACATCCTACTTTCTGTTCTCTTGCCTTTACAAACATCTTGTGCTTCACAACATTTAATAGCATCTATGGTGGGTAAATGTGCCCTTTGAAATCTGGAATTACTTTATTTGAAAAAAAAAAAAAAAATATATATATATATATATATATATATATATATATATATATACATATATATATATAGTGAGAGCCAGCCCGACCACAGGCAGACACCGTTCTTAAGTACAAGTTCGTGAGTCCCGCACAACACACAGTGCTCCAGCACCAAACACCTTTTCTCTCTTGGGCCTCTCAATGGTCCTCTTTGGGCCACCTTCTCTCCTCTTCCTCTTCCTCCTGACTCTCACTTCTCGACTGTTGGAAGGTGGTCCCTTTTATACTTACCCAGATATGCTCCAGGTGCCCCTTGATGAACCTCCGCCTGAGCACCCGGAAGCACTCCAGGTGACCCTGGAATTCCTTCTTCCTGCACTTCCTGGTGTGATGGAAGTGCTGCCTTCCAGGACTCTAGGATCCAGCAGGCGCCCCCTGGTGGTAGCCACGGGTCCCTATAGGATTGAGCTTCCCAGCTCAGTTCCTGTGACCCCATAGCAACCAGGGCGGCTGTGCTCTCATGGCCCGGGGGAGGTATAATCCCTCTCTCGGTCCTTCCAGGCATCCTGGCTGTATATATATATATATATATATATATATATATATATATATATATTCACATTTTTCATACTAGATATAGTTTTTCCTAGCCTGTCTAAAATTAATAAACAAGAAATCTTCAACTCTGTCTGCCAAACTGAGCTCTACCTTCTTCAAGATCCTGAATGAGAAGAAACAGATTTGAAAGAGAGCAGATACATAATAGAATTTGAATGTCAGTTCTTATTTATTGTATATCTGGAAAAAAACTGACCATGTGTGGGTTGCTGAATTAGTGTGCCCTTTAATAAGCTGCCCTTACATCCACAGTTTAGTTCCTACCAGTGCTGCCAGATAAGCAACTAGCCCACCAACCTTACATTGGATCAAATATGTCATAAAATGTTTTGAAAGATGGATTACTCTGTAGTGTAAAAAGGACATAATTATACTTAAACATCCTAGATAAATTTAATCAGTAAATGGTCATTAATATTTGAGTTGCATTTATTACTGTGAATGTTTTTCTCTTTTTTTGCTCCATTAAATGGACTTCTCAGTGGAGGTGCCACAACTCTTCTCATGTCTCATTCCCTTTTATTACAGTGCTCAATGAATTACTTCCAGGGCACAATTCTAATCTGTAAACCCAACTGTCCCTAGTGCTTATTTACCCACACCAGCTTATTGATGCTCTCTCCATTTACCAGCTCCTCCTGTGAAGGGTAGACTCTGCTGAATCAATTTGTTGTTATATGTCATATTTTCTTTCCTGCAGTCCCACTGTTTATTGCATTTCCACATTTCAGGTTTTTAAAATGGTCTCATCATTAGAATTCTTTACATTCTAGAGTACCTTTAACAATAGTGTTCACACAAGAATATCTACAGCAATAATATAAGTAGGTATATTTATTTAGTGGAATGATGCTCATGTAGAGGCTAATGCAATAAGCTATAGAATCAGAAATACAGGGCCCTCCAAAGACACATTTTCCCTTGATTTGCCTGTCTTCTCTACAGTCTAAAATTCCAAATCAAACAATTCAGAAATGATTATAAAGTGCACATTGCAGACTTTCATTTAAGGGTATTTGCATACATTTTGGTCACTCCATGTAGAAATGACAACATTTTTACTACATGGTCCCCCCATTTCATGACACCATAATGTTTGGGACAATTGTTGTCACAGGTGTTTGTGATTACCCAGGTGTGATTCACTGCTTCATCAGTGCAGGCATAAGATAACTCAGTTGGCTTCTACCACTTGTCATTGTTCAACATGAAAGCAAGAGCTGTGAAAAATAAGCCATTATGAGGCGGACAGACAAGAATAAAGGCATTAGAGAAATTAGTAAAACCTTAGAATTGTCTAAATCAACTGTCTGGAATATCATTAAGAAGAAATAACACACTGGGGAGGTTAGTAATCACAAAGGGACTGGTAGCCCAAGAAAGGCCTCCACTGCTGATGTACAAGAAATCATCACTATAGTAAAGAAAAACCCCCAAACGCCTGTCTGATAGATCATAAACAATCTTTAGAAGGCGACTCTCCTCAGAAAACTTCATGAACAGAAATACAGAGGCCACACCGCAAGATTCAAACCATTAGCTGGCCACAAAAACAACACAACCAGATTATTGTTTGCAAAAAATTACTTGAAAGAGTTTTAATAATTCTAGAAAAGGTGTTGTGGACAGACGAGACAAAGATGAACCTTTATCAGAGTGAGGGCCAGAAGAATGTGTGGAGATGAAACTGCCCAAGATCCAAAGCAGACCACCTTATCTGTTTAACATGGTGGGGGGGGGGGGGGTTGGGGGGGGGGATGTTTTGACATGGATGTGTATGGCTACAAATAGTACTGACACACATCTCTTCATTGATGATGTAACTGCTGACAACATCTGCACGATGAATTCTGAGGTGTATACAAACATCTCTTCGGGTAAAGTTCCAGTAAATGCTTCCAAACTCATTGGACAACACTCATCCTACAACAAGATAATGAGCCCAAACATACTGCTAAGGCAACACCTGAGTTTTTCAAAGCTAAAAAAATGGGAAATCCTTGAATTGCCAAGCCAGTGACCCGATATAAGTCCAACTGAGCAGGTCTTTCATATGCTGAAGAGAAAACTTAATGAGACAAGCCCCCAAAACAAGCATAAAATGAAAATGGCTGCATTAGAGGCTTGGCAGAGCATCACTGGAGAAGATCCTCAGCGCCTGGTGATGTCTATGAATCACTGACTTCAACGAGTCATTGCATGCAAGGGATATGCAGCAAAGTACTAAATATGACTGTTTTAACATAGTGTAATGAATACTAAACACCATCAGGACTTTCGTTTTTGCCTCATTTCTTTAAATTTTTAATCCATTGCTCACTTGAATGAACTGAACAAGACCTTCTTAAAAATATGTGTAACTAATTGAATTTATTGTGGACTCATTGTGCAAATACATTCATGAAACTGTGCTTTTTTTGCCCTCTATAGTACCATTTAGCAGATATAAGGGAATTCTTTTTTGCGACTCTGTCTAACTATCAAGAAATGATTAAGTCACATACAGTACCTATGTCAAGGAAACGGTGAAGATTCCATATTGTACTGTTTCAAAACAAGCTAGAGTTAGTATTTTTCTGTTGTTTCCCTGAAAACACTTTCTCTTCATTTTGACACTACGTTATATAAAAAAGGGTGTGTTTCATCTTTCGGATGTAAAAAATGATCATGTTAGGTCAAGTCACTATGATAGCAACTGTTTTTTTGTGTCACTATGATTGCATGATTAAAGCTGGAGGAATGCTCTGTTCACTTGCTATGGGACAGACAAGAAATTTAAGTTTCCCAGTGAAACATTTCATATTAACACCAATTGAAGTGATAACTCCCAGTAGGGTGGTTTGACACAAACAATGGTAACAAATTAGCAAAGTTGTGATTTTGACCTCTCCTCTCATTCAGTAATACTAGTTGAAAAATAATAAATAGGTCAGGTAGAAATGCCATTTTTGTGGTCCTGAAATATTTTGTCTATAAAAAGTAAAAAATGAACAGTGACCTAATTTTATCTCTGAAAATGGCAAATGAAAATTCATATGAACATAACAAACTGTTAAGGCAAGGCAGCATAAATTCAAACAGCACTTGAACATGTAAAAAAACCCTTCCTTTTCATGTTTAAAGGTCAACCGTACATATTACAATATGAAAAAATAATTAAAACGCAAAAATTAAATACACACATATTTATAGGGCAAATACCATATATCAAGAACTGCAAAAGCAGTTAGTTACTTCCAAATTTTACATGCACACAAGAGTCATGTTGGAATACCAAATATCATAATAAAAAAGATTGGATAATTGATGTGTTTTGTTTATTTGTTTATATAAGTCTTTTTCGTACACAGAAAACAGCAAAGGTCTTTGGTTCAGCGATACCAGGAACAGAAAATCATGATGACCTAGCAGTTTTGCAGGTCAATGAGAGCATATGCAGAAGGTCTGCAACGGCCAACGTCACACGAGTTGTTGTTTGTGTAAGGTCTAAAATAACTGAACGTTCTTTCTCTTCTCATTAGTGTCCTGTATGGATTGAAGTTAGGCCATTTTAACAATCTGTCACTGTGCAGCTTCCATAGTAGATTTTGCTAGTTAGCTCCACTGTGACCTTAAGAACTTAACAGAATATTCCCATTAAAGTCTTTATATGAACGTACCTCCTCCAAGTCTCCCTAGTCATCTGCTTTGATTTCCTGATCCTGAAGGATTGATTGTTGTCACAGCATCATTCAATGAGAAGCTTGATCTCCTCCATGTAGAAGAATGATGATTACTGGTAATCAGACCCTCTACAGTTGTGTTGTCAGCAAAGTTAAAGTTAGAGTTTGAGTCGTATTTGGCAAGACAAACATGCATACTGCAATAGCAGCAACAAACACATTCTGTTGTTGAAAATGAAACTTTTTCATGTACACGTAAGACTGACAGGTTGAGATCTGTCATTTAGGAAATCCATGATCCAGTTAAAGATGATGGTGTCAAGTAGAAGAGTCTGAAGCACCATTATCAAAGTGAAGGGGGCGATCATGTTAATTGGTGAGTTAAAGTCAACAAACATCACTCTCATGTAAATGATCATTTTCTTAAGATGTGTTAATGCTCAAATGAAGCTTCTCCCGTGAATCTTGTGCGGTAGTTTAATTAATGTAAACTCTTACCAGATGTCTGGTATGCTCAATCTGCTATGAGCATCCACAACTTTATGAAGACCAAAATTAGTACCACAAGCTGGCACTCCTATACTTTCTATGTCATTGGCACAATGGTAGTTGTCTCAATTTAGAAAATAAAAGGAAACAATTGTGTAAATAGCCATTTAGCAACAAAGATCCTTGAACCTGAGGTTGTGAATGAGAACAAGGCCACAATTGCACAATTGATTTAAATGGCATTCAGGAAATATGGGAATTCTCTGAGTTTCTGTTTTTGACATTTCAGCATCTCACCACATTCTGATTATGTGCATTTTCTGTCAGAGTTTGATGAGAAACATCAAGTATTCGTCTGTTGCTTGATCCTCACAAAAAGCAAATAAAGTGTGTATTGCATTGCTTGGAATACAAAGCAATGGCAAAACACATTTATGACTAATCTCTTTTTTTTTTCATTTTATATGAAATGAGGTAGGAGTTTAGTTTAGTTTAGGGTTACTACACAGCTTGATGAATTCAGGCAGCAAAATTATCTCTGAATTTTGCCACTGGGAGCTACCAATTGCTAGGGTGTTCACCTGCAATTTCATAATGGAAAACTTGCATTTTCAATTTTTCCTGTCACATATGCACACACTACTATTTGTGTATGCTAAAGCAGAGAAAGTTTGAAAATATATTCCATGCACGTTTGTCACATGGCACTTTGGCTGACTCAGTTTATCTTCAGCACAACCTTTAATATAACAAAAGCAGTATTAAAAATAGTCAGTAAATTATACAGTAGCACTTAAATCAAATGTGCATCAATAGCAAGAAACAAAGTTCACATTAAGTTCACAATAAATACATATCCAATCATCATGCCGGCCTTTGTCACCTAGAAGTTGTTGAGGCGGGAGTATTTTATTGATTTGGATGTTTACTGAAGAAGTAAATAAGACAAGAGGTCCTTATTTGAGTGACCTACAATGATAAAAAATGGCATATGAGGTTATGATCTTTAATTATATTGCCCGCTTCAGATTACTGGTTAAAGTGCAAGTTTAGACCCATGACCTTCTCTTTTGCCCTGACAACTTGCTGCAGCTTTGGAGGACAGAAAATTTTTATGCTGAAAGAGTGAAAAAAAAACTATTTTTATTGAACTTTGTTTTACTGTCCTAGTGTGGACTGCAAGAAATAGTGTTGCTATCAAAATTAAACTGATTTCACCCTTCTGATACTATTTACAGATAGGGTATCATAAGAATAAGGTTACTGTTGGGAAAAGGTTGGATGCATGCTGTTGGCACTTATTTCTCACACTATTCTGTCTCAGTAGAAATTGGAGACCATCAGACCAGGCTGCATGTATGTTGTCTTCAGCTGGCCAGTTTTGGTGGGCCTGTGCCCACTGCAGTTTTAGATGTCTGTTCTTGGCTGACATGAGTGGAACCCAATCTGGTCTTCTGCTGTTTTAGCCCATCCACCTCAAGGTTCTGTGCATTTTGAGATGTCTGTCTGCTCACCACAGTTGTAAAGAGTGGTTACCTGAGTTACCGTTCCCATTCTGTAAACATGAGCGAGTTTGATCCTTCTCCTCTGACTCCTCTCATCAGCAAGATATTTCTGTCCACACAACTGCCACTCATTGGATGTTTCTTGTTTTTTCCCCTACTCTGAGTAAACTGTAGATACTGTTGTCCATGAAAATCCCAGGAGATCAACAGTTAAAGAATCACTTAAACCAGCCTGTCTGGCACCAACAAACAGGCAACACTCGAAATCCCTGAGATCACAATTTTTGATGTAACATTAACTGGAGCTCCTGACTTGTATCTGCATGATTTAATACATATTGCTCTGCTACCACATGATTAGCTGATTAGATAATTGCATGGATAAGCAGTTGCACAGGTGATCCTAATAATCTGCTCAGTGAGTATACACTGTATATATTTTTTAAAAATCTGGAATGATATGTCAGAAAATTCAAGTGGTTTAATCATATAAGCAACCGAATAAATTTACATTTTTAAACTCTATTAACTATCTATTATTTTTAGAGCTCCACATTAGGTTTGCTATTAATTTTAAAATCACTGTCAATGACTGATTTTTTTTTTAATAATTTATTGAACAAATGAAAATTGGTCATTCCGAATGCAAACAATTTTAAGTTTCAGATTCAGTCAACAATAAAAGCTTTTGTTATTGGTCCTCAGATGCTTTATAAGTTTAGCAAAGGACATTTCTCTTGTGACCTACTAAGAACACAACAAATGACAAAGAATAAAGGAAATAAAAGAATCTCTATGTGAATTCTTATAATGCCTTTAATCATTTTTTTTAAATAGAAATTTTGAAATTTCAAACTGTGAATAATGTTTTGTGTGGTCCATAGAAGATTCTTGTGGCTTACTTTTCATAAAAGTCACTTGCTGCAATAAAAACATTAAACTATGATACATGTAGAAAATAATAGGCATGGACTAAGATGAAAAGGCTTTAGATGCCTTAAATGATCACTATCTCTTGAAGAAAAATAGAAAAATTGATTTTTTTTGGTGCACAACTTTTTAAAGTCTTATCATAAATACTTTGATAATGAAAATTATCAGTGCATGACATTGGAAATATAGTGTTTAAAATTCAAATATAAATGATTTTATATGAAAACTAATACAGTTGTGCTTGAAAATTTGTGAACCCTTTAGAATTTTCTATATTTCTGCATAAATATGACCTAAAACATCATCAGATTTTCACTCAGGTCCTAAAAGTAGATAAAGAGAAACCAGTTAAACAAATGAGACAAAAATATTATACTTGGTCATTTATTTATTAAGGAAAATGATCAAATATTACATATCTGTGAGTGGCAAAAGTATGTGAACCTTTGCTTTCAGTATCTGGTATGACCATCCTTTGCAGCAATAACTGCAACTAAACGTTTCCGGTAACTTTTGATCATTCCAGCACACCATTCCAGCTTGGAGGAATTTTAGCCCATTCCTACAGAACAGCTTCAATTCTGGGATGTTGGTGGCTTTCCTCACATTAACTGCTCTCTTCAGGTCCTTCCACAACATTTCGATTGGATTAAGGTCAGGACTTTGACTTGGCTGTTCCAAAACATTAACTTTATTCTTCTTTAACCATTCTTTGGTAGAACGACTTGTGTGCTTAGGGTCGTTGTCTTGCTGTATGACCCACCTTCTCTTGAGATTCAGTTTATGGACAGATGTCCTGACATTTTCCTTTAGAATTCTCTAATATAATTCAGAATTCATTGTTCCATCAATGAAGGCAAGACATCCTGGCCCAGATGCAGCAAAACAGGCCCAAACCATGATACTACCACCACCATGTTTCACAGATGGGATAAGGTTCTTATGATGGACTGCAGTGTTTTCCTTTCTCCAAACATAACGCTTTTCATTTAAACCAAAAAGTTCTATTTTGGTCTCATCCGTCCACAAAACATTCTTCCAATAGCCTTCTGGTTTGTCCACGTGATCTTTAGCAAACTGCAGACGGGCAGCAATGTTTTTTTTGGAGAGCAGTGGCTTTCCCCTTGCAACCTTGCCATGCACACCTTTGTTGTTCAGTGTTCTGCTGATGGTAGACTCATGAACATGAACGTTAGCCAATGTGAGAGAGGCCTTCAGTTGCTTAGAAGTTACCCTGGGGTCCTTTGTGACCTTGCCGACTATTACATGGCTTTCTCTTGGAGTGATTTTTGTTGGTCAACCACTCCTGGGGAGGGTAACAATGGTCTTGAATTTCCTCCATTTGTACACAATCTGTCTGACTGTGGATTGGTGGAGTCCAAACTCTTTACAGATGATGTTGTAACCTTTTCCAGCCTTTCTTAGAATAATAGGTCATGTGCAGCCTCAAAGGATGAGTGCTATACCTTAGCATTTGTTACAGAACAACACCTCAGAGGCTAGACAGCTTAAGTTAATGTGTGTTACATTAAATTCAGTGCCAAACTATTAAAAGAATACTCACCAATTATGAATATTCAGATTGTGAACCATAAAGACTGAGTTTTGTTTTTGTCCACAAGTAAAGGGTTGTACCTTTTCAGCATTAATACTAACAATAGCAGAGTAAAAGATCAGAAGTGGTTTACAATAATTAACCATTTATTAACTGGTAAATTCCAAGTTATATATAGTAACAGAGTATTACAATTACAAATATGTGGTGGATAATTGCAAAGAACACAGACATGCATTCTGGGAGATTGCCCTAAAATCTCCAAAATTTGGCCATTGTGTCCAGCCAAGTTATCTGACCAATTTGGACAATCTGGACAATTAAATCATTGCAGAACAACAGTTATCAGATGGAATGAGGCGTGACTCTCTGACTCCTGGGAATGCGTAGACTAGACGTTAATGTCAGAAAACATTAAAAAGGGGTTCAACAGGTGTGTTGTGAAACAAACAGTTCTCATCTGCAAGAGAGGCCTGGTAAAACTGAACTTTGTTTTACCTTTCGACAAAGAGATGGCGTGCTTGACTGTCTTTTCAAAGGACGAATATTTAATTGGCTGTAATTGTTCAGTTCACATGCTGGTTTATCTGAAACCTACAACAGTTATTTTTCCCTTCAAATGCAACCAGTTCTATCACTCTTTGATGTGTAGACAAGGTTACTGTTGATGTAGTGCTTAGAACAGACATCTGCACTCAGGTCATATATGGTAGGTTAATTAATAAAAAATATTGTTTTGTCCATATTTGCTCCAGAATCCTATAGTGTCCAGAAAGGCAATGCATATTTAATGTTTAATAAATCATTTTATAAGATAAAGTCTTTATAAAATATCCAACTTTTGATTATCAAAACCACTTATCTATTTCAGGATTGCAGGATTTAGAGTAAGAAGGGAAACAACTGCAAGAGAGGGAATGCTCATTATTAAATAAATTGACAATCATGTATATATTAAGTTATGGATAGTGTTACAAATTGGGGCACCTTGCTAGTATTTCTTTCCTGCTGTCTTGTTGTGACTTTGAGCTTTAGGAAATTTTAATACATTGGCTTCAAGCATTATTTATTAGCAGCTCTGAAATTTAGCAGCACTCCTTTACTAGGGACTCAACTTCCAGAAAGCATACTACATTACGTCACTGATGCTTTGTTTGTTCGTTCAGTGCAGTGTCCAGGATTCAAACCTCAAATAACTTTAGTGTGTGTGCTTTTAGTAACAAATATCCTGGTGATCGACTTCTAGAAATTCTCTTCACTTTGTTAGATGTTTAGGTTTTGGTGGTAGTTCTTCCCTTTTGTCAACATTCACCATTTAGCATTTCAGTTTTGGCAACGATTTTTCTGAGTTTTGAAATTCAGTTTCCGCTGCCCTAATTGTTTGCCAAATTCCACTTCACTGAGAGAAATAACACTGATTCACACATCAAATGTATCTTTGTATGTTTAAAATCATCATACTTGTGAAACAACTCATAGATATAAAGTGAGAGAGTGCTTTGCAACATCTGCTTAGAGTTTGCTCATTTGTTTCAATTTTCTCCAAGTTCCAAGTTTCTTTTCCTACTTTAGAAAACTCTATGAGTATTGAGTAAATTTAATGTAGCCCAGTGAGAGTGAGTATAGATATGCCTTGGATTGGCCCGCTGTTCCAAAATTGTTTTTTTCAATACTGTCAAGATATGTTCTGGTTCACAAACTTGCTAAAGAAAAAGCGGGATTAGAAGATATTTAAATGGATGGAGGTATACAACAATTGAAGAATGAAAGAGAACTCGGGTATTTCTACAGTGTCATGACTGTAATCTAGCTATCATATTTTGACTTTTTAAGAGTGCTTTGTAATAACAAGATCAATAACAAAGAATTTCTATATATTCTCTAAAGACAGGCAACTGTTACATCATGTATCCTCAGAAAATGGCTGGCTTGTATTTGGAAATAAACATTTGCCTAGTTTTGCTGTATAACGTAGCACACTGGTCACAACTCCATGTTAACCCACGCCATGCTGTACCCAGCTGGAGACACTGTTGTGGAAAGACTTGATAACATGCCATAATCCAGACAGGATGAACCTCAAGCATTTTACTTCTACATAATGTGCTAATGTGGATGAGGACATACAAACACAGCTAGTAAGATGAATTTAATAACAATAATAATTATAACAAAATAATCATGCTGTTTTGGTTGCTAATTTTGGAAGTTAGTCCAAAACCAAACAATCTGGTGATTTGAAATTAGGATTAAACAATGGAAAATGCCTCTGACAACACTACTGTTATTCATTTTAAACAAACAGGACATGTAGAAATTTGTGTCAGTCACTGTTGTTATTGGCTTCAGAGAGCCAGTCTGGGTGATAGTCGAGTGATAAACGCTGAGAACCATTCATCTGTCAATGATCTCCAGCTAATGAGAGTGTCAACACAAGATTAGCAACAACTCTGTGCTTTTCTTTCAAGTTTTTAAACAACTTTGCCATTACCATTACAAGATGCAATTAGATGAAGACTATGAATGAATATTTCCAGCAAAACATAAATAAATCAAAGTATTGTAAACTGTGACAATAAATAAATAACAACTTGAAATGTGAGAATAAATAATTGAATTTATCAGGAATATATTATTTGTTGCTTATTTATTTATTTAGTTTTTTTAATTTCAGTGACACACATGCAACTCAAAATACCATAATTACCGAACTGAAAACTGCCACTTTCACTCGTCAGAGTTGAAGGGGCGGGTTCATCGAGCACTGTGTTTTGATTGGTGATTTGCTGGATGTAAACCTTTGACTATCAAGTGCCACATTTATAGCAGACACTTAAAATGCAAACCCCTAATGGTGTATTTGGAGTTTCTTGAATTAAAGTAGCGCAGTAATTCTTGGCAACTTTTTCTTGCTCTTGTATCCGACACACACAAATCTAAGCATACGTATGAGCCAAAGAATTCCCAAGTCAAGCAAAGCAAATACATCCAAACTTGGGGCAATTCACCAATCAAAAATCAATAGTCGGTAGAGCCCACCCTCTCAGTTTTGATGAGTGAAAGTGATCATTTTAATTTTAGGTATTTACGTTGTGAGCAGTGCCACAGAGATAATTAAATGAAGAAATATATAAGCAACAAAAATATATTTTGCAACACATTTAATGATTCTTACAGTTCATGTTGTATTTTTTGTTTATTGTCTCATTCCCCAGTACTTTTATTCAATAGCACTTTTTTAAAAATATTTTGTCCAAAATATTCTTCCATAGAAAGCAAATAATGAAAAATAAATGTTTGAATGGATGGCTATTAAGAAGACAAGAGATCAAGTACTTGAATTAATACCTTTTTTCTGCAAGCAATGAGTAAATGGCAGATTAGCCATTTTAATACTGGCACTGTAAATTATGCTTTAAATTTGTTAATACCTGGTGTAAGGAATAAAGTAGAAAGCTCTCAAAGAGGTTTTACTGTCATCAAGAAACATCTAAGTATCACCAGATCAAGAGCAGTTGGAATGGATAGGTAACAGGCAGGTCAAAGTAAATGAGAGTTTCATAAATGGAGAAAGATGTGAGATAATACAAAGGCAGTAACAAAGGCACACTTTTTGAAATGGACCAAAGTATTAGTAAGAAGCCAATGGAAAATGTATGATGGAATATAACATCTGGATAGCCCCATCTTTTGTAGAAAGAAAAAGAGTTAGATAGCAATAGGGAATTATAGTAGTCCAACATGTGTGTCTTTTACTGGTTGCATTGATTATGTTATTTTATAGCTTTTTGAACAGCACACTTTGCATATGTGAATTTTACTCTGCGTATCTTTAAGCAATAATAAAAGCCAGCGTTCTGCCATCATATATCTGAATCTTTTAAAATAATTCATAAGTTTTATCATTCTTTTCAGCATCACCAGCATATCATGCTGCATGTGCATCATAATTACATGAACAGCCACTATTTAATTTGTTTGCCATCTTGTTAGTGAAAAATGAAAGCAAGCCAGTAACTGTATTAAGATAAATCATCGGGTGTCTAAGAAAGCAATACTGGATCGGACTTCTTCATCATGGAAAAGAAATATTGGCTTCAGCTTCCTCAAATGTTTGCTTAAGAAAAGTCTTCCAGCTTTTGTTGTTTTTTTTTTTTTTTTAATTACATTTCTATGTGTTGTTAAACATAAATAAAAAAAGGTTTAGCAGTTTCAGGCTAATTTTGTTTTCCAATTTCAAGTTTGTTAATTGCAGTTATAACTGTTATAATAACATATTATGTGATCAAGGCTTTATTGCTTCTAGTGATTAATAAGGCTTTTGTTATAAAAAAAATACATGTAATTAACAACAGGCGTGCAAATGTTAAAATCAAAACTATACTAATGAATAACTGAAAATAATGAGAATAATTATTGAAAATATAACCATTTTGAAGTGCTGGGTGGCACTATGTAAGTGCTGCTGCCTCTCAGTATGGAGACTGTTAACAAGTAACAAATAATAAAAAAGATTAAAGAATCTGTATTATCATGTATGCAGTGAGAAGTCAAGCAAAATGACACCTTTTACTGGCTAACTGAACCGATTACAATATGCAAATGTTTGATGCAACTAAGGCCCTTTCTTAACCTGCCTGAAGAAGTGGTCTCATTTGCCTCGAAAACTTGCATATTGTAATCCGTTCATCTTGCCAATAAAAGGTGTCATTTTGCTTGACGTCTGATTGTATCCATAATGGCTAACACGGTACAACACCATACTACTACTGGTTATGTACAGAAGCAGAAAAAAAGAAAAACAAATTGACAGGAATTAGAGGATGGTATGCTTGAGGAGAGACAGCTCAATGGAAATAAAGGAAACCTACACAGGAGGATGTCCCCTGAATTCTGTATCTCTGTCTCTAACAACCAGAATTAACCCAGCCCATACAATTTATTTAAGTTAAATTTACTTGGTTGTAGCTGTTACTTACCTTCTTTTTCCCAGATTTTGGAGACTAGTTACACCTATCGTAAAGGTTCTCAGATTAGCAATCACCAAGGACTTTTTATGGATGTTGTAGCAATGCATCCTCAGCAAAGTGGCTACAGCACGTCAACAAAACTACAATGTTTTGGAATGTTACGGGTATATGAATAAATACACTTCCGCTGTCTTCATAAATCATTAGATGACATCAGATTTTTACCTTAGCAGTGCTGAGCTATGATAGTTGATTGTGCAATGCTGCAAAATTGGTGATGTACTCTTGCCAAAAGAAGAGAAGGAAGAAAGGATGGAGATTAGAAATGTCAGTATTCCTGATCTTACAGTAGAGGGTGCATATCAGGCTAAGCAGGCCATCATCAAGATCAATATATTTACAAAATGATTTTCTTTTGTTTATTGGTTTGCATTTAATTGGATTTGGGGGATATTCCATATAAATTTGAGAAATAAGCACAATATGCATTATGCAAATTAGTGTAGGAACAACATTAACTACATAAAATTACATTTTCATTTAATAATTGTAAAAACCGATTACATAAATTAAATGAATACAAACTGCCTCAAAGCTATCTACAGTGCATCCAGAAAGTATTCACAGCACATCACTTTTTCCACATTTTGTTATGTTACAGTCTTATTCCAAAATGGATTCAATTCATTTTTTCCTCAGATTTCTATACACAACACCCCATAATGACAACGTGAAAAAAGTTTACTTGAGATTTTTGCAAATTTATTAAAAATTAAAAATTGAGACAGCACATGTACATAAGTATTCACACCCTTTGCCATGAAGCTCAAAATTGAGCTCAGGTGTATCCTGTTTCCCCTGATCATCCTTGAGATGTTTCTGCAGCTTAATTGGAGTCCACCTGTGGTAAATTCAGTTGATTGGACATGATTTGGAAAGGCACACACCTGTCTATATAAGGTCCCACAGTTGACAGTTCATGTTAGAGCACAAACCAAGCATGAAGTCAAAGGAATTATCTGTAGACCTCCGAGACAGTATTGTCTTGAGGCACAAATCTGGGGAAGGTTACAGAAAAATTTCTGCTGCTTTGAAGGTCCCAATAAGCACTGTGGCCTCCATTATCCGTAAGTGGAAGAAGTTCAAAACCACCAGGACTCTTCCTAGCGCTGGCCGGCCATCTAAACTAAACGATCGGCGGAGAAGGGCCTTAGTCAGGGAGGTGACCAAGAACCCGATGGTCACTCTGTCAGAGCTCCAGAGGTCCTCTGTGAAGAGAGGAAAACCTTCCAGAAGGACAACCATCTCTGCAGCAATCCACCAATCAGGCCTGTATGGTAGAGTGGCCAGACAGAAGCCACTCCTTAGTAAAAGGAACATGGCAGCCCGCCTGGAGTTTGCCAAAAGGCACCTGAAGGACTCTCAGACCATGACAAACAAAATTCTCTGGTCTGATGAGATTGAAAGATTGAACTCTTTGGTGTGAATGCTGGACATCACGTTTGGAGGAAACCAGGCACCGCTCATCACCAGGCCAATACCATCCCTACAGTGAAGCATGGTGGTGGCAGCATCATGCTGTGGGGATGTTTTTCAGCTGCAGGAACTGTGAGACTGGTCAGGATAAAAGGAAAGATGACTGCAGCAATGCACAGAGACATCCTGGATGAAAACCTGCTCCAGAGCGCTCTTGACCTCAGACTGGGGCGACGGTTGATCTTTCAGCAGGACAACGACCCTAAGCACACAGCCAAGATATCAAAGGAGTGGCTTCAGGACAACTCTGTGAATGTCCTTGAGTGGCCCAGCCAGAGCCCAGACTTGAATCCGATTGAACAGCTCTGGAGAGATCTTAAAATGGCTGTGCTCCGACGCTTCTCATCCAACCTGATGGACCTTGAGAGGTGATGCAAAGAGGAATGGGCGAAACTGGCCAAGGATAGGTGTGCCAAGCTTGTGGCATCATATTCAAAAAGACTTGAGGCTGTAATTGCTGCCAAAGGTGCATCGACAAAGTATTGAGCAAAGGCTGTGAATACTTATGTACATGTGATTTCTCAGTTTTTTTATTTTTAATAAATTTGCAAAAACCTAAAGTAAACTTTTTTCACGTTGTTATTATGGGGTGTTGTGTGTAGAATTCTGAGGAAAAAATTAATTTAATCCATTCTGGAATAAGGCTGTAACATAATAAAATGTGGAAAAAGTGATGCGCTGTGAATACTTTCCTGATGCACTGTAGATGGTTTCTGTGTATGTGAAAGAGAGCAAAGTTATGTTGTGATGCTCTGAAATTTCTTCTCTTCACAGTCTCATCACACTTGTCTCCCTCTCACTGCTAGAAAAGCGGCTACTGTCTTTAGTAAACAACGACACTCTATTGACATCTAAAAGAAGAACAAACTCTTCCTTTTTTATGGCTCGTGTTTATCATTTCTTTTGTGATTTTCTTAGAAACCATAGTTGTTTGATTCTGGTTCTATTTCTAGGCTTTGTTATAATTATTTAACAACTTATGATGCCACATTTACTTCATATTACTTTAAGCAACTTTATTTCATTCCATCGGAGATTGTTGCAAAAATTACACCACATGATAAAAGTGATGTCAGTCAGTTATTTTTCAAAATACTTTTTTATGCTTTTAGGGCAAGTTTAACAAAGATGTACCTTATATTCATTTGTAAAATATCTGATTAAGATGAAATGAAGTAGCATGTGCATCACATATCCATCCATCATCCAACCCGCTATATCCTAACTACAGGGTCACGGAGTCTGTTGGAGCCAATGCAGGGCGCAAGGCAGGAAACAAACCCCGGGCGGGGCACCAGCCCACCACAGGGCACACACCAAGCACACACTAGGGACAATTTAGGATCGCCAATGCACCTAACCTGCATGTCTTTGGACTGTGGGAGGAAACCCACGTAGATATGGGGAGAACATGCACACTCCACGCAGGGTGGACCTGGGAAGTGAACCTGGGTCTCCTAACTGCGAGGCAGCATAGCTATCCACTGCGCCACCTTGCCGCCTGCATCACATATATATATATATCATAAAGTTATTCGTTAATCTCTAAACGCATATTGTTTTCGGGAAACTCGCCCTGTTCTCTTGTTGTTTCTATGCTTCTGTAAGCAATACATAGTTTAAAATTTCAGATAATTAAATTACAAATAGTTTCACAACATAGTACTCAGTAAATCACTACTTATTTAAAAGAAGGTGGGTACAAAAAAATAATGTAGCTTGAAAGTGTGAATAAAGCACATTCTTTCATCCATTATCTGAAATCACCATTTACCTTACATGGCTATGAGAAGAAGCTACCTATTCTAGTTCCACTCGGTGCATTTTGTACGTACATCGTTTAGAAAACTGGCAACTCTTGACATCTCTCCATTATAACCACAAAAGGTGTCAGTATGAACTGTGGTATAGCATTCTGAATTTTTTGGTGGTATGAACACTGTATTAAAAATACATATCAAATATTTGATCATGTCCGAACTAGGTGTTCTTAGCTGATGTAAAATAAATCAAACTTACCCTGGGAAAAGCAAATAAGAAAGGTTGGGTATGTTGATTTTACTAAAATAAGCATGACAATGAAACTGCTTGTTTTATAATATCATAAAGATCCAGGCACAAGCATGTGAGTGTGGGTGTGTGGCACCTGGCCTGTTTCTTGACTTGTGCCTTATGCTGCAGTGATAGACTCAAACACCTCGTGACCCTTGGAATAAGCATATGTAATAATTCTATGTTATGCTACAACATTTTATGTTATGCATATGGTCATCAAGAGTTACCTCTCCCAATCCTAGAAGTTCAGGTCAAACATTCTCTGTTATATAGCTGGGCATTTCTAGTCCTCATGTGGCACAGAGGCTTCAGGAAATTCTGTTAAAGAAAATAATTTAAAAGATGATAAGAAAAAAGATTACCTGAAACTTAATTGAAACTCCAGTTTCACACTAGAAATAAAAACCTTTAAATTATGCTGCCCAACCATAAAATTGCTTTGCTCTCATACTTAAGAACAGGATTGCCGTTGTAATCTTTTCTCTTTTTCAGGACTCAGTAGTTTTGTGTGTAGACTGATGGACTTCAATTCTGACTCTGTGGATGATGTGTTCGAATTGTGCTGAGTCATGTCTGTGTAATGTAGCAGAAAAATTCCTAAAAGTATCCTTGTGTGCTTTGTCATTTGTGTATGAATTTATTACTGTTCTGAGTGTATCTGTCCAGTGAAACTAAGATGCTTTGTACCTATCGTGTCCTGAAAAGTCGCCAAGGGAACAATGAGATAATTATAATTACAGTAAATACATTTTATTTTTAAGAATTTATAAAGAAGAAGGTTCTCTTTAGAATTTAATGTTTGTGTGTGTACTAAAGACATTTAATTTGTTTAAGTATCTTTAGACTGTTAGATAATTTTAAGACATAGATGCATTTTAAGTTATACCATTTATCTTGATGTTGATTGGTGGAAACTAAAATGCTTCCTAAACTATGTTAAGCAAATTAACCTACCTTATTTTAGATGCTGGTTTGTTATTTTAGTCAATTAGCCATGATGAACCGATCAAGTACATTTAGGTGGCTGGCTCCTTCAGGCTTGTTGTAATAAAAAGACATCCATCTTGGGTTCAATCACTTATGGTGACTCTTGACTATTCTTTACTTACAGTGCTGTTTTGCTATGAAGTGCCTGAACTGAGCTCTGATCTGTTACATTATTTCTGCATTGTCAACACTGAAGCTTACTTTGCTATATTTGCTCCTCTCTTAACTTTAAAATGAAGTGGAAAAGTACAAGGATTGTGCAGGTTTCCAATTTGAAGTGTGTAAAGCATGGTTGTTACGCACACTCTCATATGTAAAGTGTATACTGACATATATACTATACAGTATGGACGTAATGTGGTCTAAAGTCATGTCCTGGACAAATCACTATGTGAAATTTGCACGTACTCCAACTCCTTTGTAGATTTCTATGCAGATTCCAAAGAAGGGTAAATTATTTTATTTTAAAATTTGATCAACTATGAGTAAGTGTAAATGCATATGAGGGTATCCTGTAATTAATTGCCATTCCAACCTTTCTCCCGATATCTTCGGACAGGATTTGACTCCCCTTAGTTTTTTAATGTCCTTTAATTTAAAAAGCAAGGGTAGAAAATGAATCAATGTGTTTAAATATAACAGTTCATGTATTCTAGCATTATCATGCTTTTAAAATATGTACTCTCTAGTGTACTGATTTAACCTGTGCCTGAAAAAAAATTCTGTAATGTGATATCTTGACAATTCATCAATGCAGACTATTTTAGGGTGTGCTGAGCTTGGGTGTATTTATGAAATTGTCCTGGGTTCTAAAGAAATAACCATTTGTGTTTTATTACCATTCATTTTTATATATAAAAAAATCCTGGTTGTTTTTCTTCTACTGAAATTTTTATTAATTTTCATTCATTTGCTTTTGTATTGCTCATTTTTACAATAATTTTGCAGCCCGTTTTTTTTTTTTTCCTTTTAATCAAGATCATAGCAGTTCATGTTTTCATTTTTTTGTGTGCATTTTTTTACGAACACAGCATTTTTTACAGTTTTAATCAGACTTTTTTTTTTTTTTTAAATTGAACTACTTCTGAATGCACTTTTTACGAAATGTTTTTAAGAAACCTACTGTTTTTTGAATTCTCTTTTTCCCCCCTCTACTCTTTTCCCGTTGACCTTAGGAGCCAACACAAAGAAACAAGCAGATGATATAACCAATAATGAGCGCAGTGAAGATGAAGGTATTTTTTCTTTTAAAAAAACGAAAGAAAAGCTCGATGATGATGCATGAAAATAAACCTTTTGATTTTTGGTGATTTATTTTTTACCTTGAAGAGCATACTTATGTGCACCTCTTCATTTTTTTCTATATATTATTTTTAAGCCATTTTATTCTAACCATATTAGCATATAGATGGCTTCAGTTCCCTTGTGAGATAAGCTAAAGGTTATCTCTAAATACGTGTGAAGCGAACAACATAATAAATGTTCTTTATAAATGAATTTACTCCCTTTCAGCAGCAAAAAATGAATATGAGAAATAAACATATGCATGACTTTAATTGTTATTTTCCCTTAAATTATTTCAGTAAACAAATAATGATTTTCTTTTTTTCTTTGCATAATGCAGCATGAAAATTAACCCATGTTTTGTTAAATTGTAGTTTTTATAACATCTGTGATGGAAAGCATCATTGTGATATCAGGAGCTTGTTCTTTTGCATGGAAACAGGTGTCCCTTTTATTTTAATTATATTGTGATCTGACAACATGGAAATTGGCAATGACCCTAACATGCATACTTCAAATATAATACTAACCCATAATGAACAGTAAGTGTTCTGTGGCCTTTGATTTCATTCTCTTTCAGCTATTCTGTTCACAGTAGGTGTTTTCTGAAACTCTTGCTAAGCCTCCAGTGAATATAAGAACACATTTACAGATATTGGAGTAACAGATTAGCACAAATTTAATACTGAAATGCATGTGGAACACCTCAAATCTCTAGACTACACTATAAATAGATATGTAATGCAGAACATACAACCCAATATTAAAATTGACTATAATAATCTCGGGCAGTTTATTCTGAATCTCAACAATACTCCATGTTTGCAGAAGAATTAGGCAAAAAGACAGAAAGAGATCATTTACAATATTAAAATGTATGGAGAGCACCAAGGCAATAGTTGTTTACATGTTTGCTTTTTTATCATAGTTTCAGTTACTTCTTCTTTCTTATGAAACATGTCTCCAGTAACTTATTTTTAGCTGTTTTGCACAATTATCAACACTATTCTTCTGGACTAGGCAAATTATTTCACACAAGAGCAGTCTTTTAGCTTTATGTCTGTTTATTTTTGAAGGCACAAGGTTGAAAGCTTGCATCTCGGAGTTGGGGATATTCTGGGGTAAGTGCAATGATGGTGACAAAAATAATCCTTCACCAATTTTTTATATGAAATTTTCAGCTAAAGTCAGTATGAAACGTTTTTCAATGAATTGAGATATGGTTACATTATTTGGTGAGTAAAAGAATAAAATGACAAAATCTTTCTAAATTAAAGGGAGGGTCTAGACAGCAGTTCTAACTTTATATTATTAATTAAATTATAAAGAAGAGAGGGCTGCGTTTAGGGAGAAAGGTTTAATTGGATGGTATACAGCCATTTATAACTATGAAAAGCTTACTTAGATAAATGAATATAATCAGATATATTTGGACTGAAGGGATGATTTGCTACCATGGAAGAAATCCAGGACAAAACAGAGAAGGCTCTAGACATGGTAACAGAAGATGAGCACAGGAAATGTTAACAGGAATGGCAGAAAGTGCTGGGAAAACTGCATTGTGTCTCAAGGGGCCTCATATATGAACAGTGCGTATGCACAAAAATGTTCCATACACCCGCTTCCAAGCACAATTTGAGGTGTATAAAAAGCAAACATTATGTAAAGCCACGCACACCATGTGTACGCAGGTTTCTCCTCGGTTTTGCAAACGGCCGGCTCCCAGTGTCGAAGCAGTGCTACTGTTTCTGTGTCATTTCCCTTCTTTACATAGTCACATCCATGACACAGGCGTTATCAAATATACTGAAATGAATTGCATATCATTTACAAATTTAATTCTCATGATTGTAATCATTCTGTAACAATACAATGATGCATAGAATAGCCAAACTTTTCCAAATACCATGGTTGCTTTAGCATTGTTAGAAGACATTGCAAATGGAAGAATTAGAAAAGAGTGAATATTTACAGATGATGATCACTTTTGTTTTCCAAAAGCTATTCCTTTTGTAGCTGTGTGCTGAACTGGCACCAGCTTTACAAAGGCAGACTTTGAGGGATTGTGCTCTACTTGCTCCTTTGAGTCGCACCATGCCAGCTTTATAGGATGGTATTATCGTCTTGTCATCCAGAAATGTAAGACTTCCTTACACTGTGGTTGACAGCAACGTCTGGTTTTCCAAATGTAATCGGAACAGTCAACTGCATGTATATTGTTTTTGTAACAGTGCTGGATAAGTTAAGTCAGCCACAGATAATCACCAAAAGAATGAGCTGGCATTACATCATCTATAAAAAAGGCAACTGTGCACAGTCGCTGGTGTTTTTTCCAGATAGTGGGGCATAAGGCAAGCAATCCTTTTAAGGATAGCAAGGCACCTCAAAGAGCCATGTAAAGAACAGAGAATCCATCCATTTTGGCGCTTGGTGCAGACATACAGCATAAAGGCACCTTCGCACAATTAATTTATGTATATAGAAAGAATTTCCACTCTATAAATGTTCTTTGTTCACAGAAAGTGTGTCGCATTGTGCAAGTATGTAGAATTGCTGCATAATGTGGCACACAATCATGGCTTGCCTGTACCTGAAGAGATGCGGTATGATGAACCTGATCCACCACGTGATCAGCCAAATTTTACAGTGTTACAACGTTTGAATGTAATTAGCAAAAACAGGTAATCTGATGCAACTTCATTGAATGTAATTAGCAAAAACAGGTAATCAAATGCAGCATTTATTTTTTAACCAGTTCATTTAATTTGTTGTCAATATCACGTAGTACAACCTTTATATTCCTTAATTCATTGGCCACATCTCTCACAGCATCCACTACTGCATTTTCTGACTCCAGATCAATGTCTGACAGCACACAACCAGATGGTTGCTCACTGTAGCCAGTGCCTGAAGATGTGTTCGGCACAGCAGCACCATAACCACGTGGATTTGCGTCCTTGGCATGGGGGTCAGCTTTTGTAATATTCTCTGAAACAGAATAAACAGATGGTGATGTGACTCTCCTTTTCATGTCAACTTTGATACCTAACCACTTTTTTATTTCGGGCACTGTGCGACTTTCTAAACTTGAACTTTCGAGTATCTCCATCACGCTGTATCACTCCATCAACTTCCTTTTGTTGCTTATACCACTGCTTAAGGCAACAAATAGTAAGTTTTCCTTGCCTCCATTTCACATTCCCTGAAATTCATCTATTTTCCATATGCTTTAACCATTGTCTTTTAACAAAACACAAAAAGGAAGGGGCTATTTATATTGATTTGCATATTCAAATATGCCAAATGCTGGAAGGAATCAGGGTGGGACTGATGTGCGTGCATGTGTGTTAAATTTTGCGTTTATTTGGATTTATGAAGGGGAATTGCGTGGAATTTGGGTATGCACAGTTTTATGTATCTGGATGTGCATATGAACAATTCAAGTTTCCACATGAGGCACAAGAGTATTTTGAGGGTGATTAAAAAGGAATTGCTGTAAGTTTTTTATAGTTGCATGTATTTTTGTGTTCCCATATGTATGTATGTTGGAATTTGATTCAGAGAACAACAAATTGGTTTGCCAGACATTTGTAAGTAGATGTTCTATTTCCCATGGAGGATGCAGAAATATTACTCAGGATATCAATAACAAAAAATATAAAGATGTCAAAAACAGTAAGTGTGCCAGGTAGGCCAGTAGTTGTAGAAGGCGCAATTTATGCAAACGTAGGGCTGTTCACATATCATTCAGCACCAAAACATAAAATATGATCCAAGTGACAGTACTGGGCTTTCTAATTCAGTTGAGTTAGTGTATGTGCAAACCATGTCAGAGTGGTAGATAGCATTGTAACATAATAATATGCCACCCAGCAAGTAAGTAATGTGTTGTTGAAAGTCCACAAGTAATAAAGTACCTTATATGAGTGGCTTTGCAGGCTGTATTTATTTGGTTTCATGCTGTAGAGTTGTCGTGTATGAGCAGTGTAAATGTATTTGTATAGAACATTGCAAAACAGCAACACCCCTAGCCACCTCTCCCCAGTAACCCAATAACCCCCCACTTCCTCAGTGGGGCCCTTCTATATTCTGTTAGGAAGAATCTGGTCACACTGTTATTAACAATTTACCTTCTGCTGTCTTTTACATCAAAGCAAGTTATCTCAATCTTGGCTTTCATCTTCAAACATAAAGTACATTTTAGCCAGTGTTTTGAGGTAAAATGAAGGTCCATATTTAACAATTATGAAAATATAGTTTATTGTCTCAACTTAATACAGAAAATGCAACAAAAAGTTTTTTTTCTCCAACTTTACCATCTGAATCCAAATTGTCTGACTTTATTGATTTGAAAATGATTTAAGAAGCTCTAGTTCTTCTGCCATCTGTGAAAGCTAACTTTTTTCCTATCAGATTAGCTTACCCTGGTACCTCAATTTCCAGCACTACACCCACAATCATATGGGCAGCAGCTGAATAACGTGCTTCATATGAAACAACAAAAATAGCCATTAATATTAATCATTTAAAATTGATTCAGATAAAGGAGAGGCAACAGATGGCAAACGCTAACAATTATTGGCTTGAGTTACTGGTTACCATTACATTTGGAGAAGTTAATCATAAATGTGCTTGTGCCATGTGAGAATGTTGTTAAAGAAGATGGTGCACATTTTATGTGTATGTAAACTAACACAATAACTGAAGAGCAACTTTGAAGATATACTGAGTTCAATTTCGAAAAATTAACCAATTATCCATTTTTGCTGTCAATATTATTTATCACAACAATATTTATTTTCTTGCTTCATTTTAGAACAGTATGTGATCAGTCTGAGTCCTTACATATTCATGAAAACAAACATAAAAATATTATGTAAAGTACAAGCTTAATATTGTTTGGTTCAAGATTTACAAAATCATTAATTATTTTTTTCTTTTCTGGAAGATTTACAGATGCAGTAAACTCAGCAAATTTCTTATTGCCTTTTTCATTTTAAGCAGTGAAATTAAGTAAGTTTCAAATGTCTCAGTAATTAAGTATAACACTTTTAGTCATAATAAAAATAGAATATCTTGATAAATTATTCAAAGAAAAATATATTAAAACTTAGTAAAAAAAAAAGTTTTTATAATGATGGGTGTACACTTTTTGTGTTTTAAATGTTAAGTTATTCTAAAGCAGACTATATAACCTAATGCATATTAAATAAATCCAAGGCATCAATCTATCCAATTTTGATTGGATTTTTACAGTTAAAGATCAACTTATGCCAACTGTCTCAAACACAATTGATGGTCACCACTCCATTTCAGAACATGTCCATACCTTGGATAGATAGATAGATAGATAGATAGATAGATAGATAGATAGATAGATAGATAGATAGATAGATAGATAGATAGATAGATAGATAGATAGATA